>CM073471.1:60155000-60755000 GCA_037074535.1 Gleditsia sinensis
CTCTTTCTCTCCTTTCCTCACTCTACCTTGCTTCTATTTTTTTCTCTTCCTCACTTGGATGAAATATAAGGTCATAAGGGTGGTTTTTGCTTAAACAAACTATCAAGTGGTTCACCTTTCATGATCATGGGTCTACCTTCTCACAATTAGGATGCACTTGATTGTTTTTTGGGGAAAGACAACACATGTTCTTGTCTTCCTTTCCCTTAGTCAAGATACGCATAGCAAAAGGATATTTGTATTTTGAAAATCATTATAAAATGTTCTTAAGACAAGGGACAAGGTCCCTTTGATTTAGGGATTCATTTCCTTTTTCTTTTGTCTCAGTCAAGTATGATAGGTTTGCCTTTCTAGGTGGCAAATTTTAAGCCCTTGAGTCTCCCTTACTTGGCTAAAATTATTTATGTAAGATAAGGATGTTTTGTCATAATGCTATGTATTATTTTCCACTTGTTGAAATTATGAATATAGGATATAGATGTTTTGTTTTAATGCCATGTATTATTACCTACTTGTTGAAATTATGAATGTAGGATTATATGTTTTTTCTTAATGCCATGTGACCTAATCTTGATTATTTTTACACTACTATTACCTCACATGATTCTTATTTTTCCTTCTTGGATTTGGGCTCATTCTTACCCATTTCCTTAGCTTTGGCTGAAATTCTACCTTTCATGAAGGGCTTGGTCACATTTTCATATTTTTGGGCTATCGGTCCAATTTCTATATCCTAGTCCAAGTCTATGTTTTATTTCTTGCTTGGACTATCCTATTGGCTTGCTAGAAATTCATGTGAAGTGGAAAAACTCTATATGAAGTGTCCATAGGTGAAAGCCCAATTAATGGGTGGAGATGTTAAACTTAGTAACTCTAGCTATTGAATTAGGAAAAATTACCCGAATCCAATCTTCTTGAAATTTTAAGACCTTTAATTCACAAAAATTTATCTTCCTTACCCAAAACGTTCACCTTTCTTTAGTATGTTATTTCTAATTTTTTCTATTAGGCTTTCTTTCTTTACCTATTCTTTTAATGTTAGAAAAATTTTCTATGCATACACATACGGGGAAGAATTTCTAAGGATTATATTTCCTTAGATATCTAAAAATTTTCTAATAAATTTTATTTTCTTAATTAAATATTTATGTACCTTTATTAAAAAAAGATACAAAATTAGGGATGTTAAATAAAATATTTATGTACCTTTATTAATAAATGAAAGAAAATTAGGGATGTTACACTATAGTGTAAGATCAACATCTTTCCTTTGGATTTCTTGACTAAATGACCTTGTGTATATGTTTATATGAAATAATGGAAGTATAATGGTAGGGTAGATGCATATATTGATGAGGCTTTTAAGATGTTGGTGGTTGAATTCCATAAATGTGAGTGGTAAAGCGTTAACTAGGATTCTTTTATGGATGCTTTTGGAGGCAATTTTCCATAATTTTGGTGTATAAATGTGGCTTGTAATTCGAAATTTCTATGCTTAAAATGTATGTCTGGTTGTTTTCTGGTTTGGTGGCTGATTTGGAGTGGAAAAGAGGAGTTTTTGCTATTTTTAATCCCAGAGCATGGCCGTGCTTGGTGGCACGGCTAGGCCGTGTTCTGGGTTAGTTGGGACTATTCTAGTGCAGAGCACAAGTGAACCACGACCATTCTTCATGGCACGGCCAAGCCGTGCCCTGGGTTGGAATAGGAAAACACAGGTGTTAGAATTTGGAACACATACACAGAGCACAGGTGGCAACATTGCCGTGCTTTATGACACGGCCAGGCCGTGTTGTATGCTGGGTTGCACATTTTTGCATATTTTGTTTGCTTTTTGAGTTTTAATCAAAAGCTAATTAATATGGTACCTTAATTAGAGTTTCATGAGCAACAAATTAGAGTAAAATTAAGTGGTTTTCTTGATTGTGTACTACTGTCCTTTAATAATTGATAAATACATGAAGACATAGAGGTAAATGATGCATGAATGCTATGTGTAATTGCTATATGTCATAAATATACGCAAGTAAAGGGATACATGATATTTGTGTGCTATGGGAAGATGTAAATGCATAATTACCTCATCTTATATTATGATGGATTATTGTAGCATGCATAAGAGTAATGGTTGGATCATGCATATGATGTTAATGATGTGTGTTTTGTTGAGACAAGTGGCTAGAAAAAATGTTAAAAGACGTGCTGGTGAGGATGACCTTCTTCGAAGCAGGGTGCCCGGCAACAGGTGTGACTTTGATGTGTTGAAGAGACTGACAATTCTAAGATGACCTTTACCCAACCAAGTTGACCCAGGGACATGCAGAACCTTATGAATGTAAGGCGACTAAAGGGTCGTGGCTATGATACGGTACCGGGATATGGGATGCCCTATAGCCTAAAGTGGTCAATATAGGAAGGAGCGCTCTGACAAAGGAACCCAGTGGTGGTTGAGTAGCTGGAGGTGGTAAGGGCTCACACCACCCTGATGTTAGATAAATTGAGAACCTCAGATGTTGAGCCACTATGGAAAAACGTATAGGTACCTTATTAATACATATTTTATTATATTTACATGATATTAATGCATAACATGTATAAAGATTATGTGTGTATATTATATATCTTTGTATCTTTCCTTTGTAAAGAGAATTTTTTTTTTGTAGCTTATATAGCTGAAGATAACACGTGAGTTTTCCTAATATGTTCTCTTTTTTGGATGTTGACCTTGTTGGGATTTTATGTCTCATTATGTTTATGGTGTTATGTTCAAACTCTTGACATGCCGTTTGTCATCCTGTCCTTGATGCTGATGCTAAAGCTGCAGATGGTGGATGTACCTTACTTGGGACAATTCACTGTTATTGTGAACTTGTTAGTGATCAAAATGGTAGAAGTACCTGCACCCATGCCACTTCCTCCACCAACTATACCCCAGGGGTGATGGCTAGGGGAGCAGTAGTATAGTAGGTTATATATGTATGTGTTTGTAAATAGGCTAACCCATTGTTTTGGTGCATTCACATGATACTTTACCTTTTAAGTTTGATACCTAATACTTAGGGTTACATGTGTTTATACAAGCTAATCCCTAATGTTTTATAAACATGTGTGTGTATATATATATATACATAAGATGCATATATTTTGGATGGCTAATTATTTGTTGTATGTTATTTTCATTACAAAAAAAAAACCGATCATTAGAGTGAGAGGATGGGTGTTTAGTTTCTAGTTTTTAGAGGAATTGGTTTGAGGAAGGCCAAGAGGAAAATAGAGTAGTTCTTAAAAAGGGAGATGGAGGTGGGACTCTTGGTTGTTCGGGTTGTGGGTGGAGGTTGAGGTATTGGATGAGGAACTAGGGCACGGGAGAATGGGAAGCTTCGATAGTAGAAGAGCAGAAGAACACTGGGTAGAGCTGGAGAGGACACGAGTAAGGCATGGGAAGAGGGAGAATGAAACACGAGATTAGAAAAAGGAAGAAAACAAAGAGAAATAATGTACCTAGTTCTAAAGCACAGCTGTGTTTCATGATGAAGAGGGGAATTCGTTCCTAGATGTTGAACATGGCTTATGGTTAAGCCTTGTTACAAAACATGGCTAAGCCATGTTGCGTACTAGATGCCAATTTTCGCTGGGTCTGGCCGTGTTAGGAAAACATGGGTAGCATGTGTTGCCTCGTGCACGACCGTGCTGGTTGTTGGAAACACAAAAGTTCTCCAATTTTGCTCGTGATTGAAGCATATGTGTGCTTGATAAAGGAAAAAATTGGGTGTTTAATGGTTATATTTTATCCCCTAATTAATAGTAAACTTGTGACTATTTTCCTGCTTTTGGTTATGCTTTGCTTTGGATACTGCTTTGGGTGTTTTATGTTTGTAGGTGAGCAAAAGAGGCCAAGAAGCAAGGGAAAAAATTGAACATTAATATCCAATTCTTAGAAGCCATATCCTAAATGCCTTCTTATGAAAATTTCCTAAAAGAAATCCTCTCAAACAAGAGGAAAATTGAAGAGCATGCTGTTGTGGCATTGACAAAGGGATCAAGTGCATTAATCCAAAATAAGCTACCAAAAAAGCTTAAGGATCCTAGAATTTTCACAATTCCTTGCTCTATTGGTGATATAAAAATTGATAAAGCCCTAGGTGATCTTGGAGCAAGTGTGAGTCTCATGGCTCTTTTAGTTTGCAAAAAGCTTCAGATGGGTGACTTGAAGCCTACCACATTTTCTCTTCATTTGGCTGACCGATCCATCAAGAATCCGGTAGATATATTAGAGGATGTTCCTCTAAAGGTGGGTAAGTTTTATATACCTGTTGATTTTGTGATTTTACAGATGAAGGAAGATGATAAGATCCCCATCATTCTTAGAAGGCCTTTCCTAGCAACAGCTGGTGCAAACATTAATGTAAAAGATGCAAAGCTTTCTTTGAATGTAGGGGATGAAAAAGTAGAATTTAATTTGAATGATACAATGAACCTTCCTTCTCTAAATGAATCTTGTTGTATGATTGACTTACCTGAACTAAAAAGGAGTCCAAATGTTATGAATTTTTCTCCTTCTGACCTACTTGAGTTATGCTCCGTGGAAAGTTCTTTTGTTTATGATAAACAGGGAAAAGAAAATCAGGCTGTTGAGGAGGCAATCCAAGCTCCAAATTTAGAACCTAAGCCACTTCCTCTCAACTTGAATGGAGTAAAGGAAGAAATGAATGATCCAAAATGATCCTTGAAGGCTATTAGGCAAAGCCTCAAGTACCATACTAATAGGCAATGGATAGCAAATAGAGTTATTCAAACTCTCTTCAAGCCTCCTTGAGTGGAAAACATGAAAAGGAGTCGAGCTAATGACTTTAAACAAGTGCTTTGTGGGAGGCAACCCACATTTTAATTTTTAAGTTTCTTTTTGTTTTGTTTTCTTGCTTTTTTTGTTTTTTTTTAATTTCTTAGGTTAGGAGTTTAATGAGTGTTTCTATATGTTTTTTTAGGTAAATTTCCATGTCCCCAAGGTTGGAGAAAGGATGATAATCAAGGAAAGTTAAAGGGAATAAAAAAGCAAGGCAAAATTCGAAGAAAAATGAATTCCAGCAAGCAACACGGGTATCCCGTGTCATGCACCACACCTGTGCTTCAAGCACAGGCCAAATTTTAGAGATTTTTCCCTTTCCAGCACCAAGCACGGGCAAGTCGTGTCACTTGACAAGGCCGTGCCCCATGTCCAGAGCCAGCACACCTTGACCGTGTTGTTCAACACTGGCTAAATCAAAAAGTTTTGAGATTCTAGCGCGAAGCATGGCAAGTCGTGTCTCCCACAACGGCCATGCTTCGGGTTATGGAAAGCACACCCTCCCTGTGCTAGCCAACACGTGCTACTTCTCCAGGGAATTTGAAGATCCAGCCCGAAGCATGGGTGAGCCGTTCTTAGAAGTACAACTGTGCTTCGGGCCCAAGTGAGTTTTTATTCTTGTTTTTCTTTCCTTTTCTTCCTCGTGTTGATTCTCCCTTTTCCCGTGCCCTTTCCCAGCCACCTTCCCTCCAATTTCTCTACAAAATTTACTCATTCTCTTATGCCCTAGAATCTTCTCCTCCTTTCCCATCTCCTTCTCCATCCCATCCTCGTGCCCTAACCCCATTTTTCTCTACAGTTTCCCTATACCCGAAATTTCATCTCCTGTGCCCTCATCCTCATCTCGACACCCCACTCCCTACCTCGGCTTATTCCTCTAAACACCACACCCCAAATTTATCCGTGCCCTAGCCAAGAGAAACTAGAGACCTCTATCCCAAATCCAATCATTCCCAAACCCAGAAAATCTCCCCTACACACCAGCTTTCCTGTGCCCCCACCCACAAACACCCAAAAATTTACCCGTGCCCATTCTCTATTCCTATCCAACCCCTACTTCGGCCTATTCCCCTGTACCCAGTTTTTTCCCGTGCCCAGCATTACTACATCCCTCAACACAAACACTCCCTCACCCCTACACCTAACTCCCAACATCCATTCACCTGCATTCCCCTCATCTCCCGTGCACACACAGCTGTTGGCATCAATTAGTCTCTTCCTCCAGGTAAATTCAAAAATTCTCTAAACTTGTGGATATTTATCTAAATTAAAATTCCCTGGTGTTGAATTTGACTGGAATGGTTTATTAATCTAGTTTGTATGTGCTAAGATAACAAATTAGTATTACATTATATTGGACACGTCTGAATAGAAAATTAGAATTAGTGCCTGAAATAAATTCTTTGCTCTTGGAATTATGCATGCTTGAATTTTTGTTGGACTTGGTTTTCAGATTTAATTATCTCAGTTCTCTACATTTGAACTTCACTTTTCTGAATTAGAACTCCTTGATTGTTAGACTTGTTGGATGGTTTATCTGTATTGGTCTGGTTATACTGGTTTTGCCTCCATTTAACATGTGCATTGTGTTGAATTCATCTGAAACTGGTTAATTTAATTTAGGCTGGAAGCATCCCCTGGGAATTCAATTGTCTGATCACCACATCTTGCTTTTGAACTTGGAATAGAAAATCACTCGAGCCTGTAATCATTTGAAAATTATTGGTCAAATATTGAGATTGAATTGGAATTGATAATTAGACTAATTTGAATGAAATTCTCTGATGCACTAAGAGTTGGACATGCTTGCAATACAATGCTGATTTGCTTTGTTTGATTAGAACCCTTTTTCCTAGACAAGTATGTGAGTACAATCCCTGATTTCTGCAATTGAGAATTTCTTGGTTATGTTAGCATATTATAGTCGCTTTGCAACTCCTAGAAATCTATAGTAGCTTTTGGAATTCAGTGTGCTTAAATCTCTCATTTTACATTGCCTAAATTAGAACTCATATGCACTTGTGCTTAATTGGACTAGTTTTGACAATTTCTATAGAATTTGGATTGCTTCATTATTGAATTTTCTAGGTGATTGGTTGACTGCATTGACTTTGCTTTAGTAATCCTTGGAATTTCTGCCAGAATTTGGGATGCATGTGTGCTTAAATTTCTAAATTTTGCATTGGAGAATATTTCTGGTTAGGTGGCTAATCTTTTCTTCACTGGTTTTCCTGGGACCTTCTGTTTAAATTTAGACATGTGTGTTTGACCTTGAATAGGTTGGTCTGAGCTTGTATTCAATTTACTAAGCTTGAATTGGAATTGATAAGCTGAATACTCAAAGTTATCTGTGCATATTCCTCTAGAAATTGAATAGATTGGTTTAGATATAATTTGAATAGATTGAATTTGATTGTGCTTTGCATTTCTGGACTTGTTTTTCACTGATTGTTGCTTTGATAGTTACTGATTATTGTTGGCACATTTGACTAAGTTTGCATTATGAACGGATGGTACAACTGGCACTTGAGCTAGAATCCTCCACCTCCTCCTTCAGACGACCAGTAAGCAAATGAGTATTACTTCTTCCTTTGCTTGCACTTTCATTGTTACTGACATTGAGGACAATGTCAACTTTAAACATTGAGGAGTAAGTAGACTTAAGACTTTTGGTTTCACTGGTTAAATTTATGGTCTTGCATGTATATATTATATATATTGCATCTCTCTGGTTTCATTGCAAAATCACATAGTTTGTTGTTCTAGAGATAAATTGATGTAATATAGGTTGATTTTAGCTTATGAACATGTTATGCACAATAGAATATGAAATAGGTAGTTATCATTTTAATCTCTCTCTTTTAGTATTAAACCTCTAATTTTTTGAAAAATATCTATCCTATTGTGCAGTGAATTGTATGCTAATATTGATTTTAACACTATGAGAGTATGAAGGTAAGGAGAGGTGAAAAATGAGGGAATATGAACCCCAAAAAGTTTTCACTCTGAGTACCCCTTAAAGGCACCAAAGAGGCCTTAGTATAATTACCTATATGCCTTTACCCTAGTAAGATGGAGAATAAAATGCACTCACTGCATATTTCTATAAAAAAAATGCTAAATAAATGAAAAAGAGAAAAGAAAGAAAAAGAAAGTGAGAAATGAAAGAGTATGAGTGAGAAAAAGAAAAAGAGTGATAAAATAGAAATAAGGGTAAGGCAACTTAGGGAGATCTAAAGGATGAGGTGACCTACTTGAGTGTTTAAAAATCAATTAGATGCATATAACCAATGGTAACAATGAAAGTAGATATATAATAAGAGAATTTAGGTTTAGTTTTAGAAGAATGGAGACGAATTGATAAATGTCTATTCATATATCTGTTGTGTGCACATTGATTGAGTAGAAAAATTACCTGTATTGCATTTCTCTATCATTTGAAATCTGTATGCATCATCTCCCTTCCTTTTAATATGTCATGTTATTTACAAGAAAAGGCTTAAGCATGGGGGAGTTGATAAAGGGAAAATTAAGTGTTTAATGGTTATAATTTATCCCTTAATTAATAGTAAACTTGTGATTATTTCCCTGCTTTTTGTTATGCTTTGCTTTGGATACTCCTTTGGGTGTTTTATGCTAGTAGGTGAACTAAAGAGGCCAAGAAGCAAGGGAAAACACTCATGTGAGGAGCCATATAGAATTGGAACATGCTGAGGAGGAAGCAAGGAGGCAACCCTAAAGAAATTCACAAGAAAAGAGCCTGACAGCCTCAAACACGGCTAGGCCATGCTCTGTGCAAAAGATGGAGAGAAGTCCTGGAATCTAGCCTAAAGCATGGCCATGCTTCATGTCTGTACACCACGTGAGTTTTAGGGTTTTGAGTAGCTAAGGGATATAAATACATGGGGAAGCGCATCCAAGAGTATCCAGACACATTCAGACTTACTTTTAGGCTTAGGAAACACCATTAGATTAGGTTTAGAGTAGGATTAGTGATTAATTCATGTTCTTAGAGTAGAATTTACAACAATTGAAGTTTGTTTTTCATCATTACAATCTGCATCCAGGTTTTATCTTTCTATCTCTACACTCATCTCTACTTCTACTCCTTCTCTTGAATTGTACTGAAATATTATAATTTACTTAATGATTATGCTTTTGATTTATCTTTCCATTATATGTGAATAGAGTTATATCTAGGGTTTCGGTAAACCCACTTATGATGTGATGATATACTGTGCTAATTGAATTGTGGAACCCTAATTGAGATTATTTGTGGTTAATTAGGATTAGCTATTATGCATTGATTATATGAGTTGATGAATGTCTGGCGAATGTTTTATCACGTCTCAGGATATTAATTGATGAACTGGAAGGTGAAAGTTAATACTGGAACTTAATAGTTAATTAGGGATATCTTAATCACAAAAGTAGTTTAAGGTTCTCTAGGAATGAATCAATTAGTGGGCACGAGAAAACCGATTATTTGAATTCCATGGTTGGCACAAAACTTAATGGACTTAGGTTGAACTAAGAACCATGAAAGTAGGTAATTGGATTAACCTAGGTATGATTAGTAACACTTGAAAGAGTTATTAGTTAATTAATGAGAAACCATCCCCAATTACCTAGATAATTACAATTAGAGGTACATATTGGATGTTGAATATCGTAAGTGTGGTAAACTCTAACCCTAGGCTTTTATTAATTGAATTACTTATTTACTTAATTGTGACACACTCTCTCATCGCGTTGCATTGATTTGGATAGCATACTTCGTAAAGTCTAGTAATTGACCATTGTTCTTTGTGGGATATGACCCGTACATGCCAGACTAGCTACAGCTACGCCGTGCACTTACGGTTATTTATAAAACACACACAACAGTGCTCCATGGCACAGGGCCCTCGTGTTAGGTGCTGGAGTTACTTTTTTCTTTGAATTTTGCCATAGTTTTTTAATCTCTTAAATTCCCTTTGATTTGCATCTTTTTCTCCAACCTTGGGGACATGGAAATTGACTTAAAAATCATATCTAAACACTCATTAATCCTCTAACCTAAGAAATTAACTAAAAAAATGAAAACTTAACAACAAGAAGAAAATAAAACAAAAAGGTATTCAAGACTAAAATGTGGGTTGCCTCCCACGAAACTCTTATTTAAAGTCATTAGCTTGACTCTTTAGGCATGGTTTTTACTCAAGGAGGCTTTAAGAGAGTTTAGTTGGCTTTATTCTCTATTCATTGACCCTTATCGTAGTGCTTTAGTTATTGCCTAACTGCCTTAAAGGGTCTAGTTGCTTAATTCTAAATCTCTTTTGCTCCATGCTTTGGGTTGAGAGGAGGTGGTTTGGGTTCTACCTTTAAAGCTTTGACTTCCTCCTCAACTGCTTACTTTTCTACCTTCATATATGTAGTAGCTCCAACCAATTTATCACAAGACAAAAAACTTTCCACAGAGCATAACTCAGGTGAGTCAGTAGAACAAAGATTCATTACATTATCATTCATATTAGGTTCAGGTAAGCCAATCATATAGCAAGATTCATTTAGAGATAGGGATTTGATGGCATCAGACAAGTTAAAGTATACTTTCTCATCACCTACATTCAAAGAAAGCTTTCCATCTTTTACATTAATATAAGCACTAGCTATAGCTAAGAAAGGCCTTCCAAGAATGATGGGGATTTTATCATCTTCCTCCATCTCTAAAATAAAAAAATCTACAGGTATATAAAAATTATCTACCTTTAGAGGGATGTCTTCTAATATATCCACTAAATGCTTAATGGATCGGCCTTCCATATGAAGAGAAAGAGTAGTAGGCTTTAAATCTCCCATTTGTAGGTTCTTGCAAACAGAATGAGACATGAGGCTCATACTTGCTCCAAGGTCACATAAGGATTTTTCATCCTTAATTTCTCCAATAGAATAAGAAATTAAGAAGCTTTCAGGGTCCTTAAACTTTTGTGGCAATTTGTTTTGAATCAATGCACTGCATCCCTCTATTAGTGCCACCGTAGCATGCTCTTCAATTTTCCTCTTATTTGAAAGGATTTATTTAAATTTTTTTTGCATAAGAGGGTACTTGGGATATAGCTTCTAAGAATGGGATGTTGATGTTCAATTTCTTTAGTACATCCAAAAACTTGCCATACTACTTTTCTAACTTTGTTTTGACCAATCTATGAGGAAAATGGACTGCTAGCTTGTATGGTGCAGGAGCCACATATTTGGGCTCTTCTTCACTCTTTTCCTCTCTTTAGATTGCTCTTCTTTGGCCTGTTTTGATTTAGCCTGAGGTTTATCTTTCTTTTCCTCCCAACTTCTTTCTGATTCAGCAAATTGCTTACCACTTCTTAAGATAATACCATTGCAGTGCTCTCTAGGGTCCTTAGTTTGGCCTAGTAGTCTGCCAAAGTTTATATTTGATAGGCTCCCTTGATGTGCAATATGAGTTTCCAACATCTTATTATAAGTAGCAAGTGAGTCGACTTTAGAGGCTAAGTCTTTAATAGCCTCATTCCTTGAATGGTTTTGGGCTCTGAACTCATCATTTTGTTTAGTTTGAGTAGTAATAAAATTCTCCATCAGAGCCTCCAAATTTGACTTTAGTTGTGGAGGAGGATTGAATGACCTCTGATTCTAAAACCCAGGAGGTTGCCTAAAATTATTCTAAGGAGGCTGATTCACATTACGCTTGTCAGACATATTTGGATGATTCCTCCAACCTAGATTATAAGTATTGCTGTATGGATTGTTTCTCTTATTGTTAATAAAAAATTTACTTGTTCACAATCATGGGGTGCAGGGTTTCAAAGTTGGCATTCATTGGCCACATGGCCAATACACCTATAAATATCACATGCAGAAGATGGAGATGAACCAACAGCATTGATGCTTAATTTATCTAACTTTTGAAACATTGCATCAACCATAGAAGTCAAATGATTAAATGCATCAACTTTATACATACCAACTAGTTTCCTAGATGGTTGCCTCTCACTAGACCAAGAGTAGTAATTTTGAGCCATATCTTCAATTAGCTCATAAGCCTCATTAACTGTTTGATACATTAAGGCTCCTCATACTGCAACATCCACAAACATACGGGTGTTGTATAAGAGTCCATTGTAGATTGTATAGACTATAAACCATTTCTCTAATCCATGGTGTGGGCATAGTTTGAGAAGCTCCTTAAATCTCTCCTAAGCTTCATATAATGACTCACCATCTTTTTGTGCAAAAGTAGTAATTTGATGTTGGAGATAGGCTATTTTACTTAGGGGGAAATTCTTAGCTAGAAAGGCTTGAGAGAGTTTCTACCAAGTAGTGATAGATCCTAATGGAAGGGAATGCAACCATGCTTGGGGCTTGTCCCGCAAAAAGAATGGGAACAACCTCAGTCAGATAGCATAAGATACTCCGTTCAGCAACAATGTATCATAGTATTCTAGAAAAATTGATAAATAGATATTTGGGTATTCAGTAAGGGACCCTCCAAAAAAATTTTGATGAACCATTTAAAGAAGAAAAGGATTCAATTCAAAGTTGTTGGCCTCAACAACAGGTCTAACGATGCTTGGATTTTGGCCATGAGTATTCAGGGTAATGAAATCTTTTAAGGAACAATTATCTCATTCTGCCATGATAGGTGGTGCATGATCTTTCTATTTTCGTCTTCTTCTCCTTCATAAGGTGCATTTAATTTTCAGGTCAAACTCAGCAATATATTCATGTATCTCTTTGCATAAAATAGCAACACACCTATAAAAGAAGAAAAAAGACAAAAATCAGCAAGATAAAATATGCAAAAAAATTAAAAGAAAAAGGATATAGTCTAGCTATTTCATAAAATATCTAATATTGACAGTATTGGTCCCCAACAACGATGCAAAAATTTGTGTGTGTGTGTTTCATTAAATAACTGCAAGCCCACAACATAGCTGTAACTAGTCCAGCGAGTACGAGTCGTATCGCACAGAGACAAATTGTAACAACTCCATTTTTTTTATATATATATTTGTAAAGTACCATGAAGTTATTACCTCTTTACTTCTAACTATTTAATTGATAATAACATTCAATCAAATTAACCAAGCATAATTAAGGTTTATGGTATACTATTAACACTGATACAATTCTGGGTTCACATACACATCATTAATTAAAAACATCCGTACAAAAATTAAACATATATATGTCTACATCTTAATTATCCATGTTGACCAATTCTGGGGATACGGGTGCGGGTGGTTGTACCTTTATCGGGATCTTACCAACTCGACCACAAACACCTTATTAATGATTAGGATCTGCAACAAAATAAAGTAACTCGATCCAATGTGCACAAAAAGCTTGAGCCATATAGAAAATTTGCATATATAGTTTTCTGAACATGATATGGAAATATAGTGAGAATTAAATCCCAGTAGGTTCAACAATAAATGATAATCATCATCAATATTACTCATCATATCATGTTCATCTATATAAGCTACATCAAATGTCTTAGGTCACATGAATGCACTTTCTCTATACATATAAAAATTGTACAGTAATGATATGTTTTGCATGAATAACTACTTTCAGAATATCATTTGATGGTTATCAACTTCTTTTCATATCAACCAACCTTGGCCAGGGTGAGTACTTTCTACTGTCCAGTACAGGATTTTCTTGCTCCGTCTATCATGACACATTTTCTCCTTCTTTTCTCATTAGCATAATCATAGCCGTGAGTAGGGTGTCCCCTACTGGTGCACCACACGGACTGCCATGTGACTGTGCTCATCTCTTTTTTTTATTCACATTAATACCCAAAAATATGATTTCAATAACAAGTATGCTCATTATACTCACATGCCATAATTTATTATGAAAGCATAATTATTACAAAAAATCATTGGCAAAATGCAATCATGCCAATAACATAGTCATTTTCAAATATCACTTTATAAAATATTTCATGTCAAAATTCCACTCTTAAGATGGTAAGGAGTTCATGCAACGGCAATGGCTAGGCCATACCTTAGTCATTTATTATTTTCATTTATAAGATTCTTCTTTCTTCTTAAATATTATATTCATCTCTCACTAATTAGAGCATAATTTTAACTTAGATTGAGGTGATCTTAGTGTCCATTTAAAGCTAAGACAATCATCTAAAATTATTATGTTGAACATTTAAGTGAAATCATAAGAAATATTAGTGTTATTACTCCCTCAATTCCAATGTTATTTCTTCCCGGGTAAGTTCTGACCTCTACTTACTCATCTGACCATATCTCCCTCCTATGGACTCTAAATTGAGTGATTCTTGTGGCTAAAAATTTGTGAGTCATATATCTATATTTTTTATGTTAAAAAATTATTTTAATTCCCTACAAATGTTTCCCAAAAATGCAAACATAGAAGCTTACCTAATAGATTCTTGCCTAGTTAACCATTTTCAGACCACAGCTTATTAATCGTAGCATATCTCCCTAAGTTGAACTCCAAATTGGGTGATTCCAGTTGCTACAAATATGTGAGACATATGGATACATTTTGCATGTTAACCATGTTGTAACTGATTCTTCACAGAATTACAAAAATAGAAGCTTCCATTGTTACTCCGAAATCCAGTTTTCTAATCAAATCCTTCCTAAGGTTTTAGTTCATTCTTTTACTACATCATCTTCTGATTTCTTCCTAATTTACAACTAACCATAAGATTACTCATTTCAACATTTTAATTAGATTTTTTACACTTAATTTAACATATTCCATCATCTACTTCTCAAGAAAACATAAATCAAATCATGTATTATTAAGGGTGTTTCACAACAGAAATTTCTCATGGTCTTCTTCTAAGTGTTTAAGGCCATACTCATTTTTCCAATCTAATTATAATCCTTCAATTTTTCAACACATTCAAATATACATAACAATAGCATAAAGCCCCTAAAATTTTGCCAGCCATAGCCATATCAGTGCATAACTTTTCACACCAACCAAAGTATTCAAAATATCCATTATATGCAAGATCAGCATGTAACATGATATAGCAACATTAGTGGCCAATCATCAAAGTAGAAAACATTGTAAATTTCATCAAAATTATAAAATCAAAGTCCCACATAAATGTTACAAATTTCGAAGCTTTTCTTCAAAAAAGAGATATTGTTAAACATACCTAAAGATCTCCATAGCTCACTTAGTGAATTCTTTTTCTTATTTCCTTTTGAAGGAAATGGCAAGATTCCTCCATTCCCTTAGCTTTTCCAATAGCTTGAATAAGAGAGGGAGGGTGATTTTTGAACCCCAAGGATGAAGAGAAAAGATTGATTCAAGTGGAGATTAAGATAACTTACCTTGAGTACTAGTCCTCTAGACTTTTCCTTCTTCTTCCTTCCTTTCTTCTCCTCTCTTTTTCTCCTTTCCTCACTCTACCTTGCTTCTATTTTTTTCCTCTCCCTCACTTGAACGAAATTCAAATGTTATAAGAGTGGTTTTTGTAACATCCTTTTTTTTATTATTATACAATATTGAGTTCACATACACGTCATTAATCAAAACGTACATGCAATATATCAAAGACATAAATATTTACATCTTGTTTATTTTGGTTGACCAATTCTGGAGATACAGGTGCGGGTGGTTGCACCTTCACCGGGATCTGTGCCAACTCGCTCACAAACATTTTATTTAGGATCTGCCCATCATAGAATAACTCGATCCAATGTGCACTAAAAGCCAGAGCTATAGAAAATCTGCATAACTAATTTTCTGAACATGATATGGAAATATAGTGAGAATTAAATCCCAATAAGTTCAACAATAAATCATCATCAATAAAGCTCATCATGTCATGTTCAGCTGTATAAACTACAGAAAATATCTTTGGTCACATGAATGCATTATATCTACGCACATAATAATCATACTGTAATGATATGTATGACAGGATTTACTATTTTCAAAATACCATATGATGGCCATCAACTTATTCTCATTTCAAGCTACCCCGGTCAGGGTGAATATCCTCTACTCTCCGGTACGGGCTTTTCTCGCTCCGTCCGACATGGCCCACTTTCCCTTTCTTTTCTCATTATCATGATCATAACTGTTGGTAGGCCGTCCCCTACTGGTGCACCACACAGATTGCCATGTGATCATGCTCATTTCTTTTCTTTTCACAATGATAGCCAAAAATATGCTTTCAGTAACAAGTATGTTCATCAAAATATAATTATTACAAAAAAAATCATTGGTAATCATGCCATGAACATAACCATTTCAAATATCATTTTATAAAATATTTCCATGTCAAAATTTCACACTTAAGATGGTAAGAAGTTCATACAATGGCAATGGCTATGGCTATACTAGTCATTTATTAAGATTCATCTTCTTTTTTAAATACTAATTTTATTTCTTTATTTTCTTGATGCAGGTTTTCATCCTATCTAACATTCTCTTACTAATAAGAGCATAACTCCCTCAATTTAACTCTGATGTAGGTGATCTTGGTGTCAATTTGAAGATAAAACAATTATGTAAAACTATTATGTTGAACATTGTAGCTAAATATTAAGAAATCAAGGTGATATTACTCCCTAAATGTACATGTTATTTCTTCTCGGATAGGTTCTGACCTCTACCTACTAATCGGACCATATCTACCTCATATGGACTCCAAATTGAGTAATTCCAGTGGCTAAAAATCCGTAGCACACATATCTATAATTCTTATGTTAACCATTTATTTTAATACCATACAGATAATTCACAGAAATTAAAATACAGAAGCTGTCCTAACATAATCTTCCCTGATGAACCATTTTCTGACCTTGGACAACTAATAAGCTCATATCTTCCTCATATAGACTCCAAATTGAATGATTCCAGTAGATAAAAATCCATGGCACAAATATCTATAATTCGTATGTTAACCATTTATTTTAATTCCATACAGATAATTTCCAGAAATTAAAATACAGAAGCTGTCATAACATAATCTTCCCTGATGAACCATTTTCTGACGTTTGACTACTAATTAGCTCATATCTTCCTCATATGGACTCCAAATTGAATGATTCCAGTGGCTTAAAATCCATGACACACATAGTTATAATTCTTATGTTAACCATTTATTTTAATTCTATACAAAATATTCCCAGAAATTAAAATACAGAAGCTGTCCTAACATATTCTTCCCTGATGAACCATTTTCTGACCTTTGACTATTAATCAGCTAATATATTCCTCATATGGACTCCAAATTGAATGATTCCAATGGCTTACAATCCATGACACACATAGATATAATTCTTATGTTAACCATTTATTTTAAGTCCATACAGATAATTCTCAGAAATTAAAATACAGAAGCTGTCCTAACATATTCTTCCCTGATGAACCATTTTCTGACCTTTGACTACTAATCAGACCATATCTACCTCATATGGACTCCAAATTGAATTATTAAAGTGGCTATAAATCCGTGACACATATATCTTTAATTCTTATGTTAACAATGTATTTTAATTCCATACAGATAATTCCCAAAAATTGAAACACAGAAGCTATCCTAACATATTCTTTCCTGATGAACCATTTTCTGACCTTTGCTTACTAATCGGAACATATCTACCACATATGGACTCCAAATTGAATGATTTCAGTGGCTAAAAATCCATGACACACATAGCTATAATTCTTATGTTAACTATTTATTTTAATTCCATATAGATTGTTTCTAGAAATTAAAACACCGAAGCTTAAAATTCTGCCAACCATAGCCATAACCATGCAGAACTATCTACACCAACCTAAGTATTCAAACATACATCACATGCAAGATCAATATGTAACATGATATAGCAACATCCATGACCAATCATCAAAGTTCTAAGATCAAAATCTCATATAAATATTATAAGTTTCAAAAGTTTTCTTCAAAAAGAAATATTGTTAAACTTACTTGGAGCACTTAGTCCCCTAGATTTCTCCTTCCTCTTTCTTCCTTTCTTCCTCTCCTTTCCTCACTCTACCTTGCTTCTATTTTTCCTCTCCCTCACTTGGACGAAATTCTAATGTTGTAAGGGTGGTTTTTCTTATATAGACCACCAAATAATTCACCTTTCATGATCATGGGTCTACCTAATCACAATTAGGATACACTTTGTTGAATTTTTGGAAAACAAACAACTTATGTTCTTGTCTTCCTCTTCCTTAGTCAAGATATGCATAGGAAAAGGAGATTTGTATTTTGAAAATTATGATGATATGTTCTTAAGATAAGGGACAAGGTCCCTTTGATTTAGGGATTCATTTCCATTTTCTTTTTTCTTAAACAATTATGAAAGGTTTACCTTTTTAGGTGGCAAATTTCTAGCCCTTGAATCTCCATTATTTGGTTGATATTATTTGTGTGGGATAGGAATGTTTTGTCCTAATACCATGTATTATCGTACCACTTGCTAAAATTATGAGTGTAGAATATAGATGTTTTTGTCCTAAAGCCTTGTATTATTATGCCACTTGCCAAAATGATGAATGTAGAATCACACCCCTTGCTTAATTTTTTTCTTAATGCCATGTAACCTAATCTTTATTATTATTACATTATTATATCATCACCTAATTTATTTTATTTTATTTTTCCTCTTGGATTTTGGCTTATTCCTACCCATTATGGGCTTATTCCTACCCATTTGCTTTGCTTTGGATAAAATTCTACCTTTCTTGGAGGGCTTGGTCACATTTTCATAATTTTTGGGCTATTGGTCCAATTACTATATCCTAGTCCAAGTCTATGTTTTATTTCTTGCTTAGGTTATCCAATGGGCTTGCTAGAATCTTATTTGAAGTGGAAAAACTCTACATGATGTCTCCATAGGTAAAAGCCCAATGTATGGGTAATGATTTTAAACTTAGTAACTCTAGTTCTTGAATTAGGAAATATTACTCTAATCCAATGTTCTTGAAATTTTATGACCTTTACTTGTTTCTAAAAATTTATCTTCCTTATCCAAGAATTTTGCATCTCTTTAGTATGTTATTTCTAATATTTTCTCTTATGTTTTCTTTCTTTACCTATTCCATTAATATTAGAACATTTCTACGCATATATGTAAGGTGAAGAATTTATAAGGAAAATATTTAAAAATTACGGGATGTTACAGTTTTTGCTTAAATAAATTATCAAGTGGCCCTCCTCTCATAATTATGATACACTTGGTTGCTTTTTTGGGGAAGAAAAATCATGTTCTTGTCTTTCTCTCCATTAGTCAAGATATACATAGCAAAAGGAGGATTTTTTATTTGAAAATTATAATGAAATGTTCTCAGGACAAGGGGCAATGTATTGGTGGAGATGTTAAACTTAGGAACTCTAGCTCTTGAATGAGAAAAAATTATCCTAATGCAATCTTCTTAAAATTTTAAGACCTTTATTTCCAAAAAATTATCTTTCTTTCCCAAGAATTTTGCCTTTCTTTAGGATGTTATTTCTAATTTTTGCTATTAGGTTTTCTCTCTTTACCTATTCCCTTAATGTTAGAAACATTTTCTATGCATACACATAAGGTGAAGAATTTCTAAGGCTTATATTTTCTTATATATCTAAAAATTGTTTAATAAGTTTTATTTCCTTAATTAAATATTTTTGTACCTTTATTAATAAAAGAAACAAAATTAGGGATGTTACACCAATGACCAATTACAAGTATTTTATGAAGTAAGCCATCTAAATCAATATAATTTGATCAAAGAGAAGTCGTAATTAAGTAAACTAGATAATCAATTATCAAAAGCCTAGAGTTAGGGTTTACCACATTTACGATATTTAAAAATCAAGATGTACCTCTAATTGTAATTATCTGAGTAATCGAGGATGGTTTACCCTTAATTAATTAATAACCTCTTTCATGCGTTACTAACTGCACCTAGGTTAATCTAATTGCCTACTTTCGAGGTTCTTAGTTTATCCTAAGCCCATTAATTTCTGTACTAACCATGTGATTCAATTTATATGGGTTCTCATTCTTACCAATTGATTCAATTCCTAGAGAACCTTAAACTACTTTCATGATTAAGATATCCTTAATTAACTATTAAGTTCTGGCATTAACATTCACCTTTATGTTTATTAGTTAATGACCTAAGATGTGATAAAACAGCGATAAAACATTCTATCAACTCGTACACATGTGCATAATAGTTAATCCTAATTAACCATAAATAATCACAATTAGGGTTCCAACAATTTCAATCAATGTAGTGTCATTATATCACAAGTGAGTTTACCAAAACTCTAGATCAAAATCTACTCACACATGATTGGAAGAGAAATCATAATCAAATTCATTAAGCAATTCATAAATATTCAATACAATATAAAGAGAAAGGAGTAAAAGTAGAATAGATGTAAAGATAGAAAGATAAAACCTAATTGTAGAAAGTAGAGGAATTAGAGATATAATGCTTGAATCAATCTAAATTCTAGTATAAGAACATAAAGTAAACTATAATCCTACTCTAAACCTAATCCTAGAGTGTTTCCTGAGCCTAAACTGTGTCTGAATGAGATTGTATATCTTTCTCATTGTTTTCCCTTATATGTGTGTGTGTATGTGTGTGTGTGTGTGTGTATATATATATATATATATATATATATATATCGTCTTGGTTGTTTAAAACACTTAAAAACATAGACTATATAGACCCAAAGCACAACCATGTTCTAGGACATGGCTTGGCCATGCTTCGATTTGGATTTTGGGAATTTTCTCTAAATCTTATGTAGAACACGACCTGGCCGTGTTCCAAGTATCCCAAACACCACTTGGCTATGTTGGAGGCTACCATGGTCTGTTCTTACCAATTTCTTTTGTGTTTCTTCCTTGCATCCTCCTCATCTTGTTCCAAGTTTAGATAACACTTTACATGAGTGTTTTCCTTTGATTCTTTGGCTCTTTTGCTCACCTAAAAAAAAAAAAGAAAGCCAAGTAGTATCTAGAGTAAGCAAAACAGAATATAACTAAAACAAGGAAATAATCACAAGTTAATTGTGAAATAAGGGATGAGATATAGCAATGAAAAACACAATTTTGCTCTTTATTAGAACCAAAGTGGATAGGCGCCTACTAGGTTATTTAGAAACATATTCATTGTACTAAATTCCTTTTGGCATATCAAGGCAATGGCATCAGCATAATCCTTAAAAAATTTTATTCTTTCATATTTGTCCGTACTCTCTAAACTCCAACAAGTGGTATCTAACATGTGATCTCTATTGATCTTTTATAACTTTTCTCATTTTGTTAGTGACAAAGGGGGAGAAATGTACAAATCATATGTGCTTGTTTATCAACTAAGAAGTATGTATTTCTTAAAGGGAAGCTTCCTTAATTGACAAACGATATCTTAGCTATGTTCTCTTTTTATTTGATTTGTCAATATAAAAAAATGGGAGATTGTTAACCTCAATGATGTGCTTCAATGATTTTGAAAATAACAAACAAAATAAAATGGATTTTTCAGAAAATGAATACATTTGGAGAAGTTACATCTTGAGCTCTAATGAAAATTTCAAAGGATGCACTAATGTCTTGCTTGGAACCAAGGCCAAGGAATCAAACTTTGAAGGTTGTTTGGTTTTTAAAGTGATTGTAGCCTTAGTTTTATATAAATTGGACAATGTAAGAAATCTTGAGCTCTTAATTCTTTTCAAAATGTTTGATCATGATTTTTCTAAGTTTAATAGTGTTTTGGTTTGTAAAGTTTGCTCAAAAATTATTTTCCAAAGTGCCTTATATGCCAATTAAGTTTAAAAGGTGTTTAGTGGTTTTAAAATGAGACAACCCTCAAACTAGTGACCATTACGCTCCTAAAGGAAGTTTTAGAAGCCTCAAGGGTTTAAAATTTTCAAATACAATGGTTATAAGGACCTTCGAAACCTAAATTGTGAAAATGAAGAACACTAGGCACCTAAAGGATTCACTGGAAGCCTAATGACCACTAAGAAGCAAAAATTAAGGGATTTTAAAGAGTAGTAGTTGCCTAAAGGCATTGCTAGGAACCCATATTTTGTTGAAAATTGGATTTATGTCTCTATAAAGGTCAAATTTTATTGATTTCAATCTTAAATGATTTCCAATGGCTATAAATGCCATTTCTCTATAAGTACTAGTTGTGTAAGTCATAGGAAAGTAAGAAAAGTCATGCATTTCATCTTGAATCATTCTTTAGATCCTAATTTCCAACTCAGTTGAGTTGTGGTTATGTAAGAGGTTCATAAGTACCTAGTTAAAAATTTTGGTATAATGGAAATCTCATGTTGCAACTTAAGGATCGGATGTAAGCTTGGTGGTTAAGCTAAACTAGTATGAATATCATTGCGCCTTCCTTACTCCATTGCTTGCTTTATGATTTTTCTAAGATCTTTACTTTCATCTTTAAGCTTTATTTTTTTGAGTTTTATTTAAATTGTTGCACTTTGGTTTATTTAATTGTGTTTTAAGCTTTTACTGTTGGCTTATTTATTGCTACCTTTTCTTTTGTCAAAGTATGTTCTTGAATTTTGTTTTGTTCAAATGTTGCATTTGTAAAAAAAACACTTATCTTTTGGAATGGTTGCAAAAAGAGTTTTTAAAATATTTTTAATTCTACAAATTTAGTGCAAAATTTTGAAACACCTAATTCACCCCCTCTTGGGTGTAAACCATTCCTAATAGAATGGTTAAATAGTTATGCCATTTATAAGAGATATGATGCAAAAATTAAATATGAGCATTTGCATTAAAAATTCGGTTCTTACCATGTGTTTACCACATGAAGAGGTTCTTAGGATGCCCAGAGGAAGAATTGAAGCATGAGGTAAGTTGTTCTATGGTTACATAAGAAAGCGAAGTGGTGTTACAAAGAAAGTATGTTAGTGTATGCGATATGTCAATATTTATAGCTCACATGATACATGTACAAGTGAATGATGGAGGAGGTTATGAACCATGTAGACACAGAGTTAATGAAAGGGAGGTTCATCAAAAACGTTTTTGTGAAGTATGGTCATAATGTGGAGGGGATAAAGAAAGAAGAAAAGAAAGAAATTTCCTAGTACATTGGAAAAGTCAGGTGATGAAAAGAGGGAAGGTAGTGGAAATCTATCGTATGTGAAAGAGGAAAGTTGAAATAACTTTGATGCCACTACCCTTGGCTCATTAGGTAGTAATACGAAGAAAGAGAATTCAAAAGCCATTTCTCTAAAGGGACCCAAAGATGTCCTAGTACGTAGAAGTTGAACAAGGGGACATGCAGCCACAAAAAAGAGAGAGTGCATGAGAGCCCTCAAACTTTGTCTAAACGACTTAAAGTTAAATTTTTTTGCAAACTATACCACCAATACATCAGAAAGTATCATAAAAAAGGAAAGGGAAAGTATGTAAAACATATGAAATATGCCAAGATGTTTCATTTCTTGTATAATAGTTAAAAAATTCTCTTATCTTATCTATTTCTATTAATTAACTAGGAATGTATGCAAAATGCATAGCATGTACTCGACACAAGCAGATGCTATAACCATTAAACCAAGGGGATGGGTAAATGCTATGGTCAATGGATGGATGTGCCTACGACGATAACCTAGTTACTCAATGTAGTGACATTGATTAAATTAGGTTCATGTTGCATATAATTTGGATGGGTGGTCAATTAATGGTAGAGGATGGAAGAGCAAGGCAAATGACAATAACCTTGTTCATGTTCATCTCATCATTCTTGATAGGTAATTGAGAACACATCTCTAAGCAGTTAAATAATTACCATGCAATAAATAGGGTGAAATCAATGCAATGTTTATGTAGAGTGGGGTTATCGACATGTCTACGCAAGAGATATATGAAAGGTGGTGTTGCAAGAAGATAGGGAAGAAAGATTTATAATTTACAAAGAGGCACAATTGCATTGAGCTTAGTCTACAATGTTGTAGGATGGTAAGTTTGAACAAACCTTTTGACATTTGTATATGATCGGAAATTGGTCAAAGCATTGTTAATTTAGATGCTACTGTTAATAAGTTCAAATATGTCATATTCTCTCATCGAACAGGGTTGGAAAGTTTTGGATTCTAATTCTTGATTGTTGTCACATAGAAAAATTGGTTTGACGAGTTTGTACAAGTGAAAGGTCATGTATTTCCCACCTTACAGTTGTAAAACCACAATATATCTTAACAAATTAACAAGTGGCCTATGGCACTTGCCATGGTGTAACATCCCTTTTTCTTATTAATTAAAAAGACATAAAGAAATGTTAATTTAAATAGATAAGGAAAAGAAGAAAATTGATCAAGAAATTCTAGGGAAAGTATTTAATAGAAAATGTATAATAGGAATCCCTAATTTAATATGTAAGCATAAATATTTTGATTAAACTTATTGGGAAAGAAAATTAAGACTTCTAAGAGGAAAATTTTGGAAATATTTTCTTTACTGGGGGAAAAATCTTGGGCAAGAAGAATGAATTTTTGAAGTAAATTGGAAGCTTTGGAATTTCAAGAAATTAAATTAATGGAATTTTCTAAATTCAAGAAGCAAATTTCATAAACTTGACACCTCATCTTACTCCCCATCATCAAGCCTTCATATAGAGTAGCCACATCATCAAGACACTTCATTAAGTTATCATATTTCATTCCATGAAGAAAAGCCACCGCATCTTAGTATAATAATGAGCCTCATGGAAGGATAGTTAGGAGAAACCTCATGGAAGGTAACTAGGCCAAGTAGTTGGTTGGTTTTTAGGGAGATATCTCATTTTCTTGGGGGAAATTTGGCCAACCAAAGATAGAAAGGGAAGAAACCAGAATTTTAGACAAGGAAGAAAGCTCACAGGATGCAACATTGAACTATAATGATGAGCAATCATAAACTCTTATTGAGTACAAGACAAGTAAACCCATTGAGTGCAAAATAAGTAAGATAATAGAGTGTCAAACAAGGAAAAATGATTGCATGATCTTGGAGGCAAAACATCCACCCCTTGTGTGTGCATATTTCAACCAATCATAGTGAAGGAATGACAAACCAAAAATTCAAGCAAAAATAAGGCATCGCATGATGAAGTTAGTAGCCACAAGGAAAATCAATAGTAATTGATTCTCCAATAAGTAAGGTGATTGATTTTGTGGTCAACAAGTAAGAAAGATGACTCAACCAGGAAAGTATATTAGTCACATGTTTTTGATGCATTTTATCCTTATCCTAAGTTGTATATTTTGGCCAAAGCAAAGGGGAGAGAAAACTAAGAAAGTTATCCCACAAGAAGAAATTATGATGAGCCATGATGATGTACCAAATTAAGTGTTTGATAAGTAAAGAATGTGATGTCATGATTGAGAGACTTTTTACCCTAAAATTATTAAGGCTTTGGCCACTCCATTGAGGAGCATTTTAGCTAAGAGGAAGTAGAGAGGGAGCAGAACTAAGGAAGAGGTATGGAGAGGAAAAAAAGGAGCAAGAGGAGAAGGAAGTGTAGGAAATACTAGGGCACAAGGTAAGGAAGTACACTCCCACTCTAATATTTTTCTTTCTCACTATTTTTAGCACTTAGAACTCACTCCTTCCCTTGGAATATGCTGTTGGAAGATCAAAAAGAAGGAGGAAGTTTTGCCACCCTAAGGAAGGAAGGAAGGAAGGAAGGAAGCCGAAGGAGCTAGGTTAAACAAGCTTTGGAAGAGTTATAAGTGGGTTTAACAATATTTCCTTTGAATAATGATTTGAAAATTTGTAACTTTATATAGAGTTATTAACCCTAATACTTTGATAAATTTCTACTATTGATGCTCTTAATGATTGGCCATAGATGTCTATATCTTGCTATATGTGAATCTTGCATGTGATAGTTATATGCTTGCTTAGGGTAGTCTTGAATTTTTGAATGAATGGCTTTGGTTGGCAAAATTTTTAGGGTTGTTATAATGTCTTCTTCTAATTGAATTGGCTATGGTATATTTAATGGAAGAATTTTATGTTGCTAGAATAAGTGAAGCCGTTAAATCTAGGGATAACCCTTGGAAGTTTTGGTGTTGGGAACATTCTTGATATTGTTGTTAATAAATTTTGGTTTTGGAAGAAGTGGATGATCAAATTTTTTTATGATAAATGTTTGTAAGATGAATGCTACTAAAACTTGTTAGAGGAGAAATATAGAGGTTAAGGCACGAATAATAGGAAATTTTGGAGACCAAATATTCCTAGGTATAATGATTAGAAATAATAAGAAAAATGAAAGTAGTAAGAAGATGGAACCCTGGAAAGTGTGGGAAAGTATTTTGTTTTTGGATTTTTAGGTAAAATCTATACTAAAATTGATGAAATGGATAACATAATAATTGTATCCCTGTGTCTTATGGTTCTTCAGGCTTTGAAATTACCCAATTTGGAGTCCGTATGATAGAGAGATATGGCATAATTAGTAACGAAAAGTCAAAACCAACTCATGGTGCAGTGACACTCATATTTATAGCATTCTAAATCCCATATTTCTTAGGAATTTTCCTTTTTTCAACATTAATGTTGTGAATAATTGTCTTAGTTTTCCATAGGTTTGTAATAACCTCAATTGGAGTTCAAATCAAAGCGTTATGATCTGGTTAGTATTAAAAGGTCTAACTCCACTGTGGCTTGAATATTTTAAAGTCTTAAAATTTCTATATAAAGTAACGTTACTAAACAAAAAAGTGTGCAAAAGAGTTTATGTAAATAATAAGTTATAAGCAAGGACTTTAGGTAAAAGATTAGTCAATGGCACCTTGAAAAATAAGTAGGAGATGGCATGAAAACCTAGGATCAAGAAGGTGGAATTTTGGAGAAATAGATATAACTAAAATTTGCCTCAAAATTTCAATATAAGAAAATAAATAACAAGAGAAGGAAGAGAAACCACCAAAAGTTAAGGATTAAAAAATGATTAAGAATGTCATTGAAAACACTAGAATTGGTTGAAGTACCAAGGCTTAGCTTAAGGGAAAACATCATGCGGTGACCATGCATGAAAATATAATAGTTATTAGTAATGTGAAGTTGACTAATGTAGTAGGGATATGTAAGTATTTAGAAATGGATGAGGTTGAAATTGAAGAGAAAAAAAATGGATAAAAGAGTGAACTTAATTAGGGAATTGATGTTTGAGTAACTGGAATTTTAGAGATTTAAAATACCTAAGCATAACCCTAAGAATTAGTATGAAAGAAATTTCAGTAGCAAGAAGGTTGGAAATGTCACGCCCTTAATTTTAGGGCACATGAAACACGTATACCATGAACATATATTTTTCATAAATATGAATATTCCAATCATTTATCATGGAAACAGATACATATAGGTTCTTCCATACATATACCATATACATACAAAGTCCATAAACATCAGAGTAACAACAGAAGCAGGGATCCTGCCTGTGGCATATCGAGCAAACTCTAGAGTACAAGTACAATATAATTCAAAATCTACGAGTCTTGGAAACAAAGTAGGCTCACCCAGAGATCATGTAGTCTAGCTAGTTAACTATATGAAGGAAATGATCAAACTCTATATCCTTATCTGAAAAACATATAAATATCGTGTAGTGAGTTTGACAACTCAGTGAGCAGATAATATCTCTTATGACCTCTTAGGTCAACATATAGATGTACTCATATTTTAAAATTTGTCAAAGAAAATACAGTTCAGAAGTACATTCATATGGGACCCGCATTTCAAATATTCTCAATTCATATCACATTCAAATATTCAAAATCATATGCAATATAGTACAATCATTATTCAAATATTGTAATGCATCAAAATTTTTCACATGAAAACATTAGGAGGATTCCATATCAGAACAACTATATCAGAGTTCAGGCCCTTTCATACTTTGTTGGTGTAGGATTTGCCTAAACCCAGCATCCTGCTGAGGTTTGCCCTACCACCATTCAAGAGGACACGTGAAGGGACTCTAATATGAGTATTTCCCAAGCACACAACAAGGGAGGCAAGTCACATATCATATAGCCGGCATCTCGCCCATATAGGAGGCATCCCGCTCTTCATCAAATATCATATCCCGTGTGTTGGCTTTCACACGAGGCTAGCACCATCCCTGCTAGCTGAGGTATCAAGGTGCACCAGGGCTAACATCACTTACTGTTAGCAAACATTATTTTTAATAGGATTCCTCCACAAAATTATCATATGCACATATTTCATATCATTCAAAACAGAGCTTTTAGTATAATACAAAATTTCAGTCTCAAAACAGCTCATCTGTCGTAAATTACTCATTCAGGGTTTATCACATATACATGCCCTTTCTCGAGGCAATCATCTGGCTTTATAAATCAATGCCATGTGTATAAATATTCACTTTATCTTTTAATGAGAAATACATGTGAAATCAAATATAACATGAATTCATAAATCCATTTTCAAAACTATACTCTTCTTGAACTATATTCCAAATTGTAAGCAATTCAGATAATTTAATGCATTTTAGAAACATATAAAAGTGTAAATATCTCATAAACATAACCAAATACATGTTTAAAGATCAAGAATAGTATATGGCAAGTCATAAAAAGAATTATCCACTTACAGGGTAAGGGTTCCAGATTGGACAGCCCTAAAATGCACTTTTCCAATCCACATTTGATTAAACAGACTAAAAACATGTCCGGAGGGTCCAAAAATAAGGAAATGACTTCGGGAACTTGGTCACTATTCATGGCCAGAAAATGCTGTTCACGCCGGTAAAATCATTATTCACTGCCAGAAAATAATATTCACCAAGGACAAAAAGTTGTCAGATAGCTAAAAAATTTCATATCGTAAGGTTTCTCTAGTTCTTAAATCTATCTACAGTGTCAGATTTCTAATTTGAGGTCTCTAAGTAAGAGTTTCAGAGTTTACTTTTTTCTGAGATTTTCTACTTCCGATCTATGACGATTCTACGGTTGATTTGAAAAATTGTTCGGTCAAAATTGTAGTATTCTATGTTCTGAATCTAGTGGTACCCTTAGTTTTGAGATCAAAAGCCAATAGCCACTCCTGATCTAGAGAGAAAAATGAAGGTTACAATTCACACTATTCATCAAAATTTCACAACTTCACGCTGCTCGGTTTCGTCTCCCCCTCCCACTTTTTCTTCTTTTCTTAATAATTAAATATTTAGGATTATTATTATTTTATTTCATATATATTCATATAAATATTGTTTTTCATTCTAAAATATCCAAAAAATTTATATTATTGCAAAATTTTAGTTGCACACTTAAATCATGATTTTTCTTGACAAAATTTTAATAAAACAAATCACAAAATATATATCTTTATGCATAATAAAAGAAAGAATATTTCTAAAAATAAAACAAAATTTATTAGAGGCCAATATAATTATTTTAAAGCAAAAAAATAGTTAATTTAATTAAAAGTATACTTGCTTTTAGCAAAACATAATCATTAAAAATAAAAATATGTTTCTTTTATCATAAAATATTATTATTTAAAAATTACAGGATATTACAAGAAACCTAGGGCAGTTTAAGAGAGCTTTCTATTTTCGAATATATGGGAAACATCCATGCTTAATTCAAAGAAAGAGTTAACATAATATTTTTTGTTCTATGTCTTACGGTTCTATGCCCACTAGAGTCACCCAATTTGGAGCATATATGAGGGAGATACGGCCTAATTAGTAAGGAAATGTTAGAACTAGCTTGTGGTGTAGTAATAGTGACTTTGAGGATACTATAACAACCAAATTGTTTAGGAGTTTTCCAAATTCTTAACATAACTTTTTGTAATGCTGTCTTATCTTTTCATAAGCTTTGAAATCACCTAAATTGTAGTACAAATGGGAGAAATATAGCCAAGCCTATAACAAAGGGTTTAGACTTACAGAAACCAGAATCCTTTGATTATTCCCAGAGTTCTCGTGTTCTTTTCCCTCTTCCCTCTGTAACTTGTAACTCTATCTCTTTCCTTAACCTTCTCCACCCTCAATCCCATCCCCATCCCTGTGACCGAATCCCTCTCCCTCTCGGTTCCCCCATAACCAGAAATTCCCATTCTAGTGCTCCCCTTCTTCTCCACTCCCTTACCTAAATTCTTCTCTATACCCAAGCCTCCCCTATCTCACTCTCTCTCTCGATCTCCCCACACCAAAAATTCTGTCCTTTGTAACCCAGCAACCATCCTCACTGTGCCCATTCCCTTACCCATCATAAGGCACCTTTCCTTTATTCCTCGGCCGGCTTCCCTAACCTAGCTCTCCCGTAGCATAGCTCTTCCTCTCCATCGTGTTCCTTTCCTACTCGTGTTCATAGCTTGCACACAACTCCCTCCTTGGCCTATCCTCCTTCTCTCGTGCCAGCACCCATTACCTTGCCAAACCTAGAAAAAACCTTCCCCTGTACCCGTGCCAACCCATTCCCTTGCCAGCCCAAAGACATAAGAACTCTCCCTTGCACTCATCTCCCAGCCTCTATTCACATGCATTCTCCTCATCTCCATTGTGCATCACTTGGTCTCTTCCTCCAGGTAAATTCAAAAATTCTTTGAACTTGTGGTTATTTATCTGAATTAAAATTTCCTAGTTCTGAATTTGAATAGACTGGTTTATTAATCGGGTTTGTATATGCTGAGATAACAAATTAGCATTACCTTATATTGGAAACTTCTAAAATAAATTCTCTACTCTTGGTTTAGCTAAATGAATTCATTTAGGAATACATGTTCTGGACTAGTGGCTGAAACTGATTTTGCTTGGTAATCCCTGGAATTTCTGGCAGAATTTAGGATGCATGTGTGATTAATTTTCTAAATTTTACATTGCCTGATTATTCTAAAGTTTAGTGTTTGGATCTAGAAATTCTCTACTTTGCACTAGCAATTGTCAAGTATTTGCTGGCAAATGTTAATAAGATATATTGTGATAACTTACATCCTTGGAAAACTTCTGCCTAAGTTTGACATTGGAGAATATTTCTAGTTAGGTGGCTAATCTTTTCTTCACTAGTTTCCTTGGGACATTTTTTCTAAATTTGGACATGTGTGTTTGAATTTGAATAGGTTGGTCTGAGATTGTATTCAATTTACTAAGCTTGAGGTGGAATTGATTAGCTGAATACTCAAAGTTATCTATGCGTAATCCTCCAGAAATTAAATAGATTGGTTTGAATAGAATTTGAATAGATTGAATTTGATTGTGCTTTGCATTTCTAGACTTGTTTTTCACTGATTATTGCTCTTATAGTCACTGATTATTGTTGGCACATTTGACTAAGTTTGCATTGCATTTGATAATTGATAGTCTCACATTACCTTATTCTAGTCTTATTCGTCTGTTAATTACCTTTTGGGCCTACATATCCCACTCCCCTTTTGCACTTGATTGTATATCATTATAAATGGGTCTTAAAAGAGCAAGAACTGGCCAATCTTCCTCTCGATCCCAGCAACAAGGTAAAGGATGAATTCAAAGACTGGCTTAACCTCCTCATAAATAAATGAGTATGGTATTATGTTTGTTTATGATAATCAACAGACACAATACAATACTCTAGTTCAACAGGGAATGGTGAGTACTTGGTATATGGATGAGGAGTGTTTGGATCGATTAGGACTTTTAACTAACGTTCGCTACCTCATTGATCAGATTGGGTGGAATACATTCGTTGGATTACGTTACCCGGCCTATGCTAAGACCACCTTGGAGTTTTTCAGTTCAATTAATATGGTCTTGTTTCGGGGTCCCGACGTCAAACAGGGCTACATTAACTTTAGATTATATGATCGTACATTTAATTTTTCATTGGCTCAATTTGATGCATTATTCATATTGCCTCGCGGGGGAGATAGACCAGTCTCCTCAAGTTATTTTGGTCAAAAATTTTGGAACTCTATTTCTGTTTGGGGACAATATGATGCATAAAGTTCAAAAGCCTCTTTTATTTGCAATCCCACTTTTAGATATTTACAGTGCCTCATGGCTCATACTATTTTTTGTAAAGTTGAAAGTGATGGGGTTGCAAATAAAAGAGAGCTTTATTTTCTTTGGGCCATGTTAAACGATCATAAGGTGGATACTGGCGCCTTCATGGCCCAATAAGTGGCTAGGGTAGGTAATTCCATGAATGGAAAAGTGGTAATAGGGGGCTCAGTCACTGCAATAGCAAGAGAGTTAGGATTTGAGACAAATCTTCAGGATTTACAACCAATAGTTGGCAGCAACAGGATAGATTTAGAATCCTGTTTACATATGAAATTAATTATTAAAAGGAATGCCGACTATTGGCTGCATCTCTGTGGTCATAGTATCTTTCACCTCCCTAACCCCACTAGGACATCAGTTACTAATAAGGATAGTTGGATCTATCCTCTAGAAGAAGGTAGAGAGGGTGATGATGATCCTAAGGGGGAAGACATCCCCCTTGAGCCATTTTTAGCTCTACCACCCCCACCTTATACCCACTTCACTGACACTGTAGGTCAATCACATGTGCCACTAGAGGACCAATCATTTATCTCCTCACGGCTTCGCTGAATTAAGGAGAAACAAATAAGACAAGGGGCCGCCTTGCATACAATTCAAGATGCAATCCAAAGCATGCCGGGAATGATGCACAGATGGTACAACTAGCATTTGTTGGCTGAATATCTTTGGTTTCATTGCATAATCACAAAGTTTGCTGTTTTGGAGATAGATTGATGTATTTTAGGTTAATTTTAACTTATGAACATGTGATACACAATAGGATATGAAATAGGTAGTTATCATCTTAATCTCTCTCTTCTAGTATTGAACATCTAATTTTTTTGAAAAATATCTCTCTTATTGTGCTGTGAATTGTATGCCTTGTTTGATTTTAACACTATGAGAGTATAAAGGAAGGGAGAGATGAAAAATGAGGGAATGTGAATCCCAAAAAGTTTTCACTCTGAGTACCCCTTCAAGGCACCAAAAAGGATTTAGTATGAGTGCCTAGCTGCCTTTACCCTAGTGAGATGGAGCATAAAATGCACTCACTGTATATTTCTAAAAAAAATGAATGAAATAAAGAAAATAAAAAAATGAGAAGTAAAAAAATTTGAGTGAGAAAATGAGTGAAAATAGAAATAAGGGGACGGCAATCTAGGGAAATCTAAAGGATGAGGTGACCTACTTGAGTGTTTAAAATTTAATTTTATTCATACAACCAATGGTAACAATAGAATTACATGTATAATAAGAGAATTTGGGTTTTGTTTTAGAATAATTGAGACTAATTGATAAATGTCTATTCATATATCTGTTCTGTTCATATTGATTAAGTAAAGAGTTATCTGTATTGCATTTTTTCTGTCATTTGGAATCTAAATGAATATTTCTCCTTCTTGCTGATATGTTATGTTATTTGCTTGAGGACAAGCAAAGGTTTAAGCACGAGGGAGTTAATAAAAGGGAAAATTGAGTGTTTAATGTTTATATTTTATCTCCTAATTAACAGTAAACTTGGGATTATTTCTTTGCTTTTGGTTAAGCTTTACTTTGGATGCTGCTTCGATTTGTTTTATATTTGTAGGTGAGCAAAAGAGGCCAAGAAGCAAGGGAAAACACTCATGTGATGAGCCATATAGACTTAGAACATGCTGAGGACGAAGTAAGGAGGCAGCTTAGAAGAAATTGGCAAGAAAAAATCTTGGCAACCTTAACCCCGGCTAGGCCATGCTTGGTGTTGCAAGAAGCATGGCTAGGCCGTGCTCTATGTAAAGAATGTACTTTCTCCCAGATTTCCAACACAAAGCATGGCTTGGCCATGTCATGAAGCATGGCAGTGCTTCATGTTCATACACTCCCTATTTTTTAGGGTTTTGAGCAGCTAAAGGGATATAAATAAGTGGAGAAACGTAGCCAAGACTATCCAAACTCATAGAGACCTACTTTCACTCAGTTTTAAGCTTAGGAAACACCATTAGGTTAGGTTTAGGGTAGGATTAATGATTAATTTATTTTCTTATAGTAGAATTTATAGCAATTCAAGTTTGTATTCCTATTTCATTTACTGTATCCAAGTTTTATCTTTCTACTTTACTTCCATCTCTACTTTTACTCTTCTCTCTTGCTTTATATTGAACTATTATGATTTACTTAATAAATATGATTTTGGTTTCTGTTTCTATTATGTTTTAGTAGATTTGATCTAGGGTTTTGGTATACCCACTTATGGTATGATGATACTAAATTATTAAGTTGAATGTTAGAACCCTAATTTTGATTACTTTTTGATTAATTAGGATTAACTATTATGCACATGTATAAAAGTTGGTAGAATGCCTGATCAGCAATCTATCACGTCTTAGGATATTAACTGATGAACTTAAAGGTGAAAGTTAATACCAGAACCTAATAGTTAATTAGGGATATCTTAATCATGAAAGTAGTTTAAGGTTCTCTAGGATTTGAATTAATTAGTGGGCATGAGACAACCAATTAATTGCATTCCATGGTTGGCATAGAACTTAATGGACTTAGGTTGAACTAAGAACCATGAAAGTAAGCAATTGGATTAACCTAGGTACGATTAGTAATGCTTGAAAGATGTTATTAGTTAATTAAGCTTAAACCATCCCTAATTACCTAGATAATTGCAATTAGAGGCATATATTGATTGTTGAATATCATAAGTGTGGTAAACCCTAAACCTGGGTTTTTGTTAATTGAATTACTTATTTACTTAATTGTGACACACTCATCAAATTGCATTGATTTAGATGGCTTCCTTTGTATAATTCTAATAATTGACTATTATGCTCTGTAGGATATGACCCGTACTCGTCGGACTAACTACAGCTACGCCGTGCTCTTGCGGTTATTTATAAAACACACACAATAATGGGATCAAAATCCTTCCTACAAAAGAAAATGATAAATGTAACATCATTTTTTTTATCATTATACAATATTGAGTTCACATACACATCATTAATCAAAACGTACATGCAACATATCAAAGACGTAGATATTTACATCTTATTAACACCATTAAACTCATTGTCAAAAATATCAATTATTTCTTTTATCATATCCAAAAGCACCTCATTCTAGCTTATGTCAATCCCATTTAATTCACGCAATCATTTCAAGAAGATTTTTCCTAACAATTACTCATACATGAATTCTCAATTCCAACATAATTTACATCCTCGATACTAGACTCCATTTAGCATGATATAATCCTTTAACACTAATATCTTGATCACTTACATTATTTTTGGACATGATTCTCAGAATATTCTCTATATTTCCAAATTAAAAGTTCAAAGACTAACTTAAATCCTACTTCCTATATTTTATTCCTCAAGAACTTCAACACCACTAATTCTCTTGATTACATTCGTCAAAACACCATAAGACCATCATCCATCCATTCTTTTCAAACTTTTCATTACTTTAACCTATTAACAACTTAGACACCATAATAACAAAGTTTCAAAGAAAAGAAATTATCTTTAATTGTAATGAGAGAAAATAACCTTGCATTTAATGCCAACCGTTAATGAGTGAAACAGATGAAAAGCATAATAGAGAATGGTGCCAAAAGCGAAAGTCAAAAATTTCGACAAAGCATTGAAAAATAATAAAATTGGTGGCCGTAATTCTTGAAAATCTGCAAACAAAATCTATCTATGATTTCAGCAAAAATCGTTAGCCACAAATTTTGAATATATGTGTCAGAATCTACTTTAAATCTATTGGTATTCGGTGGAAAGATATCACATGGAAAAAGAAAAATTTCTGAGCTTATAAAAGTCTGTGAAAATCAAAGAATATGTAGTTAACTGGTAGGATGCAGTTGATTGCTTCAAAATAGATGTAATCAATCAACTGTAAAATAACCAGTCCAAATTAAAATTTCTCAAAATAGCTAGTCGACTTAATAATACTGATAGTCGACTGGCAAAAACATTGAGAATACAAAATAAATCATTTGATTGCACTTTTACTTTTTTTGTTTTTACAATGACGGCTATCACCTACAACTTTTCTACAAGAATCAAGACATCAATGCTTCATCAAAGACAACAAGATAAAGATAGATTTCTGGTGATATCTTATCTTATGCTCTTTATGTGCTTAATATGGGTCACGGTCATAACTACTGTACATATACATGCTTGCTGTCATTTTTGAAATTTTTTTTACCTTTAATTTTGTTGATATCCACCAATCACTCACATAGTTGTTCTAATAATACCCGGCCTATTCGCATAACTGTTATAAATATTCCCTTCTCTGAGTTCTATAAATACTTACATTAGTATCTTTGTCTATACTCAAAGTTAAGGTGATAGAAATTATGGAGGGGACCGTATTCCGTCAGTTTCGAAATATTTGTGTCTTTTGTGGTTCCAGTCTTGGAAAAGATGGGGAGTATGTTAAAGCAGCACAAAATCTGGGTATGGTGCTGGCTAGGAGAAGAATTCATTTAGTTTATGGTGGAGGTAATTGTGGGTTAATGGGGTGTGTGGCTACAGCTGTACATGTAGGGGGATGCCAAGTTCTAGGTATTATTCCTACAGCTCTAGCTACATCCAGCAACATAGGGAAGACAATTGGGGAAGAATATAGGGTAGCTTCCATGCATGAACGCATGGCTAGAATGATGAGCAATGCTGACGCCTTCATTGCCTTACCAGGTGGTTTTGATACTTTAGAGGAGGTTTTCCAAATAGTCTCTTGGGCACAACTGAATATGCATCACAAACCGATAGGTTTGTTAAATGTTAATCACTTCTTTGATGGTTTGTTGTCTTTTCTAGATCAAGCTGTGGAACATAGGTTTATCCCACACTCAGCACGACGAATTCTCATCTCTGCTTCAAATGCTGAAGAGTTGATTGATGCTTTACAAGCCTATGTTCATGTACCTGACCCAACTATTACTCAAATAGAATGGACGGCAGATAACCGTAGGAAGCGTAAATTGGATTTGGATCTTCATCTTTAAATGTAGTAAAATGTAGTTTTTTTTTTGTACTACTTTTACTTTCTTAAAGTCTACTTAGATACCATATTTACCAACCATACTCCTTTAGAGTTGGTAAAACTATCTTTGAATATTGCTTATGATCCTCTGAACTTTTGAAATATTCTAGTATATCATCCATATATATAATAACAAATTGTTCCAGGGATGACCTAATTACTATTCATTAAATTTATGAATGCAGCTAAAGATTTTTCAATTTAAATGGATCACCAAGAACTCATAATGCCCATAATAAGTCCTACATCCTCTTCTCTTATCCTTAATTAATGTTAGTCATATCCCAAATCTATTTGTAGAAAAATATTGAACACCTTATAACTGGTCAAACAGGTAATCTATACGAGCTAATGGGTTTCTATTCTACATTGTCACCTTATTCAACTGTCTATAATCTATGCATAGTCATAGTGATCCATCCTTCTTTTTCACAGATAGAACTAGAGCACTCTAAATAAAAGTACTAGGGCATTTAAATCCCTTGTCTAACAAGTCTTGTAACTAATTTATTTTTATTCAATCGATATCATTCTATATAAGGATATAGATACTAGTTGGGTTCTAAAGAGTAAATCAATATCAAATTCTCAAATTGCCGTGGCAAGGTTGTGTAGGGTTTCCTCCACATTGTTTACCGAATTACTCCTTGGTGGTGCTATTTCCTACTATGGCAAAAATATGTTGCTATTGAGGTGATCAAGCCCAATAGTTAGTTTTAAAAAAAATTTAATAGCAGTCATAACACCACCTCGGCATATAGATAGGAAACACTAGTAATTTTCTACCTATATGAAATCACTGATCCCCTACACAACACTACCACAACATTCTCAAGATACTATAAGATCGATTCAGATAACCAACCACCCACTGGCCATCTAGGATCGACCTGCTCTGATACCAATTATGTAACATCCTTTTTTTTTATTATACAATATTGAGTTCACATACACGTCATTAATAAAACGTACATGCAACATATCAAAGACATAGATATTTACATCTTGTTTATTTTGGTTGACCAATTCCGGAGATACAGGTGCGGGTGGTTGCACCTTCACCGGGATTTGTGCCAACTCGCTCACAAACATTTTATTTAGGATCTGCCCATCATAGAATAACTCGATCCAACGTGCACTGAAAGCCAGAGCTATAGAAAATCTGCATAACTAATTTGCTGAACATGATATGGAAATATAGTGAGAATTAAATCCCAGTAAGTTCAACAATAAATCATCATCAATAAAGCTCATCACGTCATGTTCAGCTGTATAAACTACAGAAAATATCTTTGGTCACATGAATGCATTAAATCTACGCACATAAGAATCATACTGTAATGATATGTATGACAGGATTAACTATTTTCAAAATATCATATGATGGCCATCAACTTATTCTCATTTCAAGCTACCCCGTTCAGGGTGAGTATCCTCTACTCTCCGGTACGGGCTTTTCTCGCTCCGTCCGACATGGCCCACTTTCCCTTTCTTTTCTCATTATCATGATCATAACCGTTGGTAGGGCATCCCCTACTGGTGCACCACACAGATTGCCATGTGACCGTGCTCATTTCTTTTCTTTTCACAATGATAGCCAAAAATATGCTTTCAGTAACAAGTATGTTCATCAAAATATAATTATTACAAAAAAAATCATTGGTAATCATGCCATAAACATAACCATTTCAAATATCATTTTATAAAATATTTCCATATCAAAATTTCACACTTAAGATGGTAAGAAGTTCATACAATGGCAATGGCTATGGCTATACAAGTCATTTATTAAGATTCATCTTCTTTTTTAAATACTAATTTTATTTCTTTATTTTCTTGATGCAGGTTTTCATCCTATCTAACCTTCTCTTACTAATAAGAGCATAACTCCCCCAATTTAACTCTGATGTAGGTGATCTTGGTGTCAATTTGAAGATAAAACAATTATGTAAAACTATTATGTTGAACATTGTAGCTAAATATTAAGAAATCAAGGTGATATTACTCCCTAAATGTACAGGTTATTTCTTTTCGGATAGGTTCTGACCTTTGCTTACTAATCGGACCATATCTACCTCATATGGACTCCAAATTGAGTAATTCCAGTGGATAAAAATCCGTAGCACACATATCTATAATTCTTATGTTAACCATTTATTTTAATTCCATAAAGCTAATTCCCAGAAATTAAAATACAGAAGCTGTCCTAACATATTCTTTCCTGATGAAAAATTTTCTGACCTTTGACTACTAATCAGCTCATATCTTCCTCATATGGACTCCAAATTGAATGATTCCAGTGACTAAATATCCATGACACACATAGCTATAATTCTTATGTTAACCATTTATTTTAATTCCATACAGATAATTCCCAAAAATTAAAATACCGAAGCTGTCCTAACATATTCTTCCCTGATGAACCATTTTCTGACCTTTGACTATTAATAAGCTCATATCTTCCTCATATGGACTCCAAATTGAATGATTCCAGTGGCTCAAAATCCAGGACACACATAGCTATAATTATTATGTTAACCATTTATTTTAATTCCTTATAGATTGTTCCCAGAAATTACAACACCGAAACTAAAAATTCTGCCACCCATAGCCATAACCATGCAGAACTATCTACACCAACCTAAGTATTCAAACATACATCACATGCAAGATCAATATGTAACATGTTATAGCAACATCCATGACCAATCATCAAAGTTCTAAGATCAAAATCTCATATAAATATTATAAGTTTCAAAAGTTTTCTTCAAAAAGAAATATTGTTAAACTTACTTGGAGCACTTAGTCTTCTAGACTTCTCCTTTCTCTTTCTTCCTTTCTTCCTCTCGTTTCCTTACTCTACCTTGCTTCTATTTTTCCTCTCCCTCACTTGGATGAAATTCTAATGTTGTAAGGGTGGGTTTTCTTATATAGACCACCAAATAATTCACCTTTCATGATCTTGGGTCTACCTTATCACAATTAGGATACACTTTGTTGAATTTTTGGAAAACAAACAACTTATGTTCTTGTCTTCCTCTTCCTTAGTCAAGATATGCATAGGAAAAGGAGATTTGTATTTTGAATTATGATAATATGTTCTTAAGATATGGGACAAGGTCCCTTTGATTTAGGGATTCATTTACTTTTTCTTTTGTCTTAATCAATTATGATAGGTTGCCTTTTTAATTGGCAAATTTCTAGCCCTTCAATCTCCATTATTTGGTTGAAATTATTTATATGGGATAGAGATGTTTTGTCCTAATGCTATGTCTTATCATACCACTTGCTAAAATTATGAGTGTAGGATATAGATGTTTTTGTCCTAAAGCCTTGTATTATTATGCCAGTTGCCAAAATGATGAATGTAGAATCACACCACTTGCTAAATTTTTGTCTTAATGCCATGTCACCTAATCTTGATTACACCATTATTTCATCACTTTAATTTTATTTTTATTTTTATTTTTCCTCTTGGGTTTGGGCTCATTCTTGCCCATTTTCTTTACTTTGGTTAAAATTCTACCTTTCATAATGGGCTTGGTCAAATTTTCATGATTTTTGGGCTACTGGTCCAATTTCTATATCCTAGTCCAAGTCTATGTTTTATTTCTTCCTTGGGCTATCCTATTGGCTTGCTAAAAATTCATGTGAAGTAAAAAAACTCTATATGAAGTGTCCATAGGTTAAAGCCCAATTACGGGTGGAGATACTAAACTTAGTAACTTTTGCTCTTAAATTAAGAAAAATTACCCTAATCTGATCTTCTTGAAATTTTAAGACCTTTACTTACTTCACAAAAATTTATCTTTCTTTACCTAAGAATTTCACCTTTCTTTAGCATGTTTATTTCTAATATTTCCTCTTAGGTTTTCTTTCTTTACCTATTCCATTAATATTAGAACATTTCTATGCATATATGTAAGGTGAAGAATTTCTAAGGGAAATATCTAAAAATTATGGGATGTTACAATAAAGGACCTAAATCGACACCACAGACAAGAGGAAGGGATTTTACTTTGAGTGGTGCTGAAACTAATTAAACCCCTGATTTAATACAAGGTACGTGTTATGTCAATTATTTTCCTCTGATTGTACTTTTTGATTTAGGTGCCACCCATTCTTTTATAGCAATATAATGTGTGAGAAAGTTATAACATCAAATCTTTGATTTGCTATATGAACTTGCTGTAATGACACATACGAGAGGGAAAATAATTACCTCCTCAATGTGTTCAAATTGATCCATTATAGTGTGTGAAAGACCATTTGTAGTGGATCAGATTTGTTTACCCCCTAGATAGCATTGATGTCGTTTTGGGCATAGATTTGTTAAGCCAAAACTGAGTGCTTTTGAATTGTTGCAATAAAACTCTCAAGTTTCTTTCTGATTCTTCGGAGGAACAAAAGTGTAGTATCATCAATACTCAAAATCTGTAAGGAGTCAACAGGTACGAATTTGGGTTGAATCCTCTTGCATGTTATCAATATAAAGACAAAACATGAGTTACGTGAAATCTCAATAGTCTGTGAATTTCCAGAGGTCTTTTCCTCAGAAATCTCAAAACTACCACCTAAGAGAGAGGTGAAATTTTCCATTGATTTGGCACTAGAGGCGAGACCTATTTATATTACACCTTATAGAATGTCTCATGTGGAGTTAAAAGAGCTTAAGAAGTAGATTGAAGAGTTATTAAAGAAGAATTCTATTCGGCCTAGTGTATCACCTTGGGGAGCACCTGTACTGTTTGTGAAGAAGAAAGATGGCAGTTTAAGATTGTGTATTGATTGTAGACAACTCAACAAGGTAACTATTAAGAATAAGTATACGTTGTCTAGAATATATGATATGTTGGATCAGCTAAAAGGGGCCACCATTTTCTCAAAAAAAGACTTAAGGTCGGGGTATCATCAGATCATAGTTAAATATGAAGATATCTCAAAAACCATTTTTAGAACTAGATACAGCACTACAAAATCCTGGTAATGATTTTTGGGATCACGAATGCGCCTGTGGTTTTTATGGATTATATTAACCGTATTTTTAGACCTTATTTGGATTAGTTCGTAGTGGTGTTTATAGATAATATTCTAATATATTCTAAGAGTTAAGAGGAGCATAGTCAGCATCTCTGGTTAGTACTCCAAATTCTGAAGGAACAAAGACTTTTTGCTAAGCTAGATAAATGTGAAATCTAGGTAAAAGAGGTGAAATTCTTGGGCCATGTCATTTCCAAAGATGATGTGTTAATGGATCCCTATAAAATAGAAGCAGTACTAAATTGGGAAATACCAAAAACTATAACGTACATCAAAATTTTCCTGGGTCTAGTAGGATGCTATAAGAGATTTATACAGTGATTTTACAAAATAGCCCTACCCCATACTAGATTAACCAGAAAGGGATGTCTTTTTAAATAGACTCAAGAATGTGAAGATAGCTTCTAAAAGCTCAAGATTAGATTAACTTCTTAATGAGATCATGGCTAGGGCTGACAAATGGAAATGGAATGCGGACCCGCTTCAAGTCCAAGTTGGACCTATCACAAGAGCTCGGGCTAAAATATTCAAAGAAGCACTTAATAGTCTAATCCTAGAGGCCCATCAAGGAGATACCTGCATTACTGCAAAAGAAGAGTCAAAACTGGTCCATGTCATTAAAACCCATTTAAATATGGGCCAAGACCAGCCAATTTGAATATGGACCTAAAGTACAAGTAGATTCAAGCCTGAAGATTGAATATAGGGCCAAAATCAATGAGTTATTTTATGGCCCAATTTAGGCTACGTTTTTTATGATTTATTTACTTTATTTGACTAGGAAATTTTAGTATTTGATGGTTTCCTTGTCTGACTAGAAGAGTTTTTCCTAACTCTCTAGGAGTTCCTATTTCTAAGTTTCCTTACTCTATAGGAGTTTTCTATTACTTTTCCTTGTTTGTTTAGGTAATTGGCCTATAAATAGGCATGTATGCTCTTGAACAATCAGATTATCATATATATTATTGAGAGTGTTTTCTCTTTGGTTCTTTAAAGAACTTTTCTAAATTTATCAAGATTTATCTTGTGGCGTTCAAGCAAGACTTATCACTCATAATCTTCTTCCTCTTTCTTGAGTGTGACGTCTGTAATATTTTTATATCTTTGGTTCTTATATCTTTATAGATAACGGGTCAAGGTCTTTTTCTTTAATTTCTTTTGTTATAAATCTGACTAGAACATGATCCTTCCAATCAGATCCCATATTGATTCCGGGTCTCACTATTCTTGGTGAGGTTCATATAAGGGGTTCACATCATTTGGTATCAAAGTTAAAGTTCTAAATCAAGTTTGATCTATCCTATTTGTTTATTTTTTTTTTCTTATTATTATTTCATCTTGCTATCTGTGTTCTTCATTCTTCTTATCTTTTAATTTTCATTTTATTTCTAGTGTTCCTAGTTCAAGTGCATATTTTTTTAAAAAAAAATTCAAAAAAAAGTGATCTAGTAATTCTAATTGCATCAATTCTTGTTTTTTCTTGCTTTGATATTTGGTTTTCTTATCTTGGTTATTTTTCCTATCTCAATTGTTTTCTTTCCTCTAGTCATTGATTTCTTTCTATTCTAGTTGCTTCTTGTTCTAATTTTCTTATCCTATTACTTGTCTTTATTTTTTTCTAAAGTTCTATTTCTTTGTTCCCTTTTCTTCTTACAATTCTGTTTGTTTTTTTTCCTTTGCTTCTTAAAATTCTGTTTGTTTTTTCTTCCTTTGCTCTTTGTACTCTATTAGTTGAGTTTGAATTGTTGCAAGAAATTTTTTGTGTGAGTTTGTTTGAGTTCAATAAAGAATTGAAAGAGGGGACTAAGAGAGGAAAAAGGCAATAGAGTGTGAGCTTATAAGATGGTAAAATCCAAAATTTAAATAAACACAAGTGTGAGTGCCATTAATCTTGAGAGAAACACGTAAGCTAGTGTCGTGAGAATTTGTTTTACTCTAACATTGTTTTGCAGGAAAATCATGTCCCAAAACAAGGACAAAACTACTTCCGAAGGTGTGTCAGGAATGGTGGATCCAAAGTTGATGATGGAAGCTTTAGTAAGTGAGATGAGAAGAGTTTTGAGAGTGGAGATGGAGCAAATTCATGAACGGTTAGATCGAGTAGAGAATGCACATGTGAAAGAGTCACAAAACACTCATAATATACGTAGGAAGGGGAGAGTTCAATCAAGGGAGAGTGTTGAAGATAAAGAGTATTATAGAGATGGTTTTGATAAAGTTGATAGGAATTTGAGTGATAACAATAGGAGATATAGTGGGAGGTTTAGACAAGTTAGGAATCAGGTTGATAATAATTTAGAAAGTATTAAAATGAAAATTCCACCCTTTTAAGGTAAAAATGATCCAGAAGTTTATTTAGAATGGGAGAAAAAGATGGAGTTGGTGTTTGATTGTCACAACTATTCTGAGTTGAAAAAGGTAAAATTGGCTACCATTGAATTTACTGACTATGCTATTATTTGGTGGCATCAATTGATTTTAAGCAAGAGACGAAATGGAGAAAGACCTATTGAGACGTGGGAGGAGATGAAAGTAGTTATGAGGAGGAGATTTATTCCAAGCTACTACCATAGGGACTTGTTTAGGAAATTGCAAAGCATTACTTAAGGTTCTAAAAGTGTTGAAGACTACCATAAGGAGATGGAGATAGCCATGATCCGAGCCCATGTGAAGGAGGACCGAGAAGCAACAATGGCAAGATTCTTAGTTGGCTTAAACTGTGATATAGCAAATGTGGTAGAGTTGCAACATTATGTGGAGTTCGATAACATGGTGCACATAGCCATAAAGGTGGAGCAACAACTAAAAAGGAAGGGATCCTCAAGAATGGGACAAAATTCGAGTTATTCTTCAACATGGAAGTCGAATTGGAGTAGGAAGGATGAAAAACCCAAGGCCGAACCTTCCAAAGAAAATAAAAATAGAGGCACACCAATCGCAGGTAAAACTATTTCCCAACCTTCTAGAACTAGAGATGTTAAATGTTTTAAGTGTTTAGAAATGAGTCATATTGCTAGTCAATGTCTAATAAAAGAGTAATGATATTGAAAGAAGATGGTGACATTGAGACTGAAGGTGAGTCCGATAATGAGTCTATGCCCCCTTTGGAGGATGCAAGTGACGTTGAGTATCCGATTGATGGAGAACTTTTGTTTACAAGGAGAGCCCTTAGTGTGCAAATCAAACAAGATGAAGAGGTACAACGAGAAAATATTTTTCATACTAGATGTCATGTTAATAAAAAAGTATGTAGCATGATTATTGATAGGGAAAGCTGTACTAATGTAGCTAGCACTAGTTTAGTTGAAAAATTGAGTTTGGCCACTTTAAAGCATCCAAACCCATATAAGCTACAATGGTTGAATGATTGTGGAGAAATTAAGGTGACTAAACAGGTGTTGGTGTCAATCTCCATTGGAAAGTACAAAGATGAAGTTTTGTGTGATGTGGTGCCAATGTAGGCAGGACATATTCTTTTGGGAAGACCATGGCAATTTGATAGACATGTAATTCATGATGGTTATACCAATAGATACTCATTTGTACATGATAAAAGAAAAATCACTCTTGTGCCCTTAACTCCAAAGCAAGTGTTTGAAGATCAAGTGAAGTTGAAAAAAGAGAGTGACATAAAAAAAGTGAGTGATGTTTCAAAAGAAAGAGAGGCTGAATCAAGAGAAAGAGAGAGAAAACAAATGAATTTTTATGCAAGAGAGAGTGAAGCCAAAAGAGCATTGTGTTTAAATAAGCCTTTAATTGTACTCTTGTACAAAGAGACTTGTTTAAGTATTAATGAATTTAACTCTTCTTTGCCTAGTGTTGTAGTTTCTCTTTTGTAGGATTATGAGGATGTATTCCCTGAAGAAATACCCAATGGCTTACCACCAATTAGGGGAATTAAGCATCAAATAGATTTTATACCCAGAGCATCAATTCCAAATAGGCCAGCCTATAGAAGCAATCCGGAGGAGACAAAAGAACTTCAAAAGCAGGTTAGAGAGCTCATGGATAAGGGGTATGTGCGAGAGAGCATGAGTCCTTGTGCAGTTCCGATGTTACTTGTGCCTAAGAAGGATAGGATATGGAGGATGTGTATTTACTGCCGTGATATTAATAATATCACTGTAAAGTATAGACATCCCATTCCTAAATTAGATTATATGCTTGATGAATTGCATGGTTCTTGTGTTTTTACAAAAATTGATCTTAAAAGTGGATATCATCAAATTAGAATGAGAGAAGTTGATGAATGAAAAACTGCTTTTAAAACAAAATATGGTTTATATGAGTGGTTAGTTATGCCATTTGGATCATCAAAGTAAATGTTTTGCGTGCTTTTATTAGCAAATGTTTGGTTGTGTACTTTTATAGTATTCTGATTTATAGCAAAAAAATTGAATAAACATGTTGAGCATTTAACTCTTGTTTTAGATGTTTTGATAAAAGAAAAGTTGTTTGCTAACATCAAGAAGTGTACCTTTTTCACAGATAAACTTGTATTCCTTGGATTTGTTATTAGTGCTAAAGGAATTGAGGTGGATGAAGAAAAGGTAAAGGCAATTCAAGATTGGCCAAGTCCTAAAAATGTGGGTAATGTTAGAAGTTTTCATAGGTTGGCTAGCTTTTATAGAAGGTTTGTAAAAGATTTTAGTAGCCTAGCTGCAACTTTGACTGAAGTCATAAAAGAGAATGTGGGTTTTAAGTGGGGTGATGAACAAGAAAAGGCATTTAATTTGATTAAAGAAAAATTGATTAATGCACATTTACTTTCTTTACCTAATTTGATAAAAACTTTTGAAATTGAGTGTGATACCTCAGGAACAGGTATTGGAGATGTTCTAATGTAAGAAGGGCGTCCCATTGCCTACTTTAATGAGAAACTAAGTGGAGCAGCCCTAAATTATCCGACATATGACAAAAAGATGTATGCATTGGTTAGGGCATTGAAAACTTGGCAACACTATCTTTGGCCAAAAGAGTTTGTGATTCACACTGATCGTGAATCTTTAAAGCATTTGAAGGGTCAACACAAGCTAAACAAGCGACATGCCAAATGGGTAGAGTTTATTGAAACATTTCCTTATGTGATTAAGTACAAGAAAGGTAAGGAAAACATTGTGGCTGATGTATTGTCAAACTGAAGTAGTTAATATGACTTTATCTACTTTGTTACGTGCCATAATACAAAAGAATTTGAAATCATGGGAGGAATGTTTGCCACATGTTGAGTTTGCATATAATAGGAGCGTACATTCTGCAACTAAGTTTTCACCTTTTGAAATTGTGTATGGGTTTAATCCATTAACTCCTTTGGATTTAACTCCTTTACCTATGGTTGAGCATGTTAACTTAGATGGAAAGAAGAAAGTTGAATTTATTAGGCAGATTCATGAAAAAGCTCGACAAAACATTGAGAGAAAAACTGAGCAATATGTCAAACAAGCTAATAAGGTGTGGAAGAAAGTTGTATTTGAGCCCGGTGATTGGGTTTGGTTGCATATGAGGAAGGAAAGGTTTCCAGCTCGAAGGAAATCTAAATTACTTCCAAGAGGGGATGGTCTATTTCAAGTGATTGAAAGGATCAATGATAATGCCTACAAATTAGATCTTCTAGCTGAGTATAATGTTAGTGTAACTTTTAAAGTTTCTGACTTGTCTCCTTTTGATGTAGGTGATGATTTGCAGACAAATATTTTTCAAGAGGAGGGGAATGATGAGATCATGGCTAGGGCTGACAAATGGAAATGGAATGCGGACCCGCTTCAAGTCCCAGTTGGACCTATCACAAGAGCTCGGGCTAAAATATTCAAAGAAGCACTTAATAGTCTAATCCTAGAGGCCCATCAAGGAGATACCTGCATTACTGCAAAAGAAGAGTCAAAACTGGTCCATGTCATTAAAACCCATTTAAATATGGGCCAAGACCAGCCAATTTAAATATGGACCTAAAGTACAAGAAGATTCAAGCCTGAAGATTGAATATAGGGCCAAAATGAATGAGTTATTTTATGGCCCAATTTAGGCTACGTGTTTTATGATTTATTTACTTTATTTGACTAGGAAAGTTTAGTATTTGATGGTTTCCTTGTTTGACTAGAAGATTTTTTCCTAACTCTCTAGGAGTTTCCTATTTCAAGTTTCCTTACTCTATAGGAGTTTTCTATTACTTTTCCTTGTTTGTTTAGGTAATTGGCCTATAAATAGGCATGTATGCTCTTGAACAATCAGATTATCATATATATTATTGAGAGTGTTTTCTCTTTGGTTCTTTAAAGAACTTTTCTAAATTTATCAAGATTTATCTTGTGGCGTTCAAGCAAGACTTATCACTCACAATCTTCTTCCTCTTTCTTGAGTGTGGCGTCTGCAGTATTTCTTATACCTTTGGTTCTTATCTCGTTATAGATAACGGGTTAAGGTCTTTTTCTTTAATTTATTTTTTTATAAATCTGACTAGAACATGATCCTTCCAATCGGATCCCATATTGATTATGGGTCTCACTATTCTTGGTGAGGTTCATATTAGGGGTTCACATCACTTCCCCTGTTATTCTAGTCTTCCTTGACCCTTATGGACATTTTAAATTTTATACTAATAATTCTAAGAAAGATCTAGGCTGCATTTTAATGCAAGAAGATAGAGTAGTTAGTTATGATTCTTGGTAATTAAGACCACATGAGGAGAATTACCCCACACATAACCTAGAGTTATCTACGATAGTATTTGCTCCAAATATTTGGAGGCACTATCTGTATGGAGCTGTGTTCGAGATATATAATAAGCACAAGAGCTCACAATATCTTTTTGATGAAAATAAATTAAATATGAAACAAAGAAGGTGGATAAAATTCATCAATTATTATAAATTTGAATGAAAATATCACCCTAGAATGGAAAATGTAGTAGCAAATGCTCTAAGCCAGAAGTCATTGCACGTACGCCAAATGCTAATAAAGGAAATGCAGTTAATAGAGGAATTTAGAGATTCGAGATTTTCAGTTATGTCTATCCCTATAAGTTTAGTTATCAGCAAACTACAAGTTAAATATGACTTGAAAACACAAATTAAAGAAGCACAACTGCAAGATCAATTTGTACAAAGTTGAAAGGATTAACTTAACTTGACAGTGTTTGAGGATGGAATTATTATGCATCAAGGAGGAATATATGTGTCGCAAGGAGGGAATTTGAACACGAAGATCTTAGAAGAGCTCATAAAAGCAAATATACAATTTATCTGAGATCTTCAAAAATGTATCAAGACATGAAGAAGATGTATTGGTGGCCGAGAATGAAGAGAAATATTGTGGAGTATGTTACCAAGTGTTTGACTTGTCAGAAGGTGAAAATAGAATATTAAAACCCTATGGAATGTTACATCCATTAGATTCCCTAAATGGAATATGATAATGTTTTCATGGATTTTATGATGGGGCTACCTAAGACCTAAATATGTTATGATGTAATATGGGTAATAGTGGACAAATTAATAAAACTTGCATATTTCTTGCCCATTAAGATAAATTATTCACTTGATAAGCTAGCTCAGTTGTATGTAAGGGAAATTGTTTGGCTACATGGAGTCCCTAATAGCATTATTTCATATAGAGATCCCATATTTACTTCTAGGTTTTTGAGGGATTTACAAGAACCTTTTAGCACCAAATTTTATTTTAGTACAACGTACCATCCTCAGACTAACAATCAAACTAAAGAACCATACAAACCTTGGAAGATAAGCTTAGAGGTTGTACTTTGGAACAAGGAAAAGAATGGGATAAATATCTGCCGCTAGCAGAATTTGCATACAACAATTGTTATCACTCTAGCATTGGAATGGCAACTTATGAAGTTTTGTATGGCATAAAATGTAGATCCCCTCTATGTTTGTAAGAAGTGGGGGAAAGAAACTTATTGGGTCCAAAATTAGTGCAACACAACTATGGGTAAAATATAAATGGTCCGAGAGAAAATGTAAACGGCCTAAAGTCGACAGAAATGCTATTTTGATAAAAGAAAGAAGTCGCTATAACTTTAAGAAAGGGAGCATGGGTTCCTAAAATTCTCTTTTACAACAGGCATTGGGTGAACAATGAAAGTTAAGAAGTTGAGCCCACGATATCTAGGTCGTTATCAAATTCTCAAAAGAGTAGGACCATCGGCCTACCTGATTGCACTTCAACTGTATTTATCAAATCTTCATAATGTGTTCCATATTTTGTAACTCTGTAAATACCTCCCAGATCTGTCACACTCAATACAAGAAGACTTAATAGTTGTGGATGAAAATCTAACTTACCAGCCAAATCTGATTATCGTTTTAGATAGAGATGTAAAATTGCTACGGAACAAGACCATCCTTTTGGTGAAAGATAACTTGGAAGGGTTTAAATAAAGAAGAAGCTATGTCAAAAATAGAAGATGACATGAGATAGAAGTATCTACGACTCTTTAAAAATAGGTAAACCCTAAATTTTAAGGACAAAATTCTTGTTTAAGGGTGAAGAATTGTAACATCCCCCGATTGAATTCCTATAAATAGCATATAATTTAAAATTTTAAGGGAAGGAAAGAGAAGGAAATAAGATATCGAATAAAAAAATAGGAATTAATAAAAGCCCTAAATTAACAAGGTGACTAAATATCAAGAGAGGAAAACTATGGCTAGCGTAATTATGATAAAGTATGCCAGAATAAGTTGATTTTCTACTTCCTAAGTAGTTATCCTTAATGAATAAAGGGAATAATTTTCGTTTTAGAAGAAAACCTAGAAGGGTAAAATCATAATTTCCTCAACTCATAGAGAAGGGCCGGGCATGAAGAGGCGAACTGGAGATATGAGGTGATTGTGCAATATCCCGTAATTTTTAAATAATAATGTTTTACTATAAAAAAGTATATTTTTATTTTAAATATTTTTGTTTTGCTTAAAATAATTATATTGGCCTCTAATAAATTTTTGTTTTACTTTTAAAAATATTCTTTCTTTTATTATGTATAAAAATATTTATTTTGTGATTTGTTTTATTAGAATTTTTATCAAGAAAAGTCATGATTTAAGAGTTCAACTAAAGTTTTATAAGAATGTAAATTTTTATAAATTTTTGGGATATTTTAGAATTAAAAATAGTATATATATGTATATAATGAAAATAATAATAATAATAAATTTTAAATATTTAATTATTAAATAATAATAAATAAAAAAGAAAGAAAAAGGGGGAGGGGAGACGAAAGCGAAGAATGTAGAATCCGATTTTTGTAACTGATGAATAGTGTGAATAGTAACCTTCATTTTCTCTCTAGATCTGGAGTGTCTATTGGCATCCGATCTCAAAATTAAGGGTACCACTGGATTCAGGATGTAGTATACTACGATTTTGACCAAACAATGTTTCAAATCAACTGCAGAATAGCCGCAGATCAGAAGTAGAAAATCTTAGGAAAAGGTAAGTTCTGAAACTTTTACTTATAGACCTCAAATTAGAAATTTGACACCATAGATGGATTCAAGAGCTAGATAAACCTTAGGATATGAATTTTTTCGGCCATCTGACAACTTTTTGTGTGTCGTGAAGAATAAATTCGGCGGGTATGAATAGCATTTTTTGGCGGTGAATAGTATTTTTTGGCCATAAACAGTGACTAGCATTGACCAAGCTCCCGGGGTCATTTCCTTGGTTTTTGGACCCTTTGGATTCATTTTTGAGATCCATTTGATCAGATTTGTCTTGGAAAATTACATTTGAGGCTGTCCAACTTGGAGCCCTAACCTCTGAGTAGATAATTCTTTCTATGACTTACCCCATACTCTTATTGAATTTAAAATGCATAATTGGTTATGTTTACAAATTATTTATGCTATCATAATTGTTTGAAATGTGTTAAAATATATGTTTTGCTAAGGAACTGGTACATAGTTCAAGAAGAGTATGGTTTAGCAAATAGGTTTTGAAAGTCATTGAATATGTGGTTCTAAATGTATTTATCATTATTTGGTAAAGTGAATATTATGTGCATAAGGAATTTATTTGTAAAACTATAAAGTTACTGATTATGATTGAATGGCAAGCATAAAGCTCATGGCGAATTGCTTGATAATTATACATTGCATTTTATGAATATGCATATATATATATATATATATATATATATATATATATATATATATATATATATATATATCTGTGTGTGTGTGTGTGTGGATGAATATCAACAGGTTGTATGACTTGTGACGATACCGAGTAGGGGATGCCCTATTAGCCTGAGTGAGCCAAGAGAGGGCCGCTCCAACTGGGTGACAGTGGTAATGTAAGGAGGTAGATGGGTGATGAACTCATATTCCCTGATCACTATTGTGACTATAGTCATTGGTCACTATGCATATAGCAAATGCGTGAATTGCGTGTGTTGGTTGACCAGATAGCCAAATGAGGTAGGTCATTTTAAATTGAGTATGCCAGATCGTCGAGTGAGGCAGGTGTATTAAAAGTTATAACTTTATCTCAAAAGCTAAATATTTTACTATAGTTTATATAGTTGAGCATAATAACATTTGTTTAATGATCATACCGTGCTGAATATGATTTTGGATATATGAATATCCTTTTATTTTTGAATATTTGAAATATGGATCTTATATGGATGTACTAAGAGGTCATAGGAGGTATTATCTACTCATTGAGTTGTCAAACTCACTACATGATATTTCCACATTTTTCATATAAGAATACAGAGTCTAATCTTGCAAATACGTGATCAGTTAGGTGACATATTCTCTGGGTGAGTCTATGTTGCTTTCAAGGCTCACAGTTTTGAATTATATTGTGTTTGTATTCTAGAGTGTGCTCTGAATGCCATAGGCAAGATCCTTGCTTTTATTGTTACTTTGACATTTTATAACTTGATCTGTATAATGTATATACATGAGAGAACCTATATGTATCTATTTCCTTGACAAAGAATAGTGTTATGCATGTTATGAAAAATATCTGATTGCAGAAAAAAAAATGTTTGTTTCACCTGCTCGTAAATTAGAGACGTTATAAGTTGGTATCAAAGCATTAGGTTTCCCTGTGGCTATCGGAGTAAACGATTCTTTAGTAGGACCTTTAGTATGGGTATGAGCTAGACATATTTATATTTCAGTGCTACTGAAGGATTCTACAGGGTTTCAATTTCCTTTTTATTCCAAGTTATTAAATTTCCTAGTATAAAGTTGATTGAATATTATGACATCTTAAGAGGTATCTATAGGTCAATTACTGCTTGAAAGTGAAAGGGATAGGTGTCCTAGAGAATTTAAAGAATCGAGACAAATGCCAAATATGATCATTTCTGAATATAATATTCATTTTACCTGAATGTCTAGATATGGTAGACTTTGATGTGATATTTGAAATGGATTGGTTGACAACATCTCTGGCCATTTTAGAATGTCATCCGAAGATGATTAAATTCAATATTCTTTAAGAATCTTCTTTCTTGATACAAGGATACCGCAGAGAGGTACCCAAAAATCTAATCGCTATTTTAGCAACCTATAAGTTATTACAAAAAGGTGCCAAGGATATTTGGCAGTAGTGGGAGATGTTGATATAAAATATACCAGTGTAAATCAAGTTCCAATGGTTAGAGACTTTTCTGATGTAATTCTTGTGGAATTATCAGGATTACCTCGAAACGTAAAATAAAATTTGGTATTGATTTATTTCTTGAAACCCAACCAGTGTCTATACCCCCATATAGAATGGTAACAACTAAACTCAAGGAATTAAAGATTTAGCTGTAAGACTTATAAGACAAGGGATTTATATGCCCTAGTACTCTCCTTGAGGTGCTTTAGACCTATTTGTGAAAAAATGATGGATCATTATGACTATACATAGATTATAGACTGTTGAATAAGGTGACAGTGTGGAATAAAAACTCATTACCTTGTATAGATGATTTGTTTGACCAGTTACAAGGTACTCAATATTTTTTCAAAAATTTTGTTTGAGATATGAGTATCATTAATTGAGGATAAGGGAAGAGGATATTTGGAAAATTTCTTTTAGGACTCATTATAGGCATTATGAGTTCTTGGTGATGTCATTTAGTTTAACAAATGCCCCAGTTGCATTCATTGACTTAATGAATAGAATATTTAAATTATTCTTAGATAAATTTATTATTATCTTTATTAATGAAATACTAATATGTTTCGAGAGTACAGAGGATCATAAGCAACATTTAAAGATAGTTTTACCAACTCTAAGGGAGTGTGGTTGGTAAGGATGGTATCCAAGTTGACCCTAAGAAAGTATAAGTGCTACAACAATGGCATGTCCTACTACAGTTATAGATGAAGATCCAAATCTAACTTGCGGTTTCCATGGTTTTCTGTCTTCCAATCTATTCGAGCCATAGTTGGATTAGGTACATGAACATATACTTGTAAAGTATCAATCATCTGCTCAGCATTTGAAGTTGAGATGAGAATTCGTCGTACTGAGTGTGAGATGAACCTCTGTTTCACACCTTGATCAAGAAAAGACAACAGACCATTAAAGAAATGGTTAATATTTAACAAACCTATTAGTTTGTGATGGATATTCAGTTGTACATAGAAGACTACCTGGAAAATCTGTTCTTATAACATCCTATAATTTTTGTTTTTTAATAATAATGTTTTGTTATAAACAAATATATTTTTATTTGTTTTAAAAAAAATTATGTTATGTTAAAAGAAAGTAAATTTTTAATTAAAATAATTATTTTTTTGCTTAAAATAATTATATTAGCCTTTAATAAATTTTGTTGTATTTTTAGAAATATTCTTTCTTTTATTATGTATAAAGATATTTATTTTTAGATTTCTTTTACCCTGATTTTTATAAAAAAAATATGATTTAAGAGTTTAACTAAAGGTTTATGGGAATGAAAATTTTTAGAAAATTTTGGGATATTTTAGGATGAAAAACGGAATTTATATGAATTTATTTAAAAGAAAATCCTATTATTCAATTATTAAATTATTAAATAATAATAATTATTATAAAAATAATAAAAAAAACAAGGAAAAATGAAAGGAGAATCGGAAAACAAGGGACGGAGGCCAGAAATTCGAAAAAAAAAATTGAAACGGATGAATAGTGAGTGAATAGTAACCTTCAACTTTCTCTCTAGATCAGGAGTGCCTATTGACTTCCGATCTCAAAACTGAAGGTGCTATTGGATTCAAGACGAAAAATACTACGGTTTTGACCTATTAATTTTTCAAATTAGCCGTTGAATCGCCGTAGATCTGAAGTAGAAAATCTCATAAAAAGGTAAATTCTGAAACTTTTACTTAGAGACCTCTAATTAAAATTCTAACACCGTAGATGGATTCAGGAGTTAGATAAACCTTAGGATATGAAATTTTTCAGCTATCTAACAACTTTTGTTCTTTGTGAATAGTATTTTTCGGTGGGTGAATAGTATTTTTTAGCAAGTGAATAATGTTTCCAGCGGTGAATAGTGACCAAACTCCCGGAGTTGTCTTCTTGACTTTTGGACCCTCCGGATATGTTTTCAAAGTCTATTTGATCAAATAGAGATTGGAAAAGTACATTTTAGGGCTGTCCAATCAGGAGCCCTACCTTGTGAGTAGATAATTCTTTCTATAACTTGTCCCATACTCTTCTTAAACTATAAATGTATTATTGTTTCTGTTTATAAATTATTTATACTATTATAAGTTTATTAAATGTGTTAAAATATTTGTTATATTTACAAACTGTCACATAGTTCAAGAAGAGTATGGTTTTAGAAATAGATTTTGGAACTCATTGAATATATGGTTCTAAATGTATTTATCATTATTTGATAAAGTGAATATTATGTGCACGATGCATTGATTTGTAAAGCTATATACTTGTGAAAATGATGCATGTCATATTATAAATGAGATTGAATGATAAGCGTAAAGCTCATGGTGAGTTGCTTGATAATTTTACATGTATATATATGTATTGATGAATATTGGCTGGTTGTATGGCTTGTGACGGTACCGAATAGGGGACGCCCTATTAGCCTGAGTGACCTGGGGAAGGGCCGCTCCAACTGGGTGACAGTGGTAATGTGAGGGGGCAGGAGGGCGATGTACTCACATTGACGGATCGCTTATTGTGACTGTGGTCAAGGTCACTATGCATATAGCAAATGAGTTATATTTTCATTGCATTGACCAGATTGCTAAGTGAGGGAGGAGCATTAAATTAATGATTTTATGTCTAAATCATAATATTTTACTATAGCTTATACAGCTGAGCATAACAACATTTGTTTAATGATCATACCATGGTGCATATGGTTTTAAATATCTGAATATCCTTTGATTTGAGAATATTTGAAATACGGGTCCCATATGAATGTATTTCTGAATTGTAGTTTCTATGTGACACATTTTAAAATCTAAGTACATCCATATGCTGACCTAAGAGGTCACAGGAGGAATTATTTGCTCACTGAGTTGTCAAACTCACAACACGATATTTCCACATTTTTTTTAGATAAGAATATCAGAGTTTGATTCGGCAGATAGGTGATATATTCTTTGGGTGAGTCTACGTTTCTTCCAAGACTCACGGTCTTTGAATTATACTGTGTTTGTATTCTAGAGTGCTCTGAACACTATATGCAAGATTTTCGTTTCTGCTGTACTTTGATGTTTATAGACTTGGTCTGTATATTGTGTATACATGAGAGATCCTATATGTATCTGTTCCCATGATAAAGAATTGAATTATGCATCTTTATGGAAAATATCTGATTGCGAAAAATAAATAAAAAAATGTTTATTTTACGTAACGTAAATTGGGGGTGTTACAAGTTGGTATCAGAGACATTAGGTTTCCTTGTGGCTAATAGAGCAAAGAATTCTATAGTAGGACTTTGAGTATGGGTATGTAACTGTAGACATACTTATACTCACGGTGCTATTGTAAAATTCTATAGGGTGTTATCCTCTTTTTTTTTACTCTTATACTTAGGTAAGCAATGTATAAACATCTATGCGTATGTTGTAGATGGTACCTTTTGTGTGTGGACTACTAGTTCAGCTTTTGAACTTGTTTTGACGAAAAGTGATAAAGAAAACCCTCTTGGGAAATTAGCTGAAAATAAGAAAATTCTATCCGAACACAAAGGGAATGGCTTGTTTGGATGTTAAGAAGGTTTGAATTGATTATTTGATTTGCTTATGTGAAACAATATGACGAATGGATAATATAATATTGATAGTGGGTTATGATGTGATCGAGATTATTAACTCCGAGATAACAATTTGTAATAAAGTGAGTGTTTTGAAAATAGATATAAATTGTTTTTTGGATGGATGAGTTGAAATCTATGTAAATGGATTTGGCAAGTTGTGGAGTAGATTGAATTTGAGAGCAAAGAATCTATGAAGATAATATTTTCAATGATATATTTTGTTGATATAAAGAATTCGAGGACAATTTGGTTTTCAATAATATTATGTATAAGCATTATGATAAAGAAAGATGGATCATTATGACTATGTATAAATTATAGACAGTTGAATAAGGTGACAGTTTGGAATAAATAACCATTACCTCGTATAGATGATCTGTTTGATCAGTTACAAGGTGCTCAATATTTTTCAAAAATTGATTGGAGATATGAGTAATATTAATTGAGGATAAGAGAAGAGGATGTATGAAAATTTTCTTTTAGGACTCATTATGGGTATTATGAGTCCTTAGTTATGTTATTTAGTTTGACAAATATCTTAACTGCATTCATAGATTTAATGAATAGTAATTAGGTCATCCCTGGATCAACTTGTTATTATATTTATTGATAATATACTAGAATATTTCAAAAGTTCAGAGGATCATAAGCAACATTCAAAGATAGTTTTACCAACTCTAAGGGAGTATGGTTGGTAAATATGGTATCCAAGTAGACTCTAAGAAAGTAAAAGTAGTACAATAATAGCTACGTTTTACTACATTTAAAGATGAAGATCCAAATCCAATTTGTGCTTCCTGCGGTTGTTTGCCATCCATTCTATTTGAGTCATAGTTGGATCAGGTACATGAACATATGCTTGTAAAGCATCAATCAACTCCTTAGCATTTGAAGCCGAGATGAGAATTCGTCGTGCTGAGTGTGAGATGAACCTTTGTTTCACAGCATGATCAAGGAAAGAAAACAAACCATCAAAGAAGTAGTTAACATTTAACAATCCTATCGGTTTGTGTTGCATATTTAGTTGTGCCCAAGAGACTATTTGAAAAGTTTCTTCTAAAGTACCAAAACCCCCGGGTAAGGTAATGAAGGTATCAGCATTGCTCATCATTCTACCCATGCGCTCATGCCCCAAAACTCTTCTCCAATTGTCTTTCCTACGATGTTAGATGCAGTTAGAGCTGTAGGAATAATACCTAGAACTGGGCATCCTCCTATATGGGCAGTTGTGGACACACACCCCATTAATCCACGGTTACTACCACTATAGATTAAATGAATTGTTCTCCTGTCCAGTACCATACCCAGGTTTTGTGCATCTTTTACATACTCTCCATCTTTTTGAGGACTTAAACCACAAAATACACATATATTTTGAAATTGACGAAATGCGATTCCTTCCATAGTTGTACACACCTTAACTTGGAATATGAAAGTAAATAAATTAACGTGTGCATTTATAGAACTCAGAGAATGGCATACTTATGATAGCTATGTGAATAAGCTGGGAATAATTAGAACATTATGTGAGTGATTGGTGGATATTACCTAAATTGAAGGTGAAATTTTCAAAAATGACGGCAAGCATGTATATGTACAATAGTTGTGATAGTCGCTCATATTAGGCATATAAAGAGAATAAGGTTAAGATATCACTAGAAATTTATCTTTTCCTTGTTGTTCTTGATGAAGCATTGATGTATTGATTCTTGTAGGGAAGTTGTAAGTAATAGGTGTAATTGTAAAAAAAAAGAGTCAAAATGCAAACAAGTTAGTTGTTGAAAAGGGACAATTAAATGATTTATTTTGTTTTCCCGATGTTCTTGCCAGTCGACTATCGGTATTATTAAGTCGACTAGCTATTTTGAGCACTGGTTATTTTACAGTTAATTGATTACATCTATTTTTAAGCAATCAACTACATCCTACCAGTTAACTACATATTCTTTGATTTTCACAGGCTTTTATAAGCTCAGAAATGTTTTTTTTTCTTTCATGTGCTATCTTTCCACTAAATACCAACATATTTAAAGTATATTTTAGCACGTATATTCAAACCTTGCGGCCACCGATTTTTGCCGATATAACAGCTAGATTTTTGTTTACAGATTTTCAAGAATTACGCCCACTGATTTTAATTTTATTTCAATGCTTTGACCAAATTTCTAACTTCCTATTTTGGCACCATACTCTATTATGTATTCCACATTTTCTGCTGCATTGTCCTACATTAATATTTGGTATTAAATGTAAGATTCTTTTTCCATATTATAAGGAATGTTAATTTCTTTTCTTTGAAACTCAATTATTATGGTGTCCAATTGGTTAGTAGGTTAAAGTAATAGAGATTTTGAAAGGAGTGGACGGATGATGATCTTATGGTGTTTTGACGAATGTAATCAAGAGACTTAGTGGTGTTGAAGTTCTTGAGTAATAAAATATGGGAAGTAGGATTTAAATTAATCTTTGAAATCTTAATTTGGAAATATGGAGAATACTATGAGAATCATGTCCGAAAATAATGTAAGTGATTAAGATATTTGTGTTAAAGGTTTATATTATACTAAATTAAGTCTAGTATCTAGGATGCGAAATATGTTGAAATTGAGAATTCATGTATGAGTAATTGTTGAGAAAAATCTTCTTGAAATGACTGGATGAATTAAATGGGATTGACATAAGTTAGAATGAGGTGCTTTTGGATATGATAGAGAAAGGCTTGAAATTTTTGATAATGAATTTATTGGTGTTATTAAGAAAGTATATAGTTACTGTGATGAGGTAAGTAGAATTATTAGACATGTACCAATAGTACATAAATGTTATAAAAGGATTGATGAATTTATTGCTACATATGTTAACATATTGATTAATGGATTTTAGGATAAAAATAGATGATAGATTAAGATGATGATATTCATAGGATGATGTTGACATGTGAGAATCAAAGATGACTTGATAGAAGTATGAAATAAGAAAAGATAGTTACCCCCATATGGATGTGAATATGTTTTTTCATGTGTGTGTTTTTTTAATATCGATCCATAGATATATCCATGTGAGTTTGAGGATATAAAGTGAAATTGATTAGAAAAGGAATACAAATAATTCAATACAGGCCAAAAGTCTAAAGGAATCATGAATGTTAAGTACTAGAAATTATCAGTTGGTGACCACATATTTGTGAAGAAATCACCAATGAAAGAGGTAATGAGGATTCGAAAGAAGTACATATTAGATTATTCTTATGTTACCTAATTTCAAAAAAAATTCAATTAGACAAAAATTTGGCTTAACTATGGGTACAATTGATGTTTATTGTTGATCGATAAGTGAAGAACTTATGGATGAAAGAAATTCCTATGGTTAAATTATATGGCAAAATCACTCAAGTGAAGAGAGATTTTAAAAAGTAAAGATGTTATACATAAAAGATATCCCCAATTATTTGAGTAATAAGGTTGGTAACTCCGAATTATGCCTTGATTTCATTCCCTACATGTAGTAGGATGGGCTGAAATTTGGAGACCGAATTTCTTAAGGGGGAAAGAATGTATCATCCCGTAATTTTTGTTTTTCAATAATAATGTTTTGTTATAAACAAATATATTTTTATTTGTTTTAAAAAAATTATGTTCTGTTAAAAGAAAGTAAATTTTTAATTAAAATAATTATTGTTGTGCTTAAAATAATTATATTAGCCTTTAATAAATTTTGTTGTATTTTTAGAAATATTCTTGCTATTATTATGTATAAAGATATTTATTTTGAGATTTGTTTTATTACGATTTTTATCAAGAAAAATCATGATTTAAGAGTTTAACTAAAGGTTTATGGGAATGAAAATGTTTAGAAATTTTTGGTATATTGACATGCTATAAAATAAGCATATTTTTGACATGTTTTAAGTTGCTTTTTATTTAATTTTAGTAGAAAATAGATATGAATTGATTGAGTGTTGTGTTTTGTGTTTTAGAAATAATAAAGAAGAAATGAAGAGGAAAATAGAGAGAAAATCATAGAAAAATACTGATTTCTGACCTTGTGTCACTAATTGAGTCATATCTCACTCATTTGGACTCCGATTAAGGTGATTTTAGCAGCTATGGAAAGAAGAGACATAGAGCTACAACTTTCATGTTTGGCACTTAGGCAAAATCCGGAGTGCCGAGGCGCTCAGCCCAGCGCGCCATGGTGCCCCGTGGTAGGATCTTCGTAGCGCCGTGGCGCCCGCCCGCCGTACAGGACTTGCTTATTTCGCAATTTTAGGTCGTTTTCACCCAAATTGAAGTGGGATGGACGGGAATTTGACCTAAATCTCTTTTTGACTTCGATTAGGAGGAGGAAAGTCTATAAAAAGGGAGGAAAGAAACCAGAGAAAGGATCGAATTCTGAATCTAATTCTTCATCTACATTCTTCAATTCTTCTTTAGATTTTCTTATGGCCCTGCGTGGCTAGTTCTTTTAGTTGGTTGAGGTGAGTTGAAACCTCAAGGGATTTTTATACATTGTGAGATGTGGATTTGATGTTATTATTTCAATTTGTTTTGAATATTGATTGTTCATCTGTTCTTATTCTTAATGATTATTCATATGATTGCTAGGAGGTCTACTAGTATTTCGTCTGTTTTAATCTACTGCTGAGTTGTGTTTTGAACAAAGTCTTTAATTCTGCGATTCGTGAGGCAAATAGGTTTGAGGGTTTTGGATTATAAATCATTGAACCTATGATGAATGATTGACTAAATTAGATATAGCCGATGTGTTTATATTTGTTTAGCTCTGTCATTTTCTCTCGTTCTTCATGCGGTTAACAAGTTATGTTTTACCGATGTGTTAAAGGATGGCTTGTTAATTACGGTTTAATTAGTGCGATTGTCATTAATTTGCTAGGCTTAAGGAGAAACGGGGTTAAAACTCCAATGATAGATATTCATTTGCAGATTGATTATGTTGTTGATGATCAATGTAATCCCTTGACGGTGGATACCAACCGAAACCAACCTCTTTTTCATTAATCTCTTTCTCTTAATTATTTTCATTATTGTTTACTTTACTTAATTTGCGATTATCAATCCCCCTTTTTAATCACATAAGGTAATTCCAGTCTCTGTGGGATCGACCCTTACTCCCACTACTACAGGTTAGTTTTGAGGTAAGGTATTAATTTGGGTGCACCTGCGACAGTGCACACCAAATTTTGGCGCCGTTGCCGAGGACTGCGTCATTACTTTTTGTGATTTTTTTGATTTATGCCTGTAACTCGTTCTTCTAATTCTCGAGATTTACAGTTCAATCCAGATATTGGAAAATCTGTATACAGGCACAGAAGAGAAATTCAAGAAGACGTTGATCAGGATAAGGAGGAAGTGATCATGGCTAGACACCCCACTTTGAAGGAGCTTGCCGCTCCTGATTTGCATCAGCAACCCTTATGCATTACTTTTCCTAATCTTGATGACAATGTTAATTTTGAGTTGAAATCTGGATTAATTCATCTCTTACCAAGTTTTTATGGTCTTGCAGGTGAAGACCCGCATAAACATCTGAAGGAGTTCCATGTAGTATGTACTAGTATGAAGCCCCCTGGAGTAACTGAGGAATAAATAAAACTCAGGGCTTTTCCTTTTTCCTTAAAAGATTCAGCCAAAGATTGGTTGTATTATTTGCCTTCTGGTACTATCACTACTTGGAATGAGATGAAGAGAATGTTTTTAGAACGTTATTTTCTTACATCTAGAGCCGCTACTATTAGGAAAGAAATATGCAGCATTAGACAATTGCATGGTGAAACGCTTTATGAATATTGGGAGAGGTTTAAGAAACTTTGTGCAAGCTACCCACATCATCAGATTAGTGAGCAGCTACTAATCCAATATTTTTATGAAGGTCTTTTGCAAGGAGATAGGAACATGATAGATGCAGCTAGTGGAGGAGCACTAGTAGATAAAACTCCTGAGGCAGCCAGAATCCTGATATCAAATATGGCTGCCAATTCACAACTCTTCAGAATCAAATATCTGAACTTACTTCTCTTGTGCTCCAAATGGCTACAGGTACACTACAGCAAGTTAAAGTATGTGGAATATGCTCAGCCATAGGGCACCCAACTGACATGTGTCCTATACTTCAAGAGGAATCCACAGAACAAGCGAATGTTGTAGGAGGTTTTCCTGGCCAACCGAAGAGGTATGATCCATATGCCAATACATACAATCCTGGATGGAAGGATCATCCCAATTTCAGATATGGGAATGCACAAAATAGGCCTGCCGAACAAAATTTTCAACAAAATCAGCAAGCCTGTTATCCTAGACAGAATGCACCCCAGGATCAACAGGTAAGTAATCCGTTGGAAGACATTGTGAAAACTTTTGTACATAACTCTCATCAATTTCAGCAAGAGACAAGAGCTAGCATTCAAAATCTGACAACTCAAGTAGGTCAGTTAGCAACCACAGTGAGTAGATTGGATGCTCAAAACTCAGGTAAGTTACCTTCACAAACTATGGTAAACCCAAGGGAAAATGTGAGTGCAATCATGCTACAAGGTGATAAAGAAGTTGAGACTCCAATGCAAGAGTTATATGCACCAACTGAGCAAGAGGAAGACAAGAATAATGCAATCATGGTAGGTAAGCATCCAAAAGGTAAGTCTGAACCTTTCTCTGAATATAAATCTAAACCTCCTTTTCCAGAAGCTCTTAAAGAGAATAGGCTAAATGAGAAAACTTCTGAATTGTATGACATCTTTAGAAAATGTGAAGTTAATCTCCCCATTCTATATACCATTAAACAGGTGCCAAGATATGCAAAGTTCTTGAAAGAACTATGTACTCAAAAAGAAGGGCAAAAATTAAAGGATTTTGAAAAGATTCATATGAGTCAGAATGTATCTGCTATGATACAGACAAAACTCCCCACTAAATGCAAGGATCCAGGTATGTTTACTATTCCATGTAAAATTGGGGGAACTCGCATTGAAATCTGTAAATTTGATAATTCAACTAGCAGATAGGTCCACTACATATCCTAAGGGAATAATTGAGGATGTCTTGGTGCAGGTAGATGATTTAGTGTTCCCTGCAGATTTTTATGTGCTTGACATGGACAATGGGGATTTTGCTTCTCCAATATTAGTAGGGAGACCATTCTTGAAAACCTCCAAAACCAAGATAAATGTTCACAATGGTACACTCACTATGGAATTTGATGGTGAAGTAATAAAATTCAATATGTATGAAGCCATGAAACACCCAGGTGATGATACTCTTGTTTATTCCATTGATATACTTGATTCGTTGGCATACGATGTGTTTGAATTAGATGAAAAGGATAAAATGGAGGAAAGTGTGAACAAATCTATAGTAGCAGATGATGGTGAGATAGACTTAAATGAAGGAACAAAGGAGAAACTGGCTGCACTCAATAATTTTTCAGAAGGGCCACAAAAAGGTAAGGTTGCTTATAAGGAATTATCAAATTCTGATACTACTCTTGCACCTTCTATTTTGCAGGATCCTGGGTCTAAATTGTCACCTATTCCCAATCACTTGAAATACTTGGAAGTAGGGGATGCATCACCTATTTTAGTTGCCAAGAATTTGGGTGTTAAAAAAGAAGAAGAATTGATGCATATTTTTCAGAAAAAAAGAAATGCCATTATAAAAACAATTGCAAACCTTAAAGGCATAGACCAGACTGTAGAGTTGCATCAAATTCTAGAAATTAAAGGGGTTAGACCCTTTAAAGGTAAGAAATCTCTCCCTTGGTTAGGACCACTTGTTATTACTGATGTGGCTTTTGGTTATGCAGTTGAATTTCAAGGATTGAATCAGTCCTAGAAATTTAAAATGAACCTCAAAGAGCCTCCATGAACAAAGATAGGGAGCTAAGTCGAGCCAACGACGTAAAACAAAGGCGCTGGTTGGGAGGCAACCCAACAATCATTCTCCTTCTTCTTATTTTTTCTTTTCATAGTTTCATTTTTCTTTATTTTCAAAAACAAAAAAATTCGGAACTGCAGATGCGCACATGCGTCGCGGCGCTCGTCGCCCAGACTAGGCGAGCGCCGTGGCGCTCACCCATAGCGCCGCGGTGCTCCGCGTTACAGCAGAGAGCGTCACGACGCTCTCTATAAGAGCAGCGCGAGCTCTTCGTCCTTTCCCCCCGTTTTTGCTTGCTTTTCCCCTCTAAATCCACTTTCTGGCCTTGAATCAACCATACTCACCTCCCATTACGTTATCTTGCTAACATTACATGATTATGCATCTTCTTTTGTAGGATTATACACTTCTTTTCAGCATTTGAGCTGGATTCCACGCCAATTTTCAAGGGTTCTCAAGAAATTTTGATCTCACACTTTCCAGCCACAAATCACGCTGAATTAGAGTGCACACTAGGTGTTTGATAAAACGTCCCAGTGAGTTTGCCAAGTGCAATGGCCCCAAAAACTTCCAAATTAGGCATCTCTAAGAGGAAGAACAGAGCTGAGGACCCTCCAGCATTCGACACTGTGGCTTTTGTGACTAAAGAGGTTTATCAACACCACATCAAAGTGGTGGTGCATAAGCCTATAGTTCCAGAACGTGGATTTATTATTACCGAAGGGCTACCTCACAGAGACAACATCCTCTATAGGCATTGGGAGATTTTCTGCAGGAACCCAGAACCAGGAGTTATTCCCGTGGTACAGGAGTTCTACTCGAATGCCACAGTTCACGAACGTCATAAAGCACGGGTTAGAGGTAAGATGGTGCCATTCACTCCACACACCATTAATGAATTCTATTCACTGCCTGATATTGAGGATGATGGATATACGACGCTTTTTCAATCCTACATTGACTTTGAATTCGTTATATGCACTCTATACTACAGGGGGGCCTCCTCGAAATTGGATAGCAATGGCCATCCGTTATACCTTGCTAGAGCTGATATGAATAAAGTGGCTAAAGCATGTCACTATTTCGTGTCAGCAAGATTCATGCCCAGCTCCAACATGAGTCAAGTCAGGAGAGACAGGGCCATTTTTCTTTATGCAATACTAAAGGGCCTTTCTATTGATGTAGGCAAGATTATTCATAGGCAGATGCTCAGCTGTATTAGTGCTAGAGGCGGATCCCTCTTTGCCCCTAGTTTAATTACTGGTCTATGTGAGAAGGCAAGAGTAAGCTGGGATTCCACTGAGGCTCTCATTCACCCAATGAGACCTATTTCCTATGCAGACATACAAAAATACAAAGGCCATGAAGAACCAGCAGAGGAGGAGCTAGGGATTCAGGCAGTTCCTACAGAGGAACTGGGCAGCAGCTCAGCTCCACCACCATCCCAACATACCATTGAAGATTTATGGGAGCGCACAGAGTGTCTGAGCCATCAAATGAACGATCTGGTCCTCTACCAGCACTCTATTGCACAGCATCATCATGCATGTTTTAGCCAATTAGCTCATGCCCTGAACCTCCTGATTGCTTTCCTGGCACCTCCTGAACCACCCTTCAGGCCTGCACCTGAGCATGATGAGATGGATAGTGATCACTAATCAGGAAAGTTTCCCTGAGCCCCTCCTTATGTTATTATTTGTCCCTTTTATATTCTCTTTTATATTCTTACATTGGGGACAATGTATTTTTTTAAGTATGGGGGGGTCACTTTATGATTCAGCTGGATGACTGCATAATAAATCATACACTTGTACAATTTCCTACTTTAATGCATAACTATAATTTTATGATATATGCACTTTTAATCCTGTCATGAGGTGAGCATGTGAACAAAATTTCAATTTATGAGTTTGTGATAACTGAACCAATAGCCAATGATATAACTGTTTAAATTGCTTATAGCTCTTGGGAGACGTAGGAAAGTCATAATTATGTGTAATTTTAATTTCTTTTCAATTTATGATTACCTATTTTCTAAAAATCCTGAAATTCTTTTGCACAGTAATTTTGTATATTTAATTTATCTTTTACTTAGAAAAAGATTATATAACTCAAAAATATTTTATGATCTCTTTTAAATTTCTAGAACTTATTTAAATGCTACTTGAGGCGAAATCTTAGGCTAATTCTAACAATTAGGAGATGATTTAGGCAATTGTTTTTGATGAGATTGAGCCTTTCAAGCTTAACCCAAACAAGTGAATATCTTTAGAACCTCTATTTTGAGCTTAATTAACATTTTATTCTATACCCACAAAACAGCCAAGACCAAATTTTTGTGATTAATACCTTTATTTTTTTCTACCTGATTCACTTACTCCATGATTAATTTATGAATATTTGTTTTATAGATCTGCATTAATGAAAGGGTGGAAGGGTGGAGCAAGGACAAAAGAAAGAAAGAATATATATATATATATATATATATATATATATATATATATATATATATATATATTCTCAAAATACTATTGAAAGTCTATCCAGTGATTGAAAAAGAAGAAATAGAGAATCAATGAAAAGTAGAGTGCAGAAAAGCAAGGAAATAAGTGTGGGGGAAAAAAATTCCCCAATCTTGAGAATTAGCTCAAATAGATTAGAGTTAATTATGTGATATTGGGAGATTGAGCTTTAAATTATATCTTTTATCTCACCCCATAGCCTAGCCACATTACAAGCTGAGTTAAGTCCTTTCGATCCTAAGAAGTAGTTTTAGCCTACATTAGTGGAGAGTAGCATGAAAAATAAGCATATGGAAACTTTAAATAAAGAGCCATGCTATAATTCTTGAGATATATAAGCTCATTTAGGTAAAAGAAAATTAAATTATCCAAAGACACACACACACTATGGATTTTAGGGAATAAAATTATAAATTGCATTTGAATTAAATGTTGCACATGGTCATGAAAATTTTCTGAAATTTCTTCAAGAGCATACAATTTTCACTATGAGGCAGCATATTGGTAAGCCATTCACTCATTTCATATATTGAGTTCTGTTTACATGAATCAATGTTTGCTTGAGGACAAGCAAAAGAGTAAGTGTGGGGGTATTTGACATGCTATAAAATAAGCATATTTTTGACATGTTTTAAAATAAGCATATTTTTGACATGTTTTAAGTTGCTTTTTATTTAATTTTAGTAGAAAATAGATATGAATTGATTGAGTGTTGTGTTTTGTGTTTTAGGAATAATAAAGAAGAAATGAAGAGGAAAATAGAGAGAAAATCATAGAAAAATACTGATTTCTGACCTTGTGTCACTAATTAAGGCATATCTCACTCATTTGGATTCTGATTAAGGTGATTTTAGAGGCTATGGAAAGAAGAGACATAGAGCTACAACTTTCATGTTTGGCACTTCGGCAAAATCCAAAAGATTCTGGGCACTGCGGCGCTCACAAGGGAGCGTCACGGCGCCCCGTGGCAGGATCTTTGTAGCGCCGCGACACCCGCCCGCCGTATAGGACTTGCTGATTTTGCGATTTTAGGTCGTTTTTGCCCAAATTGAAGTGGGATGGACGGGAATTTGATCTAAATCTCTTTATGACTTCGATTAGGAGGAGGAAAGTCTATAAAAAGGGAGGAAAGCAACCAGAGAAAGGATCGAATTCTGAATCTAATTCTTCATCTACATTCTTCAATTCTTCTTTAGAGTTTCTTATAGCCCTGCGTGGCTAGTTCTTTTAGTTGGTTGAGGTGAGTTGAAACCTCAAGGAATTTTTATACATTGTGAGATGTGGATTTGATGTTATTATTTCAATTTGTTTTGAATATTGATTGTTCATCTGTTCTTATTCTTAATGATTATTCATATGATTGCTAGAAGGCCTACTAGTATTTCGTTTGTTTTAATCTACTACTGAATTATGTTTTGAACAAAGTCTTTAATTCTGCGATTCGTGAGGTAAATAGGTTTGAGGGTTTTGGATTATAAATCATTGAACCTATGATGAATGATTGACTAAATTAGATATAGCCGATGTGTTTATATTTGTTTAGCTCTGTCAGTTTCTCTCGTTCTTCATGCGGTTAACAAGTTATGTTTTACCGATGTGTTAAAGGATGGATTGTTAATTAGGGTTTAATTAGTGCGATTGTCATTAATTTGATAGGCTTAAGGAGAAACGGGGTTAAAACTCCAATGATAGATATTCATTTGCAGATTGATTATGTTGTTGATGATCAATGTAATCCCTTGACGGTAGATACCAACCGAAACCAATGTCTTTTTCATTAATCTCTTTCTCTTAATTATTTTCATTATTGTTTACTTTACTTAATTTGGGATTATCAATCCCCCTTTTTAATCACATAAGGTAATTCCAGTCTTTGTGGGATCGACCCTTACTCCTACTACTACAGGTAGTTTTGAGGTAAGGTATTAATTTGGGTGCACCTGCAACAGTGCGCACCATATATTTTAGAATGAAAAACGGAATTTATATGAATTTATTTAAAAGAAAATCCTATTATTCAATTATTAAATTATTAAATAATAATTATTATTATAAAAATACAAAAAAAACAAAACAATGAAAAGGGAAAGGAGAATCGGAAATAAGGGACGGAGGCCAGAAATTTGAGAAAAAAAAATTGAAACGAATGAATAGTGAGTGAATAGTAACCTTCAACTTTCTCTCTAAATCTAGAGTGTCTATTGACTTCCGATCTCAAAACTGAGGTTGCTATTGGATTCAGAACACAAATACTACGGTTTTGACCTATTAATTTTTCAAATCAGCCGTTGAATCGCTATAGATCTGAAGTAGAAAATCTACAAAAAAAGATAAATTCTGAAACTTTTACTTAGAGACCTCTAATTGAAATTCTGACACCATAGATGGATTCAGGAGTTAGATAAACCTTAGGATATGAAAATTTTCAACTATATGACAACTTTTGTTCTTGGTGAATAGTATTTTTCGGCGGTGAATAGTGACCAAGCTCCCGGAGTTGTTTTCGTGACTTTTGGACCCTCCAGTTATGTTTTCGAAGTCTATTTGATCAAATAGAGATTGGAAAAGTACATTTTAGGGCTGTCCAATCAGGAGCCCTACCTTGTCAATAGATAATTCTTTCTATGACTTGTCTCATACTCTTCTTAAACTATAAATGTATTATTGTTTCTGTTTATAAATTATTTATACTATTATAAGTTTATTAAATGTGTTAAAATATCTGTTATATTTACAAACTGGCACATAGTTCAAGAAGAGTATGGTTTTAGAAATAGATTTTGGAACTCATTGAATATGTGGTTCTAAATGTATTTATCATTATTTGATAAAGTGAATATTATGTGCACGATGCATTGATTTGTAAAGCTATATACTTGTGAAAATGATGCATGTCATATTATAAATGAGATTGAATGATAAGCGTAAAGCTCATGGCGAGTTGCATGATATTTTTACATGTATATATATGTATTGATGAATATCGGTTGGTTGTATGGCTTGTGACGGTACCGAATAGGGGACGCCTTATTAGCCTGAGTGAGCCGGGGAAGGGCCGCTCCAATCAGGTGACAGTGGTAATGTGAGGGGGCAGGAGGGTGATGTACTCACATTCCCTGATCGCTTATTATGACTGTGGTCAAGGTCACTATGCGTATAGCAAATGAGTTATATTTTTAGTGCATTGACCAGATTGCCGAGTGAGGCAGGAGCATTAAATTAATGATTTTATCTCTAAATCATAATATTTTACTATAGCTTATACAGCTGAGCATAACTACATTTGTTTAATGATCATACCATGGTGCATATGGTTTTGGATATCTGAATATCCTTTGATTTGAGAATATTTGAAATATGGGTCCCAAATGAATGTACTTCTGAACTATAGTTTCTATGTGATACATTTTAAAATCAAAGTACATCCATATGCTGACCTAAGAGGTCATAGGAGGAATTATTTACTCACTGAGTTTAAAATCTATGTACAGTAATTGTGATTGTGGTTCATATTAAGCACATAAAGAGAATAAGGTTAAGATATCACCAGACATTTGTCTTTTCCTTGTTGTCCTTGATGAAGCATTGATGTCTTGATTCTTGTAGGAAAGTCGTAGGTGATAGGCGTAAGTGTGAAAAAAAGAGAGAGTGAAAATGCAAACAAGTTGATTGTTGAAGAGGGACAATCAAATGATTTATTTTTTTTTCCTAATGTTCTTACCAGTTGACTCGCTATTTTGAGGATTTTTAATTTGGACTAGTTTATTTTACAATTGATTGATTACATCTTTTTTGAAATAATCAACTGTATCCTACCAGTTAACTATGTATTCTTTGTTTTTCACATACTTTTATAAGCTCGGAAATTTTTCTTTTCCATCGAATACTAATAACTTTAAAGTAAATTTTGGCACATATATTCAAAACTTGCGGCCACTGATTTTTTTCGAAATAATAGTTATATTTTCTTTATAGATTTTTAACAATTATGGCCACTGAATTTAATTTTCTTTCAATGTTTTATCCAAATTTTGACTTTCTATTTTGGCACCGTTCTTTATTATGCTTGTCGTCTGTTCTACTGCGTTCTCTCTTAATAATGTTTGGCATTAATGTAAAGTTCTTTTCCCTCTTTACAAGAAAAGTTAATTTATTTTCTTTGAAACTCAACTATTATGGTGTCCAAGTAGTTAGTAGGTTAAAGTATAGAGATTTTGAAAGAATTTATCTAACAAAGAACGTATTTTTTTAAAAAATATATATCAAGTATGTATAACTGTGTAAGTTGGCAAATTATGTGAAAATTAAAAAGAATAATGAGTTTACAGTATATACTGGTTGAGTATTAAGGTATGTAGAACACTTAAGTTTACCTAATGTGGTTGAGAAGGGAAAGGAGAATAATTTGAGAACCATGTTCAAAAATAATGTAAAGCGATTAATGTATTTGTGTTAACGATTTATACTATGCTAAGTTGAGTCTAGTATCTAGGTTGTATCGAGGATGTGAATTATGTTGAGGTTAGAAATTCATGTGTGAATATTGTTGAGAAATGAGATTTATATGAAAAAATTGTACTAGTATAATAGTAAAAAAATATACAAGTGATATTTCTTTTGTTGATTCGGTGTGTTAGCTAGTAAAAATTGAATATATTGTTTCAAGAGAGCTAATAAGGAAGTTTAGGATTTTAGCTAGATTATAGTATTGCTGGTAGTGAATCTAAATGATGTGTTTATACATTAAAAGTTATACTTTAGGTATCTTTATATAATTTTGGTGAAATTTTGAAGAAAATCATTTATCCTTAGTTGAACTTGCCCCTATCAGTAATTATTAAGCCAACATACAAATGGCTCCATTTGAGGTTTACATGAAAAAAACATTGTAGGTATTCTAATAGGTGATTGAGCTAAGTGAAGTTAAGCTTTTGGGATCTAATTTGGAATGACATGCAATAGAAAGAGTATAAGCAATAAAAGAGAAATTGTTGGCAGCTAAAGTAAGCATAAATATTGTGTTGATGGTAAAAGTTAAGACTTAAATTTGTAATGGGCTAACTTATATTCTCAAGAATTTCTCTTATGAAAGGAGTGATGAAATTTGGAAAGAAAGGGAAGTTGAATCATCAATATATAGATCCTTTTTGAATCTTCGATAGGGTAGGTGTTGTAGTATATCGCATAGCCTTGTCATAAGAATTGAGTGATGTTTATCCAATTTTCATGTATCAATATTAAGAAAATGCCTACCAGATTCCTCTCACGATATTCAATCCCAGGAAATTCAATTGGATAAGAATTTAGCTTATGAGGAAAGACCAATGTTCATTGTTGATTGGCAAATGAAAAAAAAAGTTATGGTCAAAGGAAATCCCTATGGTTAAGTGTATATGGCAAAATCACTCAAGTGAGGAAACCACCTGGGAAGTACAAGATGACATGCATATGAGATATTTCCAATTATTTGAGTAATAAGGTTAGTAATTTAGAATTATGTCCCTACATGTGATAGGATGAGTTGAAATTCAAGGACCAAATTTCTTAAGAGGGGAAGAATGTAATATTCCGTAATTTTTAAATAATAATGTTTTACGATAAAAAAAATATATATTTTTATTTTAAATGATTTTTTTGCTTAAAATAATTATATTGGCCTTTAATAAATTTTTGTTTTATTTTTAGAAATATTCTTTCTTTTATTATGTATAAAAATATTTATTTTGTGATTTTTTTTATTAGAATTTTTATCAAGAAAAGTCATGACTTAAATGTTCAACTAAAGTTTTATAAGAATGTAATTTTTTAGAAATTTTTAGGATATTTTAGGATGAAAAATAGTATATATATGTATATAATGAAAATAATAATAATAAATTTTAAATATTCAATTATTAAATAATAATAAATAAAGAAGAAAGAAAAAGGGGGAGGGGAGACGGAAGAGAAGAATGCAGAATCTGATTTCCATAATCGATGAATAGTGTAAATAGTAACTTTCATTTTTTTTCTGTACATTTAGAGTGCCTATTGACTTTCGATCTCAAAACTGAGGGTACCACTGAATTTAGGACGGAGTATACTACGATTTTGACCGAACAATTTTTCAAATCAGCCGTAGATCGGAAGTAGAAAATCTTAGGAAAGGTAAGTTCTAAAACTTTTATTTAGAGACCCCAAATTAAAAATTCAGATACCGTAGATGGATTTAGAAGTTAGATAAACCTTAGGATACGAATTTTTTGGCCATCAGACAACTCTTTGTGCATCGTGAACGGTAAATTCGGCAAGTACAAAAAGTGTTTTCCAGCGGTGAATAGTGATTTTCGGGGGTAAATAATATTTTTTAGCCATGAACAGTGACTAGTGTTGACCAAGCTCCCGGGGTCATTTCCTACGATTTTGGAACCTCTGGACTTGTTTTTGAAATCCATTTGATCAGATTTGGCTTGGAAAATTACATTTGGGACTGTCCACCTTGGAGCCCTGACCTCTGAGTAGATAATTCTTTTTATTACTTACCCCGTACTCTTCTTGAACTTAAAATGTATAATTGGTTATGTTTACAAATTATTTATGCTATCATAAGTTTCTGAAATGTGTTAAAATATTTGTTTTGCTTACAAACTGGTACATAGTTCAAGAAGAGTATGGTTTTGTAAATAGGTTTTGAAACTCATTGAATATGTCGTTCTAAATGTATTTATCATTATTTAGTAAAGTGAATATTATGTGCATCAAGCATTGATTTGTTAAACTATAAAGTTGCTGATTATGATTGAATAGTAAGCGTAAAGCTCATGGCAAGTTGATTGATAATTATACATTGCATTTGACGAATATGCATTTATATATATGTATTTATATATATGGATGAATATCGACGCGTCGTATGGCTCATGATGGTACCGAGTAGGGGACACCCTATTAGCTTAAGTTAGCCAAGGGGGGGCCGCTCCAACCGGGTGACGTTGGTAATGTGAGGAGGCAGATGGGTGAATAACTCACATTCCTTGATCACTATTGTGACTGTAGTCGATTGATCACTATGCGTATAACAAGTGAGTGAATTGAGTGTGTGGGTTGACCAGAACGCCGAATGAGGCAAGTCATTTTAAATTGAGTATGTTAGATCGTTGAGTCACGCAAGTGTATTAAAAGTTATAACTTTATCTCAAAAGCTTAATATTTTACTATAGTTTATACAAATGAGCATAACAACATTTGTTTAATGATCATACTGTGCTGAATATGGTTTTAGATATTTGAATATCCTTTTATTTGAGAATATTTGCAATATGGGTCCCATATAGATGTACTTCTGAACTATATTTTCTATGTGACAAATTTTAAAACATGAGTACATACATATGCTGACCTATGAGGTCATAGGAGGTATTATCTGCTCACTGAGTTGTCAAACTCACTACATGATATTTCCACATTTTTCAGATAAGAATACAAAGTTTAATCCTACTGATAGGTGATCAGTTAAGTGACATATTCTCTGGATGAGTCTACAATGCTTTCAAGGCTCACAGTTTTGAATTATACTGTGTTTGTATTCTAGAGTGTGCTTTGAACGCCATAGGCAGGTTCCCTACTTTTGTTGTTACTTTGACATTTATAACTTGATCAGTATAATGTATATACATGAGAGAACCTATATGTATTTATTTCCATGACAAAGAATAATATTATGCATGTTATGAAAAATATTTGATTGTAGAAAAAAAATGTTTGTTTCAGCTGCTCATAAATTGAGGGTGTTATAGATTGTGATTTTAAATTCCATTAGCACCCTTCTTAAGAGAAGATTAATGCATTTGGATTTTTTAGGAAAGCCAAACATGGTTTTAGTTAAGGGATGGTGGGAATTTAGTAAAATGGTATGCTTATAAATATAGGTTTGGTTGAAGGATATAGTTGGATGAAGAAGCTAGCTTCTAGAACAATTAATTTTTTATATGTTTTTCTTGGTGACTTCATGATGAATTTGACTAATGGGAGGGAAGGCAGAAAAACAAGTACCCAAGAAGAAGAAAGGAAGAAATAAGATAAAGATGTATATAAGTATAATTGTGTATATATTTCCTTCTTGAAGTTAGTTGATGGAGTTGAAATGTGGGTTTTGAGCTTTGACCATATGAATAGTGTGTGTATGGTAGAATAGGAGTAAGGGGAGATTTTAATGGGATCTTGAAGTTCAACAACCTCTTTTGTATGTGTAAATACCTAATTAATGACTTGAATATTCATTTATAACTTCCTTGGTTGCTATTTTGGTGTTTGTATGGCTGTATAAGAGTGTATAAAACGAGATGGAAAATGGGCATGCATAGAACATGGTCATGTTTTATGCGGTTGAGAGTTTTTGAGTAGCACAGAGCATGGCCGTATTCCAAGACACGACCATGCCATGTTGGGCGTTGGTTTAGCGTAGTTCAACCTACATTTTACCTTAGATTAACTTTATTACTTGAATGGTAATTAGAGAACTTAAATAAAAAAGAATATCATCAAAATGATTGCTTTATGACATTAATTTCCTTATTCTTTACCTTGCTCAACATAAGTTATATTATGGATTGCTATATGATTTTTCAATAGGGTTATGCATGTTCGATGTTAGAAGTATTAATACATATTTGTTAAATGATGTAATGATGAATGTGGTTGATGCATAATTCCATTGAGATGATGATGGTAATGATGAATTATTTAGTGAATACTTTATATGTTGATAAGATAAAAAGAATGATGTGATGCATATGGTTGAATAGAAAAGAAAAATAATAATATATGCGACAGAATCAGACATAATCTTTGGGATGACCTTTGCAATAGCAAGGTGACCTTATGGGGTTGTATAGCTTAATATGATACCGAATAGGAGACGCCCTATTGCCCTTGAGTGAGTTGAGGAGGAGTATATCTACTCTGACCATGTAACAGTGTTGTATGAGTAGTAGATGGGTGAATGGCTTATATTACCTTGTTATTGAAACAGTGACGAATGGTGGATACACAACCACTATGCAAAATGTTTGTTATATTGTAAGTTACAATTATCAAGTATTTGTGCATAACATAGTTACTTATGCTATCTATGATTAATATGTCGTTATAGAATCTTAATGGTTTTTATAGCTTATATAGTTGAACATAACACTGTGATTTTTACTTATTATATGATAAGTTTAATGTTGAACCTCTTAAGACTTTGTTCTCATTAATGTTGGTGTTATGTTTAGATAAAAGCAGGTAAGATGACAATAGTCTTCTTGTCATTGGTCTTGGAGTTTCAGATTGTGGAAATACCCTACTTGGGTCAATTCACCATTCTACAAGACGTCATAATAGTGAATGTCGTGGAGATCCTAGTGCTAGAACCACCTTGTCCACTCTTTGCACCTCAGGGGAAAAGTGCTAGGCAGGATCTAACAGTAGAAAAATGAAAATTATGTGATGCTTTTGCCTATATGTATTATTTGAAGTTTTAATTATAATTTCTTTCGATATGGTTTCCATAGGAAAAAAAATAATTCTTACAGAAAATGGCTCTTCTCATAGCTAGTGTTGAAATGCCTAGTTCCCTCTAATTCTTATGGTGACTTACCTACCTTTTGTTCTGTGCTTGGAAATGAATTGTGGTAATTACCCTCTCTTGCTATTTGCTTGGAAAGACCATATAGTTTTGATATCGGATCCTATTAATTGAATAATATAAATTATTATAACACAAATCAAAATAAGATAAGGTAAAATAAAATGAAATAAAGAACCATAAAATGACATAAAAGGGTGACCTTAGTTAAATATTACATTCAACAACAACAATAATAACTAAGCCTTTTCCCACTAGATGGGGTTGGCTACATGGATCAAACGGTGCCACAGTGACCTATTATGAATGAGATCAATAGATAGATTATTAACTATTCAATCATTCTTAATAGTTTCACCTATTGTTTTCTTTGGCCTCCCTCTACCTTTAACTATCATACTATTATCCATCTAATCCACTCTTCTTACTAGGGCTTCTACAGGTATTCTCCACACATGACCAAACTATCCTAAGTGAGATTCCACCATCTTTTCCACAATAGGTGCTACCCCAACCTTCTCTCTAATGCACTCATTAGCTAATCATATCTCTTTGGGCGTGTCCACACATCTAGCGCAACATTCTTATGTCTGCAACATTGAGTTTATCTTCATGTTGTCTTTTGACTGCCCAACATTTAGTACTATACAATATAGCAGGTCTTATAGCCGTATGGTAGAATTTTTCTCTAACTTTGAGCGGCACTTTTTTATCACAAATGACATTCGAAGCTTTTTTCCATTTCATCCATCCTGCTTGAATCCTATGGTTTACGTCTTCCTTTACTTCGCCTTCATTTTGTTTAATGGACCCAAGATATTTAAAACTTGTAACTTGTTTTAATATATGGTTTCCAAGTTGTACATCTAAATTCGTATTTGTTCGTCTTTCATTAAAAATACATTCCATATATTCTATTTTATTTTTACTTATACGAAAACTATGTTTTTCTAAAACTTATCTCCATGACTCTAACTTCATATTTATTTCCTCTTTCAATTCACCAACTAAGACTATATCATCTGCAAAAATCATACATTGAAGCCCCAAATCTTGTATATGTTCAGTAACTACATCCAAAATCAAGTTAAAAAGATACGGACTCAGAGAAAACCCTTGATGTAGTCCAATAGTTGTGAGAAAATTCTTTATGTCCTCATTTTGTGTTCTCACATAAGTCATGATCCTATCATACATGTCTTTGATTGCTCAAATATACGCAATACGTACTCCTTTCTTCTCTAAAGCTTTCCATAAAATCTCTCTTAGCACTCTGTCATATGCCTTTTCCAGATTAATAAAAACCATATGCAAATCTTTTTGTCTTCTTTGATATCTTTCCATTAATCTTTGCAATAAATAAATTGCTTCCACAGTTGACCTTCCTAGTATAAAACCAAATTGGTTCTCTATGACTTGAGTCTCTTGTCTTAATCTTTGCTCAATGATCTTCTCCCATAACTTCATAGTATGTCTTATAAGCTTAATCCCCTGATAGTTAGAATAGTTTTGTATGTCCCCCTTTATTTTTATAGATAGGGATTAAAGTATTTCTCCTCCATTCATCCGAAATTTTCTTAAATTTCATTATCACATTAAACAACTTAGTGAGCCGACTTATACCATTCCTTCCTAAACTTTTGCACACCTCAATATGTATATTATTGAATCCTACTGCTTTGCCATTTTCCATTCTCTTCAAAGCCTTCTCTACTTCAAGCTCTTGAATTCTATGATAAAAAGTATACTTACTGTCCTTCTTTACAATAATTAGTCTGTCAGAGTCACATGTCAACTTATTTCCTTCGTTAAAAAGCCCTTGAAAGTAACTCCTCTGTGCTTGGATATCTTGCTCCTTTACCAAAACATTATCCTCTTCATCTTTAATACATTTCACTTCATTTAGGTCTCTTGTCTTTTTTTCTCTACACTTCGTAAGCTTGTAAATTTTTCATTCCCCATCCTTAGTTCCTAAAGATTGATATAGCCCCTCAAAAGCTCTAGATCTCGCTTCACTCACAACCTTCTTAGCATCTTTCTTAGCCACTTTATATTTATCCCCATTTTCATTATCTTTACATAAGTGCCACTCCTTATAACACTATCTTTTAACTTTAATCTTATCTTGCACCTCTGCATCCCACCACCAAGATTCTTTAACTTTTGATCCAATGCCTCATGATTCTCCAAGTATCTCTCTTGCTATATGATAACTTTAATTCATTAGAGTTTTTGTATGCTTTTCTTGGGTTTATTACTCTGCATTTTGGTTTATTATCATTAATGCCCCTTAATTTAATAGTGTGTCTATACCCCTTGAATATAAGAGCACCCATTACGCTTACTATGAAATTTAGTGTGCATGCATGAAAAAGGAGGTGGTAAACCGAGGATGATAAGTGATTTTGATCCTATTGATATGGTGGTGCACATGATTGGAAACTAATTTTTACGTGATATAGTATAGGTGGAATTAATTTATGGCTTCTTTAGCAAGTGCAGCCTCCACTACCTAGTGTGGAAGAGGGAGCACTCAACTGACACAGCAGAGTTGCAGAGATGTAGAGGCATAGAGATTGTCTCCACTACTCGAAATGGAGTAAAAAAGCGTTGCCAGAGGAGCAGGTCGAAAGGGACAAAAAGAAAGCAGAAAGAGCAACCTCACCAGGACTACAATGCTTGCATATAAAAAGGCTGGGAGGAGAAAAAGGGCATATACACGGAGGGAGCAGAAAGCAGAAAGGGAGCCCAAAAACCTGTAACGGGAGTGTGCTATAAGGGTGACACTGTTCCATTGCGAATCAATGCAGCAAGAAGAGCTACTGGATGTGGAAGAAGAGGATCCTTCCCTAGAGCTCCCTTCTTCTCTTCTGTCCTTTGTTATTTTTGCGCTGCTTGTGTTTTATTGTATTATTCTTCGATGCATTATGGTTATCCTAATGCATACAGTTGTAACTAAATTGGATGTGATGCTGGGCTAAACCTCCAGTTAGGGTTGTAGATGAGTTGTAGTGAAATCTTAGCATATTTTTAGTAAAAGGATGATTTTGCTATAAAAAACCAGTAGCTGATTCACCTTCAAGGGGCTAACGCAGCTCAGGAAACTAGAGTATCTTGCATTCTGTACAATGGGCCTTATTTGTTTGAAAGTTGTCCTTCAAATCCGAAGTCATTATGCTACGTTGGAAACATGAATCGCAGCAACCATCCTTATTCAAATACGTATAACCCGGGTTGGAGACAGCATCCTAATTTTTCTTGGAGTAACTATGGTGTTGGCCAGGGAAGCAATTCTGCTCCACCAAGACCACAAATTCCCCCAGGATTCCAGCAGCAAAAGGATCAATCTAATGAGATTCGAAATTCTTTGGAGTCCTTGCTTAAGGAATACATGGCAAGAAATGATGTTGTGATCCAAAGTTAAGCTGCATCATTAAGGATTCTGGAGAACCAAGTTGGGTAGCTGGCTAATGAATTAAAAACAAACCTTTAGGGACACTCCCAAGTAATACTAAAGTCCCTAGGAGAGAGGGGAAGGAGCATTGTAAGCCATAGCTCTCAGGAGTGGACAAGTAGTGGAAGCACCTTAAGCCAAGAGACAGGAGCGAACAGATTCTACTGCAACCTTGGAAGAAGAAGAAGATAAACAGGGGAAAGTTGAGGAGACAAGTAAAGAAGAGGGAAACTTTGAATCAAATGCTGTAGCTTTTCCACTGTAAAAAGTGCAGCAACCCAATGCTTCAGCTTTGCCATAGCAAAAAGTGTAGCAACCCAATGCTTCAGCTTTGCCACAGCAAAAAGTGCAGCAACCAAGGGCACTAACACCATTCCCGCAAATATTCCAAAAACAGAAGCAAGACCACCAATTTAGAAGGTTTCTAGATGTCCTCAAGTAGCTACACACTAACATTTCCTTGGTGGAAGCATTGGAGCAAATGCCTATGTCAAATTCATGAAGGACATTTTAACCAAGAAAAGAAGATTTGGGGAATTTGAAATTGTGGCTCTAATGAGAGAATGTAGTGCTGTGCTGCAAAATAATCTACCACCCAAGCTCAAGGATCCAAGCAATTTCACTATTCTATGCTTCATTGGAAACCAATACTTTGGCAAGACTCTCTATGATTTGGGTGCAAGCATTAACCTTATGCCTATGTCAATCTTCAAGAAACTAGGGATTGGAGAAGCCAGGCCTACTACGATTTCATTGCAACTGGCAGACAGATCTATAGCATATCTAGAAGGAAAAATTAAGGATATCTTACTCAAAGTGGATAAGTTCATTTTTCCAGTAGATTTCATAGTGCTAGATTATAAAGCAAATGCAAAAGTGGCGATCATCCTATGCAGGCCATTCCTAGCCACTGGTTGAACTTTAATTGATGTGCAAAAATGGGACTTGACAATGAGAGTACAGGATGAGCAGATTACATTTAATGTGTTTCAGTCCATGAAGTTCCCAAGCGACGTGGAAGCATGCTTAGTTATCTCTGTGATAGATACTTTAATATCTAAGCAACTTGAAAAGTACTACAGGGGCCCATCACCAATTTTGTGGTAGGATAGCTCATATTCAGAAAGAGAAGATGAAGAAGAATTGGCATAGATAGAAGCAAAATAGGGCAATGGGAAGCAGAGAGTGATGGTTGAGCAATTGTATATGTCCTCGCGGGAATTAAAGCCACCAAAGGCATCAATAGGCGAACCACCAACCATGGAATTAAAGCCATTACCTGCACATATGAAATATGCATACTTAGGTGATGCAACCACTCTTCCTATGATCAATTTAGCACTTTTGATAGAGGAGTAGGAGGGGCAATTAGTCATGATATTAAAGAAATTCAAAAGAGCTATTGGATGGACTCTTACTTATATTAAGGGCATCAGTCCTTCATTCTATATACATAAGATCGTAGAGAACAATGAAAAAGGGTCCATTAAAGCTCAAAGAAGGCTGAATCCGATAATGAAGGAGGTAGTGAAGAAGAAAATCATAAAATGGTTAGATGCTGGCATTATTTACCCTATATCATATAGCTCCACAGTTAGTCTAGTCCAATGTGTTCCTAAAATAGGGGGCATGACTGTGGTTGATAATGAAAACAATGAGCTCATTCCAACCAAGGTTGTGACTAGTTGCATAATTTTCATGGACTATAGGAAGCTGAACAAGAGCACCAGAAAGGGCCATTTCCCCCTGCCATTCATTGACCAAATGTTAGACAGACTTGCTGGGAGAGAATACTAATCTTTCCTGGATAAGAATTCAAGCTACAATCAGATTGCTATAGCACCCAAGGACTAGTATAAGACCACATTCACATGCCCTTATAGGAACTTTTCATTTTAGAGAATGCTGTTGGTGGTTTCATGTAAAGATGAATACAGTGTCCGAATGCAAGTGCACGTGTCGTGAACAAGTAATAAAGTGACGAGTGAGTATCGTCCCACGAGGAGTGAACTAAAACTATTATATCGAGTTCTGATGTGAGAAATGCTGCAGAAAAATAAAATGGTTCATAAGGTAAAATAAGGGTAGATCAATCAAATGCAACTATAACTAAGGTGAGAAGTACTAGGGTGTAAAGAAAATGGTATTGGGTGGTCTAGGGTTGCTCAGGGTTGCCATGAACTGTTGCACTCATTTTTGCTCTAGGAATTGCTGCAGAAATTATCCCAGGTGCCCAGTTTAGTCTTGAATGGAGTCTTCCCAGACTTCCATTCCTTGCAATTCTAAGGTTCAGACCTGCATTCCTGCATTAGTCTTCACCCCTGAGTTGTGTATAAAGCTCCACTACTGGGGTGATGGGGGACCATATATTCCTATATTGGCTGTCCCCATATATTCAACTGTTTTTCTAGCATCCATTCCCCTCCCGGGTGAATATTGGCCTCAGTCTACCTCCACTAACTTCCGTTATCAGGGGAATTTAAAATATAAACACAGTTGAATGTAAAAACAATGCTGCAGCGAAATGTGTTATACTAAAAATGTGCTCAAGTTCATTACAACCCTATTGCAACCCTAGCTGGAAACTAGCTAAGCCTCATGGTTACACTGATTACAGATTTTTCAAAATTACTGGTATGCATCCCAAGCAATTTGTATGAAGATACAAAGGCAGTTATTGAAAAAGACGGAAGAAAACACAAGAATAAAAATGGAAATCTGGAAAAATTCCACTATCCGGTGCTCTAGTGCCCTCCTATGCAGTCTATGGCTTCTTTTCTCTACACCCCCTCTCTCGTGTATCTTGGCTTTTCTTTCTGCCCTTTTATAATCAGGCCTTGTGGTCCCAGTAAAGTGCTCAGGTTTTCTGACATTCTCCCTGCTCTGCAGCCAACATCTCTGCTTTCAGTTTTTTCCTCTCCACTTTCAGTAGTGGAGGCAGTTCTGTACCAACCCAACCAGCATCCTGCAGTGTCTGCTTGCTACTTTCTCCTGCTAAGTGGTGGCTGCACCTACTGCGCAGCTCTGCTCCCCTGCCACCTGCGCCAAGTAAAACAAAATCAGTGCCTTGCAGGAAAAAGGAGCAGCTTTACTCAATATTACTTGGTTTGCCGCCAAGATTACCACATATGCAACATTGCTACAACACACATGGTGGATGATATTGCATCTAAGGGAGTCATCATATTCAGTTAGATCCGGGAATAAGGGTGCTTAATAATCAAAGCAGCGCAATAAACACACTCGGAAAGCATTCAAAGATTGCAGTAAATTGAAGTTATCAAATCCCCCCAAACTTAAAGGATTGCTTGTCCCCAAGAAATCTGCTCTGCTCACCATAACCCTACTAAATGATTCCAACCCTTTTTCTTGCATGATTTCATGTAGTTCTGCTAATAGCTCTCAACTCTCAGGATTGCTTCTATATAAGGGACACCACAAGCCTTTCTCCCAATCACAACCAAGACCTTCTTTAAAGTTGTGTGTGTGACATGGACAGTTTCCCCAAGAATCTCTTGGGTCAATATCAGCCAGAGTTCCTAAGATTTTTATGCTTATATATCAAGCTTCCTTCCTTAGGATGAGTTGGCATATTTCAACATAGGCACAGTCAAGGCAACACATATAGGGGGTAGTTTACGGATTTCCATTCTCTCTCTCTCTCTCTCTCTCTCTCTCTCTCTTTTGCATATACAAATATTATTTTAGCAGAGGTCATTAGTGCCTTTTGATGCGAATGCTAACATGTGTTGATGAGGACACCCGGTTACTCAGCCTTATCACCCTTTAGTAGCATCCCACTCATACTCTATGTCCCTATTTTACGCAAAGGCACACATGGGGCTCATGCATACCCCTGGTTACTAAGGAACTACAGAGGCATTGGAGTGTCCACATTTCTCTCTTTATTTTCTACTTCCCCCCCCCCAAACTTAAGCCTTTCTGACAAATAACTTATGCCTCTTTCCTAATTTCACAGAAGACTCTCAATATTGGCGCTAAAAATTTTAAGTCCAATTTCTGAAATTACCAATTTTCTCTTGCAAAAACTGTCCATATTCTTTGCTCATTAGAAGAAGGTTCTGTGTGTGATTAGGCAAGGGTATAGGTCTCCTATTCTAGTTTTCAGTGCAATTTCCAACCCTCCTTATAGAGTATCCCAGAACTATAGCAGGATATGAAATATGAAGGCTTATCTCCCTGTGTTTCTCTCTTGTTTTTTTTAGGTAGTGAAATGGACAACAGCAAGTTATAGTATGGTCTTCAATGACACAGTCAGGCAGAGGCACAAACAAACTAAAGCATGAATAAACAGGAACACAAAAAAAAACAAGGTTAACATATGCTTTAGCAAACACTACAGGAATAACTAAGATAATAATAAGATAATTCTCCAGCAGATGCCACAGCAAGCATTACAGCAAAACATTATATGACACCCCCCAAACTTAAGGATGAGTAGTGTCCCCACTGCTGAGTAAATTGTCAAAAACAGAAGAGGCATCAGGCAAAAATAGAGGCAGGGCCAAAGAAATTCTAAATGCAACAGAGAAGGAATAGGAGAGAAGGGAACTTCCTAGGGGTGCTTGTAGGATTGCTGCAGCACCCTAGGGCATTGACCCCCAGAAGACCTTGATGACCTCCTGAGCCCACTCCTTCGCTGTGTTGATTGTTGTGGGGCCTTTCCTTTGCGCATCACAGCTGTCCATTTTGCAATGGGTTCATCATCCTCTGAGGACTCAGTGCCTACTGGAGTCTGATGGGGTTCTGGTTGTGGCTCTTTGCTGTGTGAAGAGTCTTGAGACTCTTGATTCTCTTCTTCCCGGGGTTCTGGTGCTTGGTCTTCTTCTTCAAAGGTGGAATGGAGTAATTCTATGGGGAACTACGGAAATGGGAAAAATTGCTTGTAGTTCTGCTCAAGGGTGGTGTGGAGGGCGAAGTCCTTCTTCTGTTCATAGCGCCAAAATGTTTGCTGATGCTGCAACAGCTTTGCTTGCTGTTTGAGGATTGTAGCTTATTGCTGGAGGATGAGCTGAAGGGTCTTGTCGGCTGGCTGAGGGGCAGAGGTAGAAGCAGAGGGTCCGGCAGCTTGTGGAGGATCTCAGGAGGCAACTGGTGGGTGTGGGGTAGCTTTCTCTTGGACAATCCGGGTAATGGTAATGAAAGTGATGGGGCTGGTGTCCTTCAAAGTTTCTTCATCAATGGAGACTGGAACTCTACGATTCTTGCACAGGATGGTGATGAGGGAAGGGAAAAGTAAGCTTCCCTTTTTCCGGTTGGCGCATACTTCGATTTGGCCATTGATGATTCGGCCAACGTTGAGTGGTCTACCGGATATGAGTGCGTCAACCATTGCTACTCTGTCTCAGCTCACTGTCTGCCCATGGGTGGAAGGTAGCTAGTGGGTCTTGAGGAAGTGGTACCACACTTTTGCTGCAGGTACTAGAGAGACCCGATTGACAGTGGTGGATCCCTGAGGGGATTTATCCCAGGTGGTGTCGGGAAGGCATAGTAAGCATAGTGTCCCAGTCCTGGTCTTACAGACCCTGTAGATAGTCCTCCTACTGGTCTTCCTCGTCTGGCAGATTGTAAGCCTTGTTTATGGAGGCTTGGTCAAACCGAACCCTAGTTTCCCGGACTGTCACCCACTTCTCATTGCCTAGTGAGAAGTTTGCGTAGAATTCCTGAACCAGAGGGATAAGGGCAGTTTGCGGGTATCTCGCAAAAGCTTCCCAACCCCTCTGTTTTACCACAGTGCTAACGTATATTGGCAGTCCCAAATCCTCCATGGCCGTGAAAGTGAAACCCTTTTCTGCGCAGAAATTTCGCAGCAGGATCTCCTCATCATGTCTCAATTTGCTTGCTTCGAAGGTGAATTTCTTCACCTTGCTCGCCTTTTGGGCCACCGTCTTAATTCTTGGCATGGTTGGTTACGGGGATTTGGAAGGAGAGGTCTTTGGTACGAAGGAGGTGAGGGAGCTGTAGGGGTTTTGGGAACTCGGGAGAGATACTCGAGGGTGAAGGGGGTGGGGGAGTTGCAAAGGTTTAATGAGGGTGGAAGAACGTGTTTTCGTGACTTATGGGTTTCTGCCTTTTTCCCGCCCCCATTTTGCTTATGACAACAATTTTTGAATTTTTTTTTGTAACGCATTTATTGCAGCAACTTTTGCAGCAAAAACTGGATTGCCTATGATTTTGCTGCAGTAAAGCTGGCTTGTTCTTAATCCTGCTATAGCAAAGCAGGGACTATCTTTCATACAATTTTACTGCAGCAAAACAAAAACTGGTTCTGCAAACTTCTATGCTTCCCATCCTGCGTAACAAACACAAATGCTATTAGATTCATGATTTAAACTATCTAAAAATTGTCAAATTAGTCAACAACAAATTTAAACATGGATTGCCTCCCATGAGCGCTTGTTTTAGAGTCAACAGCCTGACTTTCTCCTTGTTCATTCCTCTTGCAGATGGGTTGAGGTGTGCTGGCTATCCACATCACCTCCCAGATAGTGCTTGACCCTTTGTCCATTAACCCTAAATGTCCTTCCTTCCTTTTCTTCTTCCAATTCTACAGTTTCGAAAGGGAAAACCTTGCTAATGCGAAAAGGACTAGACCAACGAGATTTTAATTTCCCAGGAAACAAGGTCAGCCTGGAATTATACAGCAGCACTTTCTGTCCTACTTCAAAGTTCCTTGGTTGTATTTTCTTGTCATGTCATTGCTTTGCTTTCTCCTTATACAGTTTGGCATTCTCATAAGCCTGCCCTCGGAATTCATCTAGCTCATTTAGCTGCAGCATCCTTTTCTCACTAGCGGCTTTCAGATTCAGGTTTAAATGCTTCACTGCCCAATATGCTCGATGCTCTAACTCTACTGGTAGGTGACAAGCCTTCCCGAATACCAACTTGTATGGGAACATGCCCAATGGTGTCTTGTAGGCTGTTCTATATGCCCATAATGCATCATCCAACCTCGAGGACCAATCCTTCCTCGTAGGGCCTATTGTTTTCTCCAAGATTCTCTTGATCTCTCTGTTGGAAACTTTAGCCTGCCCACTCGTTTGTGGGTGATAGGGTGTTGCCACCTTGTGCCTTACTCCGTATTTAATTAGGAGTGCTTTGAACTGCCTATTGCAGAAATGGGTCCCTCCATCGCTGATGATGGCCCTAGGGGTTCCAAACCTTGTAAAAATGTTTCTCTTCAAAAACTTAGTCACCACTCTGGCTTCATTAGTCTGAGATGCACTGGCTTCCATCCATTTTGAAATATAGTTGATGGCTACTAGGATGTATTGGTTGCCAAAACTCGAGGGAAATGGTCCCATGAAATCTATTCCCCATACATTAAATAATTCCACCTCTAAGATGTTGTTCAGTGGCATTTCATGTCTTCTAGATATATTCCTTGTCCTCTGGCATCGGTCACATTGCTTTGCAAAAGAGTGGGAGTCCTTGAATAAAGAAGGCCAGTAGAACCCAGCCTGCAGTACCTTGTTTGCAGTTCTAATTCCTCCAAAATGACCTCCATAAGGAGAAGCATGACATTGCTGTAAGATTTGCTCCATCTCTTCACTGGGTATGCATCTCCTTATCATCTGATCAGCACAGGGCTTGTAAAGGTATGGTTCGTCCCAGTAATATGAGTTCACCTTATGCAGAAATTTTTTCTTCTGTTGTAATGTCAAGTCTAGTGGGAGTAGTCCACTCACAAGGTAATTTACATAGTCTGCATACCATGGCACACTATCTTGGGATAGGAGGTAGAGTTGTTCATCTGGGAACCTCTCGTTAATTTCATTTTCTCCTGAGCTGTCCCCCTCTAGTCTGGAGAGATGGTCTGTCACTTGATTTTCTGTTCCCTTTCTATCCCTGATCTCCAGGTCGAATTCCTGAAGCAAAAGCACCTACCGAATGAGTCTGGGCTTGGAGTCCTTTTTCTTAATCAGATGTTTGATGGCATAATGGTCTGTGTGCATTATCACCTTTGCTCCTACCAGATATGATCTGAACTTTTCAAACGCAAAAACTACTGCAACCAACTCCTTTTCTATCACTGTGTAGTTCAGTTGGGCACCCTGTAGTGTTTTGCTGGCATAATATATAAAGTGAAAAATCTTGTTCCTACGCTACCCAAGAACAGCTCCCAATGCTGCTTCCCTGGCATCACACATTAGCTCGAATGGAGAGGTCCAGTCTGGTGCCACGATAATTGGGGCTGTACTCAATTTCTTCTTGAGGTCACAAAATGCTGTCATGCAAACTTCATCAAAACAGAAAGTTCTGTCTTTCTCGAGCAAACTGCTTAAAGGTGTAGCAACCTTAGAGAAGTCTTTAATGAACCTTCTATAAAATCCTACATGACCCAGGAAGCTTCGGATGCCCTTGACAGAGGTGGGAGGAGGCAACTTCTCTATGATTTCCACCTTGGCCTTGTCAACCTCAAGTCCTATTTGAGAAACTTTATCCCCCAGCACAATTCCCTCTTTCACCATAAACTCACACTTATCCCAGTTCAGCATCAAGTTTGTTTCCTCACACCGTTGTAAGACTTTAGCAAGGTTTCCTAAACATAGGTCAAAGGAATCCCTGAAAACTGAGAAGTCATTCATGAAAATTTCCAAACTGTTCAGCCATTTCTGTAAAAATTGCCATCATGCATCGCTGGAACGTTGTTGGAGCATTGTACAGCCCGAATGGAATTCTTCGAAATGCAAAGGTACCATAAGGACATGTGAATGTGGTCTTATGCTGATCTTCTGGTGCTATAGCAATTTGGTTGTACCCTGAATACCCATCTAGGAAGCAATAATACTCTCTTCCCGCAAGTCTATCCAACATTTGATCAATGAATGGTAGGGGAAAGTGATCTTTCCTGGTACTCTTGTTCAGTTTCCAATAATCCATGCAAATCCTCCAACCAGTCACAACCTTGGTGGGGATAAGCTCATTATTTTTGTTTTCCACCACAGTCATGCCCCCTTTTTTAGGAACACATTAGACCGGACTCACCCAGGAGCTGTCTGATATGGGGTAGATAATTCCAGCATCTAGCCACTTAATAATCTCCTTCTTTACCACCTTCTTCATTATTGGGTTGAGACTCCGTTGGGGTTCTATGGACCTTGTTTCATTACTCTCCAAAAGGATCTTGTGCATGTAAAATGAGGGGCTGATTCCTTTAATATCAGCAAGTGTCCAACCAATAGCCCTCCTGAATTTCTTCAATGTCAGGACCAATTTCTCCTCTTGTTCCACTATCAACAATGCTAAGATAACCACAGGAAGAGTGGTTGTTTCTCCTAAATACGCATACTTGAGGTGTGTTGGCAGAGGCTTCATTTCCAAGACTGGCGGTTCCTCCACTGACACTTTTAGTAGCCTTGATTCTGGTGGGGTCACGTATAATGGCTCTTGGTTCCTAATGCCATGACTGACATCAAACCAGGCCCATTCTTTCTCGTCTTCCCCTTCTGAATCTGAGTTGTCTGTCCATGCTACTGGTGGTGGGCCCTTGCAACATTATTTTAGCTGCTCTGATGCTAATGTGTCTATCATAGACACAACTACACATTCCTCTTCTTCACTAGAAAACTTCATGGTTTGGAGTACATTGAATGTAACCTGCTCATCCTGGACTCTCATGGTTAATTCCCCTTTCTGTACATCAATTAATGTCCTGCCAGTTGTTAGGAATGGTCTGCCCAAAATAATTGGTACCTCTGCATCAGCTTCATAGTCCATTATTATAAAGTCTACTGGGAAGATGAACTTGTCCACCTTAACTAGTACATCCTCAATCTTTCCTTCTGGATGAGCTATGGATCTATCTGCAAGTTGCAGGGAGACTGTGGTAGGTCTTGCTTCTCCAATTCCTAGCTTTTTAAATATGGGCATTGGCATGAGGTTGATGCTTGCTCCCAAATCACAAAGTGCCTTGTCAAAATACTGCTTCCCAATAGAACAAGGTACGGTGAAACTGCCTGGATCCTTAAGTTTGGGTGGCAGCTTATTCTACAGCACAGCACTGCATTCCCTTGTGAGAGCAACGGTCTCAAACTTGCCAAATCTTCGCTTATTGGTCAAGATGTCCTTCATGAACTTTACATAGTTAGGCATCTGCTCTAGTGCTTCTACTAGAGGAATGTTAATGTGCAACTGTTTTAGCACGTCTAGGAACCTTCTAAACTGCTTGTCATTCTGCTTTTTCTAGAATCTCTGAGGGAAGGGGGGAGGTAGCTTGGTTTGCTGCATGCCTTGCTGCGGCAAAGTTGCTAAATTTTATTGTGGCATAGCTGCAGCATTTTCTCCAGAAATGGTTGCTTCTTCGCTTACCTCCTCCTCTTGCTTTTGCTTGTCTTTCCTTGTCTCCGGGGGTACAGTGGAGTCTTTTTGGTCCTGTCCTCTTGCTTTTGGTGCCTCCACCATCTTACCACTTCTTAGAGCTATAGCCTTGTAGTGCTCTTTCCCCTCTCTCCTAGGGACTTCAGTATTGCTAGGAAGTGTCCCTGAAGGTCTGCTTTTTAGTTCATTGGCAAGTTGTCCCACTTGAGTTTCCAGATTCCGTAATGAGGCTTCTTGACTCTGTATTAGAGCATTATTCCTTGCCATATATTCCTTCATCAGGGATTCTAGGGAAGTGGTGGCTTCGTGATGTTGTTGTCTCTGCTGATGGAAGCCAGGGGGAGCCTGTGGTCTTTATGGAGCAGAGTTGCTCCCTTGTCCCATACGATAGTTGCTCCAGGAAAAATTAGGGTGTTGCCTCCATCCTGGGTTATACGTGTTGGAGTAGGGATTGTTATTGCAATTCATATTCCTCACGTAGCACACTGATTCTGGGTTTAAGGGACAAGTTTCAAATAGATGTGGTCCATTGCACAATACACAAGTTGGTCCAGTCTCTTGGACTGCATTGGCTGCTTGAGGGTTGCTGACTTTTTAAGACATTAACTAGTGAAGCTAGCTGGGCTGTGAGAGAAGTAACTTCACTCACTTCATGTATGCCTGCCGTTTTTCTGCTGGTGGAAACTCTATCCATAGGCCACTGATAGTTGTTACTAGCCATTCTTTCAAGCAACTCATATGCCTCATTATATGTTTTGGACAGTAGTGCCCCATTAGCTGCTGCATCCACTATGGTGCGGGTTTGAGCATTAAGGCCATTGTAAAAGGTCTCCATCTGAATGCAGTAAGGGAGTCCATGATGGGGGCATCTTCGTAAAAGCTTTTTATACCTCTCCCAGGTCTCAGACAATGATTCACCTTCCAACTGTTGGAAAGAGGTGATGTCATTTCTCAATCTAGCATTCTTAGTGGGCGGGAAATATTTCAACAGAAATTTCTCAGCCAAATCGCTCCAGTTAGCGATAGAGTCGGGTGGCAAAGAGTTCAGCCATGCTCTTGCTCGATCTCTTAATGAGTAAGGGAACAACTTTAGCCTGAGCACTTCTTTTGTTACCCCATTCATTTTGAAAGCATCTGTGACTTCCATGAATACTCTTAAGTGAAGATGAAGGTCCTCTGTAGGCATTCCACTGAACTGGCCTGCAGTCTGCAACATCTGAAACATTACCTGCTTGAGCTCAAAGTGTAGAGCCTCGATCTCTGGTCTCACAATACTTGGGTTCAACCCATTCAGGTTTGGTTGAACATAGCATTTATGACCCTATCTCTATCGTCCATGTTGTCTGCACCATTCTGATTAGCCATTCCTGGCTGTTGCTGAGGTCCTAACTGTCCTTTTTTTCTTCTCAAAAGTGTTCTTTCTATTTCTGGATCTAGAGCCAGAAGTTCTCTGTCAGCCCAGGTCATGCACTACGTTACCTGTTCAACAAAACACCAGAGGGAATAATAGAGATAACTAGAAACACTTCACACAGTCAAGTAACTAAGAACAATTTTTAAGTTGACACTCCCCGGCAACAGTGCCAAAAACTTGTTGGTGGTTTCATGCAAAGATGAATACAGTGTCCGAACGCAAGTGCACGTGTCCTGACCAAGTAATAAAGTGATGAGTGAGTATCGTCCCACGAGGAGTGAACTAAAACTATTATATCGAGTTCTGTTGTGAGAAATGCTGTAGCAAAATAAAATGGTTCACAAGGTAAAATAAGGGTAGCTCAATCAAATGCAACTATAACTAAGGTGAGAAGTACTAGGGTGTAAAGAAAATGGTAGTGGGTGGTATAGGGTTGCCCAGGGTTGCCATGAACTGTTGCACTCATATTTGCTCTAGGAATTACTGCAGCAATTATCCCAGGTGCCCAGTTCAATCTTGAATGGAGTCTTCCCAGACTTCCATTCCTTGCAATTCTGAGGTTCAGACCTGCATTCCTGCATCAGTCTTCACCCCTGAGTTGTGCATAAAGCTCCACTGTTGGGGTGATGGGGGACCATATATTCCTATATTGGCTGTCCCCATATATTCAACTATTTTTCCAGCCTCCATTCCTCTCTCGGGTGAATATTGGCCTCAGTCTACCTCCACTAACTTTCGTTATCAGGGGAATTTAAAATATAAACACAGTTGAATGTAAAAACAATGTTGTAGCGAAATGTGTTATACTAAAAATGTGCTCAAATTTATTACAACCCTATTGCAACCCTAGCTGGAAACTAGCCAAGCCTCATGGTTACACTGATTACAGATTTTTCAAAATTAGTGGTATGCATCCCAAGTGATTTGTATGAAGATACAAAGGCAATTATTGAAAAAGACGGAAGAAAACACAACAAGAATAAAAATGGAAATCTGGAAAAATTCCACTATCCGGTGCTCTAGTGCCCTCCTATGCAATATGTGGCTTCTTTTCTCTACACCCCCTCTCTCGTGTATCTCGGCTTTGCTTTTGTGCCCTTTTATAATCAGGCCTTGTGGTCCCAGTAAAGTGCTCAAGTTTTCTGACATTCTCCCTGCTCTGCAGACAGCATCTCTGCTTTCAGTTTTTTCCTCTCCACTTTCAGTAGTGGAGGCAATTCTGTACCAACCCAACCAGCATCCTGCAGTGTCAGCTTGCTGCTTTCTCCTGCTAGGTGGTGGTTGCACCTACTACGCAGCTCTGCTTCCTTGCCACCTGCGCCAAATAAAATAGAATTAGTGCCTTGCAGGAAAAAGGAGAAGCTTTACTCAATATCACTTGGTTTGCCACCAAGATTACCACATATGCACACTACATTGCTACAGCACACAGGGTGGATGATATTGCATCTAAGGGAGTCATCATATTCAGTTAGATCCAAGAATAAGGGTGCTTAATAATCAAAGCAGTGCAATAAACACACTCGGAAAGCATTCAAAGATTGCAGTAAATTGAAGTTATCAAATGCCATTTGTCACACCCTATTGACTAGCATCTTATTTTCATATATCCTCATCATAGGATATTTTACTTAAGAGAATTTAGTATTGTACATTTTTTTATCTATAAATTTCTAACAATGTCTACCTAGCCCATAAATTAACCTATTCACTTATATCATTTGTTATCTTTCTTGGATAAGCATAAAAGTGCTTCAGGCTATTCCAAGCATGTTCAAATTTCAATTCCTTATAGGTAACTAACTAGGCATGATATGAATTACTTACAGCAAAAAGGATCTTATGCCATAAAGAAAAGGGTATAGTCCATAACTTATATTACATCACATTATAAGCTGTCTAAAAGGGAATTAGCACTTATCAAGGCCATCCCACATATATTACACAAGCAAAGAAAATACAATCCATAATCAGATGATTCAACCTTGAGACCCCTGTTGCTCACTTCTTGCTGGAGTACCTAGAATGTGATTATGTGGACATAAAAAAATGAGATGACAATCTCAATAGCTAGCAAAGTTTTTAGAAAAATAGTACCCATTCTATTCCTTAAAATATTTCAATTTATTTCACTGAAACATAAGCACTGACCATACATACATACATCATCTTGGTCACACTAGGGACCCATAACATTTTGGTTTACTTACCCAATGCAGTCTCACACCTGCAAAAGGGTTATGCATCTCCTATTATTGGCCAATACGTGGGGGAAATATGGCTTACTTGGCACACTTTGGGCACCCTCTTAATTCCTGAGAATGCATACATAACATATCTTTAGACCATTATTTATCATAGCATAAAAGTCAGGCAACCAATGAAAATTGATAAATTCAAGTTCAAAAACATAAAGAGTGTTTTAAGGAAAAGCTAGCTACCTTAATTCCTGCACAATCACTTCCTTTCCAAGGCTGCTAAGGTTACTACCAGCAACTCAAACTAAAACATATAAGAGCTCTTGGTTAATGCATGCATATTAGCACCTAAAGTCATAAATATCTAGTTTAAGACCTACTCCCCAAAACAAAACTATGATTCTGTTGATATTTGGGGTTATTATTAAATATGACAAAAGTTCTCTAAAAATTCTAAATTTTTTTATGGAGGTACCTTTACATGTGTATTTTATTTCGTGGTTCTCTCTGCCTTTAACTCTTCCATTCAACCCTAAGAACTACCTACATAACCCAGAACAATGCAGATTGGTTTCAGTTCCATTTCTATTCTTTTTTGCATTCCTTTGGATTGGTAAAAATTATTCAAAATTCGTGATATTTTATATGAAGCATCCTAGATATGTTATATAATCACCACAAAAACTTCAAGTAAAAAATAATTCATCTGGCCCCTCGAATAACCCAAGTTTTAAAAGTTGTCCCCAATTATGGTCTGTTCTGACTCACTTTTTGTCCCAACAAATTTCTATATTTTATTATATGCCTTAACCTACCCAGAATTCTCTAAAAGTTTTTTAGATCCTTTATTAGTATCCCTCTAACATTTCATAAAATTTTCATACAAAAATTAAATATCTAACCCCTTCAATGTTTAGTATTTCCATCAATAGCCTAAGCTATCCAGCAGATTGTTCTCAGCATTGTTTTGATTGCAAAAGGCCTAGTTGTAGGTTCTCAAAAATCACAAAAATTTTCAGCATTGATTATGAAAATTTTAAAAAAAGTTTCACCAAAAATTAGAGAATTTAAAAGCAATTTACTCAATTTACTAAGCCAAAATTTTCAGGTACAAAAAGGTTTCTGTGTTCTTAACCTAACCCTTTTGTGCTTTATGACCTTTACTCACTAATCAAACCATAACTCACTCATATGGACTCAAAATTAGGTGATTCCAGTGGCTATGTAACCGTGAGAAATATATCTACACTTTCTATGTTAACCATGTCTTTATATTCCTTATAGGTTAGTTTCAGTTTTCATGTTAACCATGTCTTCATATTCCTTATAGGTTAGTCCCAAAAATTCGAAAAATGAAGCTATTCTCACCAGTATGAATTCCAGACCTGATTTTGACCTCTCATCACTCCCTGGAGTATAACTCTCTCATATTAAATCCGATTGATGTGATTCCGAATGCTATGGAAATCTAAGACATAGGGTTACAACTTCTATGTTTAATATGTTTTCATATTTTATATAATTATTAGCCAGAAAATCATCCTAAATTTAGCCTAATAAACTCTAAACCAGATTTTTACAAGAAGGCAAACTTACCTTGTGCAAACCTACTCCTATGGCTCTCAATTTTTAGCTTACTTCTCCTCTTAGTTTCCCTTGCAACTCAACTGCATTTTTTGCACAAAATATGAGGTAAGCAAAGCTTCAAATTTCAGCACTCACTCTCACTCTCACGGCTTTATGGTGAGGGAAGAAGGAAGAAGGAACTCTCAATATTTTCTAGTTGCTTTCTCTCTCCTCCTCCTCTCTCAATTTTTTTTTCTTCTTCCTGGCTGCTCTCTCTCTTTCTTCCTCTTGTCTTTTAAGTTTTCTGCTGCCTTCCCTGTAACGCCCCCAATTTACATTACGTAAAATAAACATTTTTTTTTCGCAATCAGATATTTCCCAGAAAGATACATAATTCAATTCTTTATCATGGGAACAAATCCATATAAGATCTCTCATGTATACACAATATACAGACCAAGTCTATAAACATCTGAGTACAGCAGAAACGGGGATCCTGCCTGTAGCGTTCAGAGCACTCTAGAATACAAACACATTATAATTCAAAGACTGTGAGTCTTGGAAGCAACGTAGACTCACCCAGAGAATATATCACCTATCTGTCAAATCAGACTTTGATATTCTTATATGAAAATTGTGAAAATATCGTGTAGTGAGTTTGACAACTCAGTGAGCAAATAATTCCTCCTATGACCTCTTAGGTTAGCATATGGATGTACTTATGTTTTAAAATATGTCACATAGAAAATACAGTTTAGAAGTACATTCATATGGGACCCGTATTTCAAATATTCTCAAATCAAAGGAAATTCAGATATTCAAAACCATATGCTGCACGGTATGATCATTAAACAAATGTTGTTATGCTCAGCTGTATAAGCTATAGTAAAATATTAAAATTTGGAGATAAAATCATCACTTTTAATGCACCTGCCTCACTCCCCAATCTGGTCAATGCAATAAAAATATAACTCATTTGCTATACGCATAGTGACCTCGACCCTAGTCACAATAAGTGATCAGGGAATGTGAGTACATCACCCTCCTGCCTCCTCACATTACCACTGTCACCCGGTTGGAGCAGCCCTCCCCTGGCTCACTCAGGCTAATAGGGCGTCCCCTATTCGGTACCGTCACAAGCCATACAACCAGCCGATATTCATCAATACATATATATACATGTAAAATTATCAAGCAACTCGCCATGAGCTTTACGCTTGTCATATTTAACAAGCAACTCGCCATGAGCTTTACGCTTGCCATTCAATCTCATTTTTAATATGACATGCATCATTTTCACAAGTATATAGCTTTACAAATCAATGCATCGTGCACATAATATTCACTTTATCAAATAATGATAAATACATTTAGAACCACATATTCAATAAGTTCCACAATCCATTTCTAAAACCATACTCTTCTTGAACTATGTGCCAGTGCGTAAGCAAAATAAATATTTTAACATATTTCAAAAATTTATGATAGTATAAATAATTGTGAACAGAAACAATTATATATTTATAATTCAAGAAGAGCACGGGGTAAATCATAAAAAAAGTATCTACTCACAGGATAGGGCTCTTGGTTGGACAGCCTTTAAATGTACTTTTCTAATTCGAATTTGACCGATTAGACCTCAAAAACGTGTCAGGAGGGTCCAAAGACGTAAAAAATGACTCCGGGAGTTTGGTCACTATTCACCACTGGAAAACACTATTCACTTGCTAGAAAACACTTTTTCTGAGATTTTCTACTTCAGATCTACGGCGATTCAACGGCTGATTTAAAAAATTGATCGGTCAAAACCGTAGTATTCTTCGTCCTGAATCCAGTAACATCTTCAGTTTTGAGATTGAAAGCCAATAGGCACTCCAAATCTAGAGAAAAAGTTGAAGGTTACTATTTATTTACTATTCACTCACTATTCATTCGTTTTTTTTATTTGCATACGATTGACTCCCGTCCCCCGCAATTCTCATTTCCTTTATATTTTTTTTATAATATTAATTATTATTATTTAATAATTAAATATTTAGATTTATTCTTATTTTATTTCATATATATTCATGTAAATTCTGCTTTTCATCCTAAAATATCCCAAAAATTCCTAAAAATTTACATTCTCATAAACCTTTAGTTAAACTCTTAAATCATGATTTTTCTTGATAAAAATCATAATAAAATAAATCTCAAAATAAATATCTTTATACATTTTAAAAGAAAGAATATTTCTAAAAATACAACAAAAATTCATTAGAGACCAATATAATTATTTCAAGTAAAACGATAATTATTTTAATTAAAAATAGACTTACTTTTAGCAGAACATAATCATTTTTAAAAAAATAAAAATATATTTGTTTATAAAAAGACATTATTATTTAAAAATAAAAATTATGGGATGTTACATTCCCTCTCTCTTTTCTATTGCTTTTGTGAGGCAAGGCTAGTGTGATTCTGCAGCTCCTTTACTGAAGTGTAAGATGCTGGCTGCTATGGTTGTAGGGATTCCCTGGGTTTTGCTGTAACAACTCCATTTATGTAAATGTAACAAATTTTTTTTTTATATTTGTAAAATTCCATGAAGTTATTACTACTTTAATTCTAACCACTTAACTCGTAATAATAATCACTTTAACCAAGCATAATTGTTATTAACAGATATACAATACTGAGTTTCCATACACACTATTATTTTACAAACTACACACCATTATTTTACAAACATTTGTACAAAGATACATATTAGTTCTAATCATCTATGTCGACTACTTCCGGGGACACTGGTGCGGGTGGCACGTCCATTGGAATCTCAGTTACATCGACGACAGATACATCTGAAATAACTGGAAGTTGCCCAAGGTAGGGCACCTCGATCCAACGTACAGAAATAATAAGTGTCATAGAGAAAATCTGCATATTTATTTTTCTGAACATGATATGGAAATATAGTGAGAATTAAATCCCAGTAAGTTCAACAATAAATCATAATTTACCATCAATATAGTTCATTATGTCATGTTCAGCTGTATAAACTACAGAAAATATCTTTGGTCACATGAATGCATTATATCTATGCACATAATGATATGTATGACAGGATTAACTATTTTCAGAATATCATATGATGGCCATTAACTTATTCTCATTACAAGCTACCGCGGTCAAGGTGAGTATCTTCTACTATCTGGTACGGGCTTTTCTCGTTCCGTTCGACATGGCCCACTTTCTCTTTCTTTTGTCATTAACATGATCATAACCGTTGGTAGGGCGTCCCCTACTGGTGCACCACACGGATTGCCATGTGACCATGCTCATTTCTTTTCTTTTCACAATGATAGCCAAAAATATGCTTTCAATAACAAGTATGTTCATCAAAATATAACTATTACCGTAAATCATTGGTAATCATGCCATGAACATAACCATTTCAAATATCACTTTATAAAATATTTCCATGTTAGAATTTTACACTTAAGATGGTAAGAAGTTCATACAATGGCAATGGCTATGGCATATACTAGTCATTTATAAGATTCGTCTTCTTTTTTTAAATATTAATTTTATTTCTTTATTTTCTTGATGTAGGTTTTCATCATATCTAACCTTCCCTTACTAATCAGAGCATAACTCCCTCAATTGAACTCCGCTTTAGGTGATCTTGGTATTAATTTCAAGATAAAACAATTATCTAAAACTATTATGTTGAGCAATGTAGCAAAATATTAAGAAATAAAGGTGATATTACTCCCTAAAAGTACAGGTTATTACTTCTCGGATAGGTTCTGACCTCTACCTACTAATCGGACCATATCTACCTCCTATGGACTCCACATTGAGTGATTCAAGTGGTTAAAAATTTGTGATGCACATATCTATAATTCTTATGTTAACCATTTATTTTAACTCCATACAGATAATTCTCAAAAATTAAAATACAAAAGCTATCCTAACATATTCTTCCCCAATGAACCATTTTCTCACCTTTGCCTACTAATCGGACTATATCTACCTCATATGGACTCTAAATTGAATGATTCCAGTGGCTAAAACTCCATGCCACACATAGCTATAATTCTTATGTTAACAAATTATTTTAATTCCATACAGATAATTCCCAGAAATTAAAATACAGAAGTTATCCTAACATATTCTTCCCTGACGAACCATTTTCTAACCTTTGACTACTAATCGGACCATATCTACCTTATATGGAATCCAAATTGAATGATTCCAGTGGCTAAAAATCCATGACACCATAGCTATAATACTTATGTTAACCATTTATTTTAATTCCATATAGATAATTCCCAAAAATTTAAATATAGAAGCTATACTAACATATTCTTCCCTGATGAACCATTTTCTGACCTTTGACTACTAATCGGACCAAATCTACCTCATATGGACTCCACATTGAATGATTCCAGTGGCTAAAAATCCACGACACACATAGCTATAATTCTTATGTTAACCAATTATTTTAAGTCCATACAGATAATTCCCAAAAATTAAAATACAGAAGCTATCCAAACATATTCTTCCCTGATGAACCATTTTCTGACCTTTGACTACTAATCGGACCATATCTACCTCATATGGACTACAAATGGAATGATTCTAGTGGCTACAAATTCGCAACACATATATCTTTAATTCTTATGTTAACCATTTATTTTAATTCCCTACAGATAATTCCCAGAAATTGAAACACAGAAGCTATCCTAACATATTCTTCCCTGATGAACCATTTTCTGACCTTTTCTTACTAATCGGAACATATCTACCTCATATGGACTCCAAATTGAATTATTCAAGTGGCTAAAAATCCGTGACACATATATCTTTAATTCTTATGTTAACCATTTATTTCAATTCCCTATAGATAATTCCTAGAAATTAAAACTCAGATGCTAAAATTTTTGCCAACCATAGCCATACCTATGCAGAACTTTCTATACCAGTCTAAGTATTCAAACATACATCACATGCAAGATCAATATGTAACATGATATAGCAACATCATGACCAATCATCAAAGTTCTAAGATCAAAATCTCATATAAATATTATAAGTTTCAAAAGTTTTCTTCAAAAAGAAATGTTGTTAAACTTACCTAAGAATCTCCCTAACTAACTTAGTGAATTGGTTTTCTTGTTTCCTCTTGAAAGAAGTAGCAAGATTCCTTCCTTCCCTTAGCTTTCCTAGTAGCTCAGGTAAGAGAAGGAGGGTGAATTTTTGAACCTCAAGGATGAAGAAGAAAAATGGACTCAAGTGGAGATTAAGGTAACTTACCTTGAGTACTTAGCCTTCTAAACTTCTCCTTCTTCTTCCTTCCTTTCTTCTCCTCTCTTTCTCTCCTTTCCTCACTCTACCTTGCTTCTATTTCTCTCTCTTCCTCACTTGGACGAAATTAAAATGTTGTAGGGGTGGGTTTTGCTTATATAGACCACCAAATAATACACCTTTCATGATCATGGGTCTACCTTATCACAATTAGGATACACTTTGTTGAATTTTTGGAAAACAAACAACTTATGTTCTTGTCTTCCTCTTCCTTAGTCAAGATATGCATAGGAAAAGGAGATTTGTATTTTGAAAATTATGATGATATGTTCTTAAGATAAGGGACAAGGTCCCTTTGATTTAGGGATTCATTTCCATTTTCTTTTGTCTTAAACAAGTATGATAGGTTTGCCTTTTTAGGTGGCAAATTTCTAGCCCTTGAATCTCCATTATTTGGTTGATATTATTTGTGTGGGATAGGAATGTTTTGTCCTAATGCCATGTATTATCATAGCACTTGCTAAAATTATGACTCTAGGATATAGATGTTTTTGTCCTAAAGCTTTGTATTATCATGCCACTTGCCAAAATGATGAATGTAGAATCACACCACTTGCTAAATTTTTGTCTTAATGTCATGTAACCTAATCTTTATTATTATTACATTATTATATCATCACCTAATTTTTTTTTCCTCTTGGATTTGGGCTTATTCCTACCCATTTTCTTTGCTTTGGATAAAATTCTACCTTTCTTGGAGGGCTTGGTCACATTTTCATAATTTTTGGGCTAGTGGTCCAATTACTATATTCTAGTCGAAGTCTATGTTTTATTTCTTGCTTAGGTTATTCAATGGGCTTGCTAGAAACTTATGTGAAGTGGAAAAACTCTATATAAAATGTCCATAGGTAAAATCCCAATGTATGGGTAAAGATTTTAAACTTAGTAACTCTAGTTCTTGAATTAGGAAAAATTACCCTAATCCAATGTTCTTGAAAATTTAAGACCTTTACTTGTTTCTAAAAATTTATCTTCCTTATCCAAGAATTTTGCATCTCTTTAGTATGTTCTTTCTAATTTTTTTCCTATTAGGTTTTCCCTCTTTATTTGTTCTTTTAATGTTAGAAACATTTTCTATGCATATACATAAGGTGAAGAATTTCTAAGGATTATATTTCCTTAGATATCTAAAATATTGTCTAATAAACTTTATTTCCTTAATTATCAATAAAAGAAACGAAATTAGGGATGTTACATTTCTCTCCCCCTAAAAGAAATTTTGTCCTCAAAATTTCAGAAATTACCTAATAAGAACAATTGCAGATATTTCTTCCTCATGACTTCTTCCAACTCCCAAGTTGCTTCTTCTGGAGTCAAACCTTCCCATAACACCTTAAACAAGGGGAATGGTTTTATTTCTCAGTTGCTTTACGTCAGTGTCCAATATGGATGCAGGTACTAGCTGGTATGTCATGTTCTCCTTTATTTGGATTGGTTCATCCTGTATTACATGTGATGAATCTGGAAGATACTTTCGCAGCTGTGATACGCGGAAAACATTATGCAGGTTGGATAAATTAGGTGGGAGAGCAACTTGATATGCTGATGTCCCTACTTTCTTCTAAATTTGGTAGGGTCCCAAAAATTGCGGACTTAGCTTTCGTTTTTTGAGAGACCTACCAACTCTAGTAGTCGGGAAAAGTTTCAGAAATACATGGTCTCCTTCCTCAAACTCTAGAGGTCTATGTCTCTTATTGTAGTAACTCTTTTTCCGACTCTGAGCTGTAAGTATATTGTCTCGTATCATCCTGATTTGTTCAGTGGCTTGTTGAACTAGATCAGGACCCAACAAGTTCTTTTCTCCTACCTCAAACCAACATAGTGGAGATCGGCACTTTCTACCGTATAAAGCTTCATAGGGGGCCATCTTAATACTAGAGTGATAACTATTATTATAAGCAAACTCTACTAAAGGTAGGCACTTATCCCATCCTTTACCTTGCTCTATCACACAGGCCCTCAACATATCTTCCAAGGTTTGAATGGTGCGTTCTATCTGCCCATCAGTCTGAGGATGGTAGGCAGTACTGAACCGCAACTGAGTACCGAAAGCTTCCTACAACGCCTTCCAAAACCTCAATGTGAACCTCGGATCTCTATCAGAAACGATATTTAAGGGAATTCCATGCAGTCTAACTATTTCTTGGACGTACAATTGGGCTAATTTATCCAGTGAATAGTTAATTTTTATGGGCAAAAAAGTGAGCATATTTGGTTAATCTGTCAATTATTACCCAGATAGTGTCATGTCCCACTGAAGTCTTAGGTAATCCCACAACAAAGTCCATTGAGATACTGTCCCATTTCCATTTAGGGATCTCAAGTGGTTGTAGAAATCCCGCTGGCTTTTGATGCTCCACCTTCACCTTTTGACAAATGAGACATTTCGCCACAAACTCAGCAATGTCCTTTTTCATCCCTGGCCACCAATACATCCTTTTTAAATCCTGGTACATTTTAGTGCATCCAGGATGGACTGTGTATTAACTTTGATGCGCTTCCTGTAGGATCTTAGTCCTTAACTCTCGTTCTTGAGGGACACAAATCCTTCCCTGATACATGATTGCTCCATCTTCCATGACAGAAAAATTACCTTGGTCTTTATGATCCTGTAAGTATTGGTCGTGAGCTTGAGCCTCTTTGATCTGAGCTCTAAGGTCACACCCTATACTTAAACCATTAATGACTAGATTCTTTGGAGTAAAAGTAGTGGCTAGCTTCAAATTTTGAAACTCCTCTAGCATCTGCATCTCATACACCATCATCTGACCTATGTGCAGAGATTTTCGACTCAAGGCATCTACTACAACATTCGTCTTTCCGGGATGATACTTTATCTCAAACTTGTAGTCATTGAGAAATTCTGCCCATATTCGTTGCCTCTTATTTAACTCCTTCTGATCAAAGAGGTATTTAAGACTCTTATGATCACAATATACTTCAAAGGTTGCCCCGTACAAATAGTGTCGCCAAATCTTTAAGGCAAACACTACTGCCGCTAATTCAAGATCATGGGTTGGATAGTTTCCTTCATGGGGTCTTAGTTGCCTAGAGGCGTAAGCAACTACTCTCTTATCTTGCATTAGCACACATCCAAGCCATTTCTTTGAAGCGTCACTATACACTTCAAAATATCCTGTGGGGTCTGGAATAATTAAAACAGGAGGAGTGGTCAGTCTTGTCTTCAGCTCTTGAAAACTAGCTTCACATTGATCAGTCCATTTGAAAGGACTTCCCTTCCTGGTCAATTTAGTCAATGGCAAGGCTATATGAGAGAAGTTTTGTATAAATCTCCTGTAGTATCCTGCTAAATCCAGGAAACTTCTGATTTTCGTAACCGTCTTTGGTCTCTCCCACTTAATCACTGCTTCTGTCTTGCTAGGATCTACGGCTACCCCTCTATTAGAGATGACATGTCCGAGAAAATTCACCTCTGATAGCCAAAATTCACACTTCTCCAATTTGGCATATAATTTTTTCTCTTTCAGCACTTGCAGCACGATTCGGAGATGTTGTTCATGTTCTTTCTCACTCTTAGAATATATCAAGATGTCATCAATGAACACTACAACAAATTGATCTAGGTAGGGTCGAAAAATGCGATTCATGTAATCCATGAAAATTGCAGGTGCATTCGTCAACCCGAAGGGCATTACGAGAAACTTATAGCACACACACCTAGTCCTAAAGGCAATTTTTGGTACGTCCTCCTCCTTGATCCTAATTTGATGATATCCTAACCTCAAGTCAATTTTAGAAAAGATGGAAGCTCCCTTCAATTGATCCAATAAGTCATCTATCTTAGGGAGAGGGTACTTATTTTTTATAATCACCTTATTCAGCTGTTTGTAATCTATGCATAGTCTCAAGCTCCCGTCTTTCTTCTTAACAAATAATACAGGAGCTCCCCAAGGTGATACACTTGGTCTAATGAATTGCTTGTCTAATAGCTCCTCCAACTGTTTCTTGAGTTCCTGTAGTTCCTTCAAGGCCATTCGATATGGTGCAATAGAGATAAGCCCTGTCCCAGGTAGGAGATCAATAGAGAACTCTATCTCTCTCTTGGGAGGTAAGCCTGGAATATCTGATGGAAATACTTCAGGAAACTCGTTGGCCATTGGAATTTCATTAAGCTTTGATTCGACTTCTAGGTTTGATAAATACAAGATAATGTATCCAAGTACTCCATTCTTCAACTCCCTATTAACTTGATTGGCATTTAGCATCAATAACTGGACCTCCGCTTTTGGAGTAGGAGGTAGAAATTCAACGGTCTTGTTACAACAATTCAACAAGACTCGATTTCTAGACATCCAGTCTAACCCTAGGATGACCTCAATACCTCTTAAAGGTAAACAAACGAGGTCTATAGAAAAAGTTTTCTCCTGGATGGTGACTTGACAGTCTTTACATACAGAGGAAGTTAATACCCGTTCCCCTGTAGGGGTTACTACAGATAGCTCATAGGGAGTTTCAGAAATATGAAATTGAAACTTCCTAATACATTCTTCCGATATAAATGAATGACTAGCACCAGAGTCAAATAACACCATAAGAGCAAATCCATTGATATAGCATGTACCTTGAATCATTTCAGAAGATTGAGCTGCCTCTTGGCCACTCAGGGTGAAAACCCTTCCTTTCACCTGAGGCCTCTGTTCTGGCTGCTTCCCCACATTCTGTGGGCAGTTTCTTGCAAAATATCCCTTCTGTCCGCAATTAAAGCAGACATCTTGTCCCATGTAGCATGGTCGGTTACCATGCATGCGTCTGCACTTAACACACTTGACTAAGGCGAGGTCTTGTTGAAAAGGTCTAGGACCCGCAGTCAATGGCCTCTTTCCAGCTCCATATCCACTTCTTCTCATGTTTTTTCCAGGGTTGGGAAAATTTTTCTTCCTCTTCCATAGGTTTTGCCTTTGCTTCTCGTCCTTTACTGCCCTTAAACTCTTTTCCAGGAGTCTGCATTTATTTATCAGAGGTACAAACTCCCTAATCTCCATAGCTATAACAACATTCTTTATCTCTGAGTTTAGTCCCGCTTCAAACTTAACTACCTTCCATGCTTCATCTGGGTTATATCGCAGATAAGAGGAGAGCTTAGACAGCTCCTCGAACCTTGCGATATACTGGTCCACGGTCATGCTGCCTTGCCTAAGTTGGAGGAATTCGATCTCTTTCTCTGCTCGTACAGTACTTGGAAAGTACTTTTAAAAAAAAATGTCCTTGAACACTTGCCAGGTGATATGTCTTCCCTGATGAGCTAAAAGTTCTCTAGCTCCACGCCACCAGTATTCTGCTTCATCCTTTAACATATATGCAGCAAAAATAACTTGCTGCTCTACAGTATAGCCCATCACTTCAAAGATTTTCTCTAATTCCCTTATCCACCTTTCGGCTACCGTTGGATCATAGCCAACTTGGAAACAAGGTGGACTAGTCCTCAAGAACTCGGATATGCCATTATCTTTTCCAGCCATCTGGTTGTCAGCACCATTTTCACCATTTGGGTTATTAGCATTCTGGAGATATTGTAAAATTTGGTTGGTGGTCATGACTTGGTCTCAAATTGCCGTGGCTAGGTTGTGCAGGGTTTCCTCTGCATTGGTTATTGGATTCCTCCTTGGTTGTGCCATTTCCTACTGTGGCAAAACCAAATTATGCTGCTATTGAGGTGATCAAGCCCAATAGTTAGTTCAAAAATATTTAATAGCAGTCATAACACCACCTCGGCATATAGATAGGAAACACTAGTAATTTCTTACCTATATGAATCACTGATCCCCTACACAGCACAACCACAACATACTCAAGACACTATAAGATCGATTCAGATAACCATCCACCCACTGGCCATCTAGGATCGACCTGCTCTGATACCAATTATGTAACAACTCCATTTATGTAAATGTAACAAATTTTCTTTTAATATTTGTAAAATTCCATGAAGTTATTACTACTTTAATTCTAACCACTTAACTCGTAATAATAATCACTTTAACCAAGCATAATTGTTATTAACAGTGATACAATATTGAGTTTCCACATTATTTTACAAACTACACACCATTATTTTACAAACATTTGTACAAAGATACATATTAGTTCTAATCATCTATGTCGACTACTTCCGGGGACACTGGTGCAGGTGGCACGTCCACCAGAATCTCAGTCACATCTACGACAGATACATCTGAAATAACTGAAAGTTGCCCAAGGTAGGGCACCTCGATCCAACGTACAGATATAATAAGTTTCATAGAGAAAATATGCATATTTATTCTTCTGATCATGATATGGAAATATAGTGAGAATTAAATCCCAGTAAGTTCAACAATAAATCATAATTTACCATCAATATAGTTCATCATATCATGTTTAGCTGTATAAACTATGGAAAATATCTTTGGTCACATGAATGCATTATATCTATACACATAAGAATCATAATGATATGTATGATAGGATTAACTATTTTCAGAATATCATATGATGGCCATTAACTTATTCTCATTTCAAGCTACCCTGGTCAGGGTGAGTATCATCTACTCTCCGGTACGGGCTTTTCTCGCTCCGTCCGACAAGGACCACTTTTTCTTTCTTTTCTCATTAACATGATCATAACCATTGGTAGTGCGTCCCCTACTGGTGCACCACATGGATTGCCATGTGACCGTGCTCATTTCTTTTCTTTTCACAATGATAGCCAAAAATATGCTTTCAAAAACAAGTATGTTCATCAAAATATAACTATTACCATAAATCATTGGTAATCATGCCATGAACATAACCATTTCAAATATCACTTTATAAAATATTTCCATGTCAGAATTTTACACTTAAGATGGTAAGAAGTTCAAACAATGGTAATGGCTATGGCATATATTAGTCATTTATAAGATTCGTCTTCTTTTTTTAAATATTAATTTTATTTCTTTATTTTCTTGATGCAGGTTTTCATCATATCTAACATTCCCTTACTAATCAGAGCCTAACTCCCTCAATTGAACTCTGCTGTAGGTGATCTTGGTGTCAATTTCAAGATAAAACAATTATCTAAAACTATTATGTTAAACATCGTAGCGAAATATTAAAAAATAAAGGTGATATTACTCCCTAAATGTATAGGTTATTTCTTCTCAGATAGGTTCTGACCTCTACCTACTAATCGGACCATAGCTACCTCATATAGACTACAAATTGAGTGATTATAGTGGCTTAAAATCCGTGACACACATATATATAATTCTTATGTTAACCATTTATTTTAATTCCATATAGATAATTCCCAGAAATTAAAATACAGAAGCTATCCTAACATATTCTTCCCTGATGAATCATTTTCTGACCTTTGACTACTTATCGGACCATATCTACCTTATATGGACTCCAAATTGAATGATTCCAGTGGCTACAAATCCGTGACACCCATAGCTATAATACTTATGTTAACCATTTATTTTATTTCCATACAGATAATTCCCAGAAATTTAAATATAGAAGCTATCCTAACATATTCTTCCCTGATGAACCATTTTCTGACCTTTGACTACTAATCAGACCATATCTACCTCATATGGACTCCAAATTGAATAATTCCAGTGGCTAAAAATCCGTGACACAATTAGCTATAATTCTTATGTTAACCAATTATTTTAAGTCCATACAGATAATTCCAAAAAATTAAAATACAGAAGCTATCCTAACATATTCTTCCCTGATGAACTATTTTCTGACCTTTGACTACTAATCGGACCATATCTACCTCATATGGACTCCAAATTGAATGATTCCAGTGGCTACAAATCCGCGACACATATATCTTTAATTCTTATGTTAACCATTTATTTTAATTCCATACAAATAATTCCCAGAAATTAAAAGACAGAAGCTATCCTAACATATTCTTCCTTCATGAATCATTTTCTGACCTTTGACTACTAATCGGACCATATCTACCTCATATGGACTCCAAATTGAATGATTCCAAAGGCTACAAATCCGCGACACATATATCTTTAATTCTTATGTTAACCAATTATTTTAAGTCCATACAGATAATTTCCAAAAATTAAAATACAGAAGCTATCCTAACGTATTCTTCCCTGATGAATCATTTTCTGACCTTTGACAACTAATCGGACCATATCTACCGCATATGGACTCCAAATTGAATGATTCCAGTGTCTACAAATCCGCGACACATATATCTTTAATTCTTATGTTAACCATATATTTTAATTCCATACAGATAATTCCCAGAAATTAAAAGACAGAAGCTATCCTAACATATTCTTCCCTGATGAACCATTTTCTGACCTTTGACTACTAATCGGACCATATCTACCTCATATGGACTCCAAATTGAATGATTCCAGTGGCTACAAATCCGTGACACATATATCTTTAATTATTATGTTAACCAATTATTTTAAGTCCATACAGATAATTTCCAAAAATTAAAATACTGAAGCTATCCTAACATATTCTTCCCTGATGAATCATTTTATGACCTTTGACTACTAATCAGACCATATCTACCTCATATGGACTCCAAATTGAATGATTCCAGTGGCTACAAATCCACGACACATATATCTTTAATTCTTATGTTAACCATTTATTTTAATTCCATACAGATAATTCCCAAAAATTAAAATACAGAAGCTATCCTAACATATTCTTCCCTGATGAACCATTTTCTGACCTTTGACTACTAATCGGACCATATCTACCTCATATGGACTCCAAATTGAATGATTCCAATGGCTACAAATCCGCGACACATATATATTTAATTCTTATGTTAACCGATTATTTTAAGTCCATACAGATAATTCCAAAAAATTAAAATACAGAAGCTATCCTAACATATTCTTCCCTGATGAACTATTTTCTGACCTTTGACTAGTAATCGGACCATATCTACCACATATGGACTACAAATTGAATGATTCCAATGGCTTAAAATCCGTGACACACATATCTATAATTCGTATGTTAACCATTTATTTTAATTCCATACAGATAATTCCCAGAAATTAAAATACAGAAGCTATCCTAACATATTCTTCCCTAATGAATCATTTTCTGACCTTTGACTACTTATCGGACCATATCTACCTTATATGGACTCCAAATTGAATGATTCCAGTGGCTACAAATCCGTGACACCCATAGCTATAATACTTATTTTAACCATTTATTTTAATTCCATACAGATAATTCCTAGAAATTTAAATATAGAAGCTATCCTAACATATTCTTCCCTGATGAACCATTTTCTGACCTTTGACTACTAATCGGACCATATCTAACTCATATGGACTCCAAATTGAATAATTCCAGTGGCTAAAAATCCGTGACACACATAGCTATAATTCTTATGTAAACCAATTATTTTAAGTCCATACAGATAATTCCCAAAATTTAAATTACAGAAGCTATCCTAACATATTCTTCCTTGATGAACTATTTTCTGACCTTTGACTACTAATCAGACCATATCTACCTCATATGGACTCCAAATAGAATGCTTCCAGTGGAAACAAATCTGGGCCACATATATCTTTAATCCTTATGTTAACCATTTATTTTAATTCCCTACAGATAATTCCCAGAAATTTAAACATAGAATCTATCCTAACATATTCTTCCCTAATGAACCATTTTCTGACCTTTGCTTACTAATCGGAACATATCTACCTCATATGGACTCCAAATTGAATGATTCTAGTGGCTAAAAATCCATGACACATATATCTTTAATTCTTATGTTAACCATTTATTTCAATTCCCTATATATAATTCCTAGAAATTAAAACTCATATGCTAAAATTTTTGCCAACCATAGCCATACCTATGCAGAACTTTCTATACCAGTCTAAGTATTCAAACATACATCACATGCAAGATCAATATGTAACATGATATAGCAACGTCATGACCAATCATCAAAGTTCTAAGATCAAAATCTCATATAAATATTATAAGTTTCAAAAGTTTTCTTCAAAAAGAAATATTGTTAAACTTACCTAAGAATCTCCCTAGCTTACTTAGTGAATTGGTTTTCTTGTTTCCTCTTGAAAGAAGTAGCAAGATTCCTTCCTTCCCTTAGCTTTCCTAGCAGCTCAGGTAAGAGAAGGAGGGTGAATTTTTGAACCTCAAGGATGAAGAAGAGAAATGGACTCAAGTGGAGATTAAGGTAACTTACCTTGAGTACTTAGCCTTCTAAACTTCTCCTTCTTCTTCCTTCCTTTCTTCTCCTCTCTTTCTCTCCTTTCCTCGCTCTACTTTGCTTCTATTTCTCTCTCTTCCTCACTTGGACGAAATTAAAATGTTGTAGGGGTGGGTTTTGCTTATATAGACCACCAAATAATACACCTTTCATGATCATGGGTCTACCTTATCATAATTTGGATACACTTTGTTGAATTTTTGGAAAACAAACAACTTATGTTCTTGTCTTCCTCTTCCTTAGTCAAGATATGCATAGGGAAAGGAGATTTGTATTTTGAAAATTATGATGATATGTTCTTAAGATAAGGGACAAGGTCCCTTTGATTTAGGGATTCATTTCCATTTTCTTTTGTCTTAAACAAGTATGATAGGTTTGCCTTTTTAGGTGGCAAATTTCTAGCCCTTGAATCTCCATTATTTGATTGATATTATTTGTGTGGGATAGGAATGTTTTGTCCTAATGCCATGTATTATCATACCACTTGCTAAAATTATGACTGTAGGATATAGATATTTTTGTCCTAAAGCTTTGTATTATCATGCCACTTGCCAAAATGATGAATGTAGAATCACACCACTTGCTAAATTTTTGTCTTAATGTCATGTAACCTAATCTTTATTATTATTACATTATTATATCATCACCTAATTTTTTTTTCCTCTTGGATTTGGGCTTATTCCTACCCATTTTCTTTGCTTTGGATAAAATTCTACCTTTCTTGGAGGGCTTGGTCACATTTTCATAATTTTTGGGCTAGTGGTCCAATTACTATATTCTAGTCTAAGTCTATGTTTTATTTGTTGCTTAGGTTATCCAATGGGCTTGCTAGAAACTTATGTGAAGTGGAAAAACTCTATATAAAGTGGCCATAGGTAAAAGCCCAATTTATGGGTAAAGATTTTAAACTTAGTAACTCTAGTTCTTGAATTTGGAAAAATTACCCTAATCCAATGTTCTTGAAAATTTAAGACCTTTACTTGTTTCTAAAAATTTATTTTCCTTATCCAAGAATTTTGCATCTCTTTAGTATGTTCTTTCTAATTTTTTTCCTATTAGGTTTTCCCTCTTTATTTGTTCTTTTAATGTTAGAAACATTTTCTATGCATATACATAAGGTGAAGAATTTCTAAGGATTATATTTCCCTAGATATCTAAAATATTGTCTAATAAACTTTATTTCCTTAATTATCAATAAAAGAAACGAAATTAGGGATGTTACATCTGCAGGGCAGGGAAGTAGGTTTCTTACTGCTTCTCCATGTAAGTGCATGCATATGTATATATATATATATATATATATATTATAATATTCATAGTGGGGGTGGGTGAAAATATATGCATAACACATAAAAGGAAAACATATGCTGCCACATAACTTGCATGCTTGAGTGTTTCTGCTTGTCTTATGGAGCAAATGGTGGCATGATTCTGCTACTTTATGAAGTAGATGGGGGGCGTGTTTCTGTTGCCTTATGGAGCAGATGGTGAGTGTGTTTCTGTTGCCTTATAGAGTAGATGGTGGGGGGTGGTTCTGCTTGCTTTATGGGGCAAGGGTGGGCGTGATTCTGCTACCTAATGGAGTAGATAGTGGGCGTGTTTCTGCTTACTTTATGGAGCAAGGGTGGGTGTGATTTTGCTGTTCCAAGTCCCACGTGCATGCATATGTAGATATATATTATGATATGCATGGTGGAGGTGAGAGGAATTATATCTATATATAGCATCACGTAATGCTTCTGCTTTTTCATATGTAAATATATATTATGATATGCATGGTAGAGGTAAGAGGAAATATATCTATATATATAACATCACGTAATGCTTCTTCCTTCCTTATTATGTTGCTAATCCTAAATTAGTAGCATCCTAAGAAATATATTTGTATCCTATTCCTCTTATTTATGCTCCAAAAATTTATATATATATATATATATAGCATCACGTAAAAGGAAAACATATGCTGCCACATAACTTGCATGCATGAGTGCTTCTGCTTGTCTTATGGAGCAAATGGTGGTGTGATTCTGTTGCTTTATGGAGCATATGGGGGACGTGTTTCTGTTGCCTTATGGAGCAGATGGTGAGCGTGTTTCTGCTGCCTTATGGAGTAGATGGTGGGGTGTGTTTCTGCTTGCTTTATGGAGCAAGGGTGGGCGTGATTCTGCTGCCTTATGGAGCAGATGGTGGGCATGTTTCTGCTTTCTTTATGGAGCAAGGATGGGCGTGATTCTGTTGTTCCAAGTCCCACGTGCATGCATATGTAAATATATATTATGATATGCATGGTGGAGGTGAGAGGAAATATATCTATATATAGCATCACGTAATGCTTCCGCTTTTGCATATGTAAATATATATTATGTTATGCATGGTGGAGGTGAGAGGAAATATATCTATATATATAACATCACATAATGCTTCTTCCTTCCTTATTATGTTGCTAATCCTAAATTAGTAGCATCCTAAGGAATATATTTGTATCATATTCCTCTCATTTATGCTCAAATAATATATATATATATATAGCATCACGTAATGCTTCTGTCTTCCTTATTATGTTGCTAATCCTAAATTAGTAGCATCCTAAGGAATATATTTGTATCATATTCCTCTCATTTATACTCCAATTTTTATTTATATTACTTCTAACCATAAAAAGGTACCATATATTTTATAAAGACTTTATTGTCAAACAACTACATATTTTAATTCTTGTTCATATATGTCTCAATTTATTACTCATTCTAGATTAGTAATGTCTTAAAATATGTATTTGTGTCCTCTCTCCATCCATTATAATCCTAAGAATTTTATTTATATGATTCAATATTAACTATCTCACCTATTTTATACTTGCCTTTATAGTCACATAACTAAGCATCTTAATTACTTGTCATGTGTATTTTCTACTTATTCTTAAATTTATCTAACTTTATTAGAGGCTTAGGATGTTACACCATTTGGGTTATGCAATGCTCCAGTAAATTTTCAACGATGGATAATGGCAATTTTCACCAAAATGGTGGAGCAATTTGTGGAGATTTTCATGGTTGACTTCTCAATTTTTAGAAATTCATTTGACTTGTGCTTGGGGAATCTAGCTAAAGTTCTTCAAAGGTGTGAGGAGAAAAACTTGGTATTGAATTGGGAGAAGTGTTAATTCCTGGTAAAGGAAGGGATTGTGCTGGGACACAATGTTTCTCAAAATGGGCTAGAGGTTGACAAGGCCAAAATGGAGATCATCGAGAAGATGCCTCCTCCCACTTCAGTCAAAGGCATTAGAAGTTTTCTTGGCCATGAAAGATTTTACAAAAGGTTTATTGAAGACTTTTCCAAGATTGCTAAGCCCCTATGCAATCTACTCGAGAAGGATAAAGTCTTCTACTTCGACGAAGACTGTATGTAAGCATTTTGTGATATTAAGAAAAAGCTAAGTACAGTGCCTGTTATTGTGGCACCTGATTGGGCTTCACCATTTGATCTTATGTGCATTGCAAGTGATGTAGCTCTAGGAGCTGTCCTTGGGCAGTGCAGGAACAAGGTGTTTCACTCCATATACTACGTTAGCAAGATATTACAAAGAGCCCAACTCAACTACACTGTGACAGAAAATGAGCTGATGGCTATGGTATTTGCTTTTGAAAAGTTTAGATCCTACTTGGTGGGCACAAAAGTAATTATGTATACAAACGACTCTGCCATAAAGCACCTAGTCAAGAAGAAGGATTCTAAGCCTAGACTCATGCAATGGGTACTCCTACTACAAGAATTCAATTTAGAAATTAGGGATAGAAAGGGAACCGAGAATCAGGTAGCTGACCATCTCTCTAGACTAGAACAGAGTAGAGAAAATACAGAGGGAATCAATGAGAACTTCCTAGATGAGCAACTTTTCCTCATGACCCAAACTAGTATGCCATGGTATGCGGATTACGTGAATTACTTGGTGAGTGGATTGCTTCCACCAGATTTGACTTCAGAAAAGAAGAAAATATTCTTGCATGACATAAACTCTTACCACTGGGATGAACTATACCTCTTCAAGAAGTGTGCTGATTAGATGATTAGAAGATGCATTCTAAAGGAAGAGATAGAGCCAATCTTGCAGCAATGCTATTCTTTTCCCTATAGAGCCCATTTTGGAGGGGTTAAAACTGCAAACAAAGTGCTGCAGCTAGGGTTCTACTGGCCTTCTTTATTCAAGGACTCCCACTCATTTGTGTTGCATTGCGGTAGGTGCCAGAGAGTAGGGAATATCTCCAGAAGACATGAAATACCTCTAAACAACATTCTGGAAGTGGAATTGTTTGATGTATGGAGAATTGATTTCATAGGGCCATTCCCTTCGAGTTTTGGGCATTAATATATACTAGTAGCTATTGATTATGTTTCAAAATGGGTAGAAGCAAGTGCTTTTCCAACTAATGATGCAAAGGTGGTGACCAGGTTCCTTAAAAAGAACATTTTCACAAGATTTGGAACTCCTAGAGCGATCATTAGTGATCGAGGATCCCACTTATGCAACAGACAATTTAGGGCACTGCTAGCCAAATATGAAGTAAAACACAAAGTGGTAACACCATACAATCCCCAAATCAGTGGGCAGGCTGAAATCTCCAACAAAGAAATCAAGAAGATCCTCGAAAAAACTATTGGCCCAACTAGGAAAGATTGGTCCTCAAGACTAGATGATGCATTGTGGGCCTATAGAACAGCCTATAAAATGTAACAACTCCATTTATGTAAATGTAACAAATTTTTTTTATATTTGTAAAATTCCATGAAGCTATTACTACTTTAATTCTAACCACTTAACTTGTAATAATAATCACCTTAACCAAGCATAATTATTATTCACAGTGATACAATACTGAGTTTCCATACACACCATTATTTTACAAACATTTGCACAAAGATACATATTAGCTCTAATCATCTATGTCGACTACTTCTGGGGACGCTGGTGCGGGTGGCACCTCCACCGAAATCTCAGTCACATCTACGATAGATACATATGATATAACTGGAAGTTGCCCAAGGTAGGGCACCTCGATCCAACGTACAGAAATAATAAGTGTCATAGAGAAAATCTGCATAATTATTCTTCTGAACATGATATGGAAATATAGTGAGAATTAAATCCCAGTAAGTTCAACAATAAATCATAATTTACCATCAATACAGTTCATCATGTCATGTTCAGCAGTATAAACTACAGAAAATATCTTTGGTCATATGAATGCATTATATCGATGCACATAAGAATCATACAGTAATTATATGTATGACAGGATTAACTATTTTTAGAATATCATATGATGACTATCAATTTATTCTCATATCAAGCTACCCCAGTCAGGGTGAGTATTTTCTACTCTCCGGTACAAGCTTTTCTCACTCCGTCTGACATGGCCCACTTTCTCTTTCTTTTCTCATTAACATGATCATAACCGTTGGTAGGGCGTCCCCTACTGGTGCACCACACGGATTGCCATGTGACCGTGCTCATTTCTTTTCTTTCCACAATGATAGCCAAAAATATGCTTTCAATAACAAGTATGTTCATCAAAATATAACTATTACCAAAAATCATTGGTAATCATGCCATGAACATAACCATTTCAAATATCACTTTATAAAATATTTCTATGTCAAAATTTCACACTTAAGATGGCAAGAAGTTCATACAATGGAAATGGCTATGGCTATACTAGTCATTTATTATTTTCATTTATAAGATGCATCTTCTATTTTTAAATATTAATTTTATTTCTTTATTTTCTTGATGCAGGTTTTCATCCTATTTAACCTTCTCTTACTAATCAGAGTATAACTCCTTCAATTTAACTCTGATGTAGGTGCTCTTGGTGTCAATTTCAAGATAAAAAAATTATCTAAAACTATTATGTTGAACATTGTAGCGAAATATTAAGCAATCAAGGTGATATTACTCCCTAAATGTACATATTACTTCTATTCGGATAAGTTCTGACCTCTATCTACTAATCTGTCCATATCTCCCTCATAAGAATTCCACATTAAGTGATTCCAGTGGCTAAAGATCCGTGCACACATATCTATAATTCATATGTTAACCATTTATTTCAATTCCTTATAGAATCTTCCCAGACATTAAAACACCAAAGCTATCCTAACATATTCTTCCCTGATTGACCATTTTCTGACCATTACTTACTAATTGGACCATATCTACAGCATATAGACTCCAATTTGAGTGATTCTAGAGGATAAAAATCCGTGACACACATAGCTATAATTCTTATGTTAACCATTTATTTTAATTCCATATATATAATTCCCAGAAATTAAAATACAGAAGCTATCCTAACATATTCTTCCCGGATTAACCATTTTCTGACCATTGCTTACTAATCGGACCATATCTACCTCATATGGACTCCAAATTGAATGATTCCAGTGGCGACAAATCCGTGACACACATAGCTACAATTTGTATATTAACCATTTACTTTAATTCCATACAGATAATTCCCAGAAATTAAAATACAGAAGCTATCCTAACATATTCTTCCCTGATGAACCATTTTCTGACCTTTGACTACTAATTAGCTCATATCTTCCTCATATGGACTCCAAATTGAATGATTCCAGTGGCTAAAAATCCGTGACACACATCACTACAATTCTTATGTTAACCATTTATTTTAATTCTGTATAGATAATTCCCAGAAATTAAAATACATAAGCTTAAAATTTTTCCACCCATAGCCATACCTATGCAGAACTTTCTATGCCGGCTTAAGTATTCAAACATACATCACATGCAAGATCAATATGTAACATGAAATAACAACATCCATGACCAATCATCAAAGTTCTAAGATCAAAATCTCATATAAATATTATAATTTTCAAAAGTTTTCTTCAAAAATAAATATTGTTAAACTTACCTAAGAATCTCCCTAACTTACTTAGTGAATTGGTTTTCTTGTTTCCTCTTAAAAGAAGTAGCAAGATTCCTCCCTTCTTTTAGATTTTCTAGCAGCTTAGGTAAGAGAAGGAGGGTGAATTTTTGAACCTCAAGGATGAAGAAGAAAAATAGATTCGAGTGGAGATTAAGGTAACTTACCTTGAGTACTTAGCCTTTTAAACTTCTCCTTCTTCTTCCTTCCTTTCTTCTTCTCTCTTTCTCTCCTTTCCTCACTCTACCTTGCTTCTATTTCTCTCTCTTCCTCACTTGGACAAAATTAAAATGTTGTAGGGGTGGATTTTGCTTAAATAGACCATCAAATAATACACCTTTCATGATCATGGGTCTACCTTATCACAATTAGGATACACTTTGTTGAATTTTTGGAAAACAAACAACTTATGTTCTTGTCTTCCTCTTCCTTAGTCAAGATATGCATAGGAAAAGGAGATTTCTATTTTGAAAATTATGATGATATGTTCTTAAGATAAGGGACAAGGTCCCTTTGATTTAGGGATTCATTTCCATTTTCTTTTGTCTTAAACAAGTATGATAGGTTTGCCTTTTTAGGTGGCAAATTTCTAGCCCTTGAATCTCCATTATTTGGTTGATATTATTTGTGTGGGATAGGAATATTTTGTCCTAATGCCATGTATTATCATACCACTTGCTAAAATTATGAATGTAGGATATAGATGTTTTTGTCCTAAAGCCTTGTATTATCATGCCACTTGCCAAAATTATGAATGTAGAATTACACCACTTGCTAAATTTTTGTTTTAATACCATGTAACCTAATCTTTATTATTATTACATTATTATATCATCACCTAATTTATTTTATTTTATTTTTCCTCTTGGATTTGGGCTTATTCCTAGCCATTATGGGCTTATTCCTACCCATTCTCTTTGTTTTGTATAAAATTCTACCTTTCTTGGAGGGCTTGGTCACATTTTCATAATTTTTGAGCTATTGGTCCAATTACTATATCCTAGTCCAAGTCTATGTTTTATTTCTTGCTTAGGTTATCCAATGGGCTTGCTAAAAACTTATGTGAAGTGAAAAACTCTATATGAAGTGTCCTTAGGTAAAAGCCCAATGTATGGGTAAAGATTTTAAACTTAGTAACTCTAATTCTTGAATTAGGAAAAATTACCCTAATCCAATGTTCTTGAAATTTTAAGACCTTTACTTGTTTCTAAAAATTTATCTTCCTTATCCAAGAATTTTGCATCTCTTTAGTATGTTATTTCTAATTTTTTTTCCTATTAGGTTTTTCCTCTTTATTTGTTCTCTTAATGTTAGAAACTTTTTCTATGCATATACATAAGGTGAAGAATTTCTAAGGATTATATTTCCTTATATATCTAAAATATTGTCTAATAAATTTTATTTCCTTAATTAAATATTTATGTACTTTTATCAATAAAAGAAATGAAATTAGGGATGTTACATAAAACACCTTTGGGGATGCCTCCATACAAGTTGGTATTTGGCAAGGCTTGTTATTTGTCAGTAGAGCTAGAGCATCGGGTATACTGGGTAGTCAAGAATTTAAATCTAAATTTAGAAGCTGCTGGTTAAAAAAGGATGCTACAGCTAAGTGAGTTAGATGAACTTCGCAGCTAGGCTTATGAGAATGCTAAACTATACAAGGAGAAAAAAAATCAATGGTATGACAAGAAGATACAGTCACGAAGCTTTGAAGTGGGACAGAAAATGTTGCTGTTCAATTCCAGGTTGACTTTGTTCCTTGAAAAACTAAAATCCCGCTAGTCTGGACCTTTCCGCATTAACAAGGTTCCTTTTGGAACCATCGAATTGGAGGAAGAAAAATCAAGGAGAACATTTAAGGTTAATGGATAAAGGATTAAGCACTATCTGGGAGGTAATGTGAAATGCCAACACACCTCAATCCCATTATAGGAAGGATAAAAAGGGAAGTAGTCAGGCTGTTAACTATAAAACAAGCGTTTATGGGAAGCAACCCATGTTTAAATACATTCTTATTTTATTTTACAGTTGTTAGGTAGCTTAAATTATGTCTCTAATATCATTTGTGTTAACTTCGCAGGCCAATGGAAGCATCAGATTGAAATTCATTTTTGTTACAATTTTCCACAGCAAATGCTGCAGCAAAAGTGCTTATCCCTGAAGCAAGGAGTCTTCTCTTGGTATGGAGATGGCACTGGGACGCAGGGCTCAAATTCAGAAAGGAAAGAAGGAAGAAGCTAGGCTAAAGAAATAAAAGAGAGGGCACCTAGATGCCTGAAAAGAAAAAGGAGGAACCTAACACTTAAGGCCTGGTCCAAAGAAAAGAAAGAAAGAAAAGGGCAGGCAAGAAAACTTAAAGGATCCCATAAGTCACGACCCCCCATTCTCTCCCAACCCACTTTTGTGTACCCATCAGCCTTCTACAAGCTCTGAAAGCCCTTGCCCTTTGCATTTTCATGCACCTTCACATTTTGAGAACTTCATCGCACGAGATTAGACCGCCTTATCAGGGAACTTCCACCATCAAACAATGCCGAGGATTAAGGCTATAGCAAGGAAGGCGAGTAAGATGAAGAAGTTCACCTCTGAAGAGAACCAGAGGAGGCACAACGAGGAAATGATCCATAGGACATTTTGCGCATAAAAAGGCTTCACATTTACTACAACTGAAGATTTGGGTATGCCAATGTATGTGTCTGTAGTGGTGAAGCAGAGGGGATGGTAGGACTTTTCCAAACACCCCCAATTTGCCATTATTCCACTGGTAAGGGAGTTTTATGCAAACTTCCCGAAGGATGCCAAGGATTAGGTCAAAGTTAGGGAGACCCAGGAACTAATCAACCATGTCACTATCAATGAAGCTTACAAGATAAACGATGAGGATGATGACTATGAGGAGAATTTGGAGGCTCTCCAAGAAAAATATTGAGAGGAAATGCTAGCACGGGTGTGCATACTAGGCACCACCTGGGACCAATTTTCTCATAGTGCTATGACTGTAAACAGAGTTTCATTGCTGCCCGCAGCTAAGGTGTGGTATCACTTCTTGAAGACCCACCTTTTGCTCTCCATTCACGGGCAAACTATGAGCAGAGACTGAGTAGATATGGTGGACGCCATAATTTCTTAGAGGCCCATCAACGTAAGGAGAGTCATCCCTAACCAGATTAAAGTCTGCGCAAGCCGTAAGAAAGGCAGTCTACTTTTCCCCTCCTTGATCACCATGTCGTGTCGTGTAATATCCTGTACTTTTTATTTTAAAATAATAATATTTTGCTATAAACAAATATAATTTTATTGTTATTTTTAAATTACTATGCATGTTTTACTGGAAGTAAGTATATTTTTACTTAAAATAATTATTGTTTTGCTTAAAATAATTATATTGGTCTCTAATAAATTTTTGTTTTATTTTTAGAAATATTATTTCTTTTATTACACATAAAGATATTTATTTTGTAATTTGTTTTATTAAAATTTTATTGAGAAAAGTCGTGATTTGATATTACAACTAAAGTTTTGCAATAATGTAAATTTTTATAAATTTTTGGGATATTTTAAGATGAAAAACGGTATTTATATGAATATATATGAAATAAAATGAAAATAAATCTAAATATTTAATTATTAAATAATAATTATTATTATAAAAAGAAAAGATAAAAGGGAAAGGAGAAGGGAGATGGAGGCTGAGATTTCTGAAAAACAAAACTGATGAATAGTAGAGTGAATAATGTGAATAGTAACCTTCAATTTTCTTTCTAAATCTGGAGTGTTTATAGACCTCCAATCTCAAAACTAATAGTGCCAATGGATTCATGACAGAGAGTACTACAGTTTTGACTCATCAATTTTTCAAATGAGTTGTTGAATCGTCCTATATCTGAAGTAGAAAATCTCATAAAAAGGTAAACTCTTAAACTCTTATTTAAATACCTCCAATTGAAAATCTGACACCGTAGATGGATTCAGGAGCTAGATAAACCTCAGGATATGAATATTTTCGGCCATTTGACAGCTTTTTGTTCGTCGTGAATAGTTATTTTCGACGGATGAATAGTGATTTTCGACATGAATAGTGTTTTTTGGTGGTGAATAGTGACCAAGCTCCCAGAGTCATTTTCTAAGTTTTTGGACCCTTATGATACGTTTTTGAGATCTATTTAATCAAATTGAGATTGGAAAAGTACATTTTAGGGCTGTCCAATCTGGAGCCCTTACCTTGTGAGTAGATGATTCTTCCTATGGCTTGACCTACTCTTCTTGATCTTTAAGCATGTATATGATTATGTTTATGAAATATTTACACTTTTATATGTTACTGAGATGCATTAAAATTATTTGAATTGCATACAATTTGAAATACAGTTCAAGAAGAGTATAGTTTTCAAACTGGATTTCTGAACTCATGGTGTATCTGATTTCACATGTATTTCTCACTAAATGATAAAGTAAATATTTATACATGTGGAATTATTTATAAAGCTATATGATTATCTGGAGAAAGGGCATGTACATGTGATATACCCTGAATGGGGAATTTATGACAGATGAATCTGTACTGAGACTAAAAGTCTACATTATATTGAGAATTTTATACTGGATTATATGACATATGTGCATGTGATATTGATTTATACTGTGATATGTTTGCCTCGGATATGGGCATGTATACATGATTCCCTTGATTGAGAAGTTTTGACAGAGCAATATATTGAGAATGAACATGTTGTATTATAATAGTACATTTGTTTTGATTAATACGAAATATATGAGATTATGGTTTTATGGAGGAATCCTATTGGAAACACTGTCTGCTAACAGCAGGTGATGTTAGCCCTGGTGCGCACCTTGATTGCCTCAGCTAGCAGGGGGTGGTGCTAGCCTCGTGTGAGGGTCAACACATGGGATATCATATGTGATGGAGAGCAGAATGCCTCCTATATGGGCGAGATACCATTTATATGATATATGATTTGCCTTCCCTTCCTGTGTGCTTGGAAAATACCCATATAGAGTCCCTTCACGTGTCCTCTTGAATGGTAGTAGGGCAAACCTCAGCGGGATGCTGAGTTTAGGCAAATCGTATACCACCAAAGTACGGAAGGGGTTAAACTCTGATATGGTGGTTCTGATATGGGATCCTCCTAAGATTTTTTTATAAGAAATGTTTTAAATGCATATCACCGTTTGATTATTGATTATATTGTATCATATTTGGATACAGATATTTGAATTGATTTAAACTGAGAATATTTGAAAATGCGGGTCCTATATGGATGTACTTCTGAACTGTAGATTTTGATATGATAAATTTTAACTAATGAATACATCCATATGTTGATCTGAGAGGTCATAGGAGGTAATATCTGCTCACTGAGTTGTAAAACTCACTACACGTGGTTGATATGTTTTTCAGATAAAGACCCAGAGTTTGGTCCTGCAGCTTCTTGATCGACTAAGTGTCGTACTTTTGTGGTGAGCCTAAATTGTTTCTTGACTCTCAGTGTTTTAAATTGTAATATAATTGTACTCTAGAGTTGCTCTGAACGCCATTGGCAGTATCCCTGCTTTTGCTGTACTTTGATGTTTATAGACTTTATTTGTATATGGTATATGTATAGAAGAATATATATGTATATGTTTTCATGATAAATGATTCGAATAATCATGTTTATGAAAAATATATAATCATAAAGTATGTGTTTCACATGCTCTAAAATTAGGGGCGTGATAAGTTGGTATCAGAGTATTAGATTTCCCTGTGGCTATTAGAGCAAAGGATTCTTTAGTAGGACCTTTAGTATCGATATGTGCCGGACATATTTATACTTCAGGTGCTGCTGAGGGATTCTATAGGGCTTCAAATTCATTTTTATCCAAGTTGCTAAATTTTCTAATATAAGATGGATTGAATATTGTGACATCTTAATAGGTATATATAGGTTAAGTATTGCCTAAAAGTGAAAGTGATAGGCATCCCAGAGAATTTAAAGAATTGAGACAAATGCCAAATATGATCATTTCTGAATGTGATATCCATTGTACCTGGTTGTCTAGATATGGTAGACTTTGATGTGATATTGAGAATGGATTAGTTGGCATTATGTCATGTCATTTTGAAATGTCACTTTAAGGTGATTAAATTCAATATTCTTGGAGAATTTTCTTTCTTGATACAAGGAGATCGTAGTGAGATACCCAGTAATCTAATATCTGCTTTAATATCCCATAAATGATTATAAAAAGGTGTCAAGAATATTTGGCAATATTGAGAGATGTTGATATAAAGTATACTAGTGTAAATCAAGTTCCAGTGGTTAGAGAATTTTCTAATGTAATTCCTAAGGAATTGCTAGGATTACCCCGAAACAATAAATAGAATTTGGTATTGATTTATTTCCTGGAACCTAACCAGTGTCTATATTTCCATATAGAATGGCACCCACTGAACTTAAAGAAATGAAAAATAAATAGTTACAAGACATGTTAAACAAGGGATTTAAAAGCCCTAGTACTTTTACTTAGAGTGCTTCAGTTCTATCTGTGAAAAAGAAAGATGGATCACTATGACTATGCATATATTATAGACAGTTGAATAAAGTGACAATGTGGAATACCCATTACATCGTATAGATGATTTGTTTGACCAATTACAAAGTGCTCAACATTTTTCAAAAATTGAATTGATTTTCGATCTAGATATCATCAATTAAAGATAAGAGAAGAGGATATTGTAAAAATTACTTTCAGGATTCGGCATAGACACTATGAGTTTTTAGTTATGTCATTTGGATTGACAAATGCCCCAGCTATATTCATAGATTTAATGAATAAGTAATTAAGCCATCCCTGAATCAAGTTGTTTTTATATTTATTGATGATATACTAGAATATTCCAAGAGTTCAGAGGATTATAAGCAATATTTAAAGATAATTTTACAAATTTCAAGGGAGTATCAACTATATGCTAAGTTCTCAAAATACGAATTTTGACTTAGTAATATTACTTTTTTAAGGTATGTGGCTAGCAAGATGGTATTTAAGAAAACCTTGAGAAAGTGAAAGTGGTACAGCAATGTCCACATCTTGCTACAGTTACAGATGAAGATCCAAGTCCAATTTGCGCTTTTTGCTGTTGTCTATTGTCCATTCTATTTGAGCTGTAATTGGATTAGGTACATCAACATATACTTGTAAAGCATCAATCAACTCCTCAGCATCTGAAGCTGAGATGAGAATTCGTCATGCTGAGTGTGAGATGAACCTTTGTTCCACAACATGATCAAGAAAAGACAACATACCATTAAAGAAGTGGTTAACATTTAACGAACCTATCAGTTTGTGATGCATATTTAGTTGTGCTTAAGAGACTATTTGGAAAATTTCTTCTAAAGTACCAAAACACCCTGGTAAGGCAATGAAGGCATTAGCATTGCTCATCATTCTTCCCCAATTGTCTTTCCTATGATGTTGGATATAGCTAGAGCTATAAGAATAATACCTAAAACTTGACATCCTCCTACATGTACAGCTGTAGACACACACCCCATTAACCCACGGTTACCTCCACCATAGACTAAATGAATTTTTCTCCTAGCCAACCCCATACACAGGTTTTGTGCTACTTTCACAAAAGACACAAATGTTTCAAAACTGACGGAATGCGATTCCCTCCATAGATGTACACACTTTAACTTTGAGTATGAAATTAAGGATACTAATGTGTGTATTTATAGAATTCAGAGAAGGACATACATATGATAGCTATGTGAATAGGCCGGGAATAATTAGAATAGCTATGTGAGTGATTGGTAGATATCAGCTAAATTGAAGGTGAAATTTTTAAAAATGACGGCAAGCATGTATATGTATAGTAATTGTGATAGTCGCTCATATTAGGCATATAAAGAGAATAAGGTTAAGATATCACCAGAAAATTTCCTTTTTCTTGTTGTCCTTGATGAAGAATTGATGTCTTGATTCTTGTAGAGAAGTTGTAGATGATAGGCGTCATTGATGTGATCTTAATTAAGCATGATATTAATACCTTTAAACTCACTTTTTTTTTAATTAAGTAAAATATAATTAGGAATTAGCTTATTTTTGTGTTTTGTGTTATAGGAACAAAGGAAGAAGAAAGGAGAAGAAAAAGATAAGAAATTCATGGAAAAATGCTACATTGCAGTGATTCCAGACCTTTCAGCACTGTTTTGAGCATATCTCCCTCTTATGAACTCCAATCAAAGTGATTCAAGTAGCTATGAAAACATAATTATCTACAACTTTTATGTTGAACACTTGGTCAAATTCGGGAGATTTAATAGTGTTACAGAGCTCTCAAATTAGAATCACAGTGTAGCAAGATGAATTCTGACCTTTGGTCACTAATTTTATCATATCTCCTTCAATTTAGATCAGATTAAGATAATTCTAGTGGATATGGAAAGAAACGACGTAGGGCTACAACTTTTGTGTTTGGCACTTTGACAAATTCTGGAGTTTTCTGGGTGCCGCAGTGCTGCGTCATTACAGGTATGAAGGGTCGCGACGCTCCCTAATGCGCCACGACGTTTGTTGCTCAGAAGCACTGGGTGCTGGGGTGCCCGAGCGTCAGAACCAGAGTGTGCCAGAGTTAGCTTAGGTGCCGCGGTGCCCTGTCAGAAGCTTTTCGTAGCACTGCAGTGCTCACCGTCGCATCAGTTTGCTGAATTCAAAAATTTTAGGTCTTTTTGACTCCAATTGAAGCCCGATGGGCCGGGATTTGACCTAAAAACACTCCTACTTCGATTAGGAGGAGTAAATCTATAAAAATGGAGGAAAGCAAGCAAAGAATTCATTCAATCATTCATCCAAGTTCTTAGTTACATTCTTCAATTCTTCGTTTGATTTTCTTATGGCCCTGCATGGCTAGTTCTTTTTAGTTGGTAGAGGTAGATTGAAACCTCAAGGGATCTTCATGCATTGTGAGATTTGGATTTGATTTTATTATTTCAATCTTAATTGATTATTGATTATTCATCTGCTCTTCTTCTCAATGATTATTCATATGATTGCTAGGAGGCCTACTAGTATATTGTCTGTCTTAATCTACCGCTAAATTATGTTTTGAACAAAGTCTTCAATTTTGTTATTAATGAGGCAAATAGGTTTGAGGATTATGGATTATGAATCATTAAACCTATGATGAATAATTAACTAAATTAGATATAGCCGATGTGTTTATATTTGTTTAGCTCTGTCAGTTTCTCTAGTTCTTCATGCGGTTAATAAGTTATGCTTTACCGATGTGCTAAAGGATTGCTTGTTAATTAGGGTTTAATTGGTGCGATTGTCATTAATTTACTAGACTTAAGGAGGAACAGGGTTAAAAACCCAATGATAGATATTCAATTACAGATTGATTATGTTGTCAATGATCGATGTAATCCCTTGACGGTGGATATCAACCGAAACCAACACTTTTCTCATTAATTACTCTCTTAATTATTTTCATTATTAGTTACTTTATTTTAGTTGCAATTATCAATCCCCCCTTTCTCAATCACATAAGGTAATTCCAGTCTCTGTGGGATCTGTAACATCCCGTAATTTTTAGTTATTTTTCTTAGAAATTCTTCACCTTACATATATCCATAGAAATGTTCTAATATTAATGGAATAGGTAAAGAAAGAAAACCTAAGAGGAAATATTAGAAATAAACATGCTAAAGAAAGGTGAAATTCTTAGGTAAAGAAAGATAAATTTTTGTGAAGTAAGTAAAGGTCTTAAAATTTCAAGAAGATTGGATTATGGTAATTTTACTTAATTACTAAGTTTAGTATCTCCACCCGTAATTGGGTTTTAACCTATGGACACTTCATATAGAGTTTTTCTACTTCACATGAACTTTTAGCAAGCCTATTGGATAACCCAAGGAAGAAATAAAACATAGACTTGGACTAGGATATATAAATTAGACCAATAGCCCAAAAATTATGAAAATGTGACCAAGCCCTCCAAGAAAGGTAGAATTTTATCCAAAGCAAAGAAAATAGGTAGGAATAAGCCCATAATGGGTAGGAATTAGCCCAAATCCAAGAGGAAAAATAAAATAAAATAAATTAGGTGATGATATAATAATGTAATAATAATAAAGATTAGGTTACATGGTATTAAGACAAAAATTTAGCAAGTGGTGTGATTCTACATTCATCATTTTGGCAAGTGGCATAATAATACAAGGCTTAAGGACAAAAAACATCTATATCCTACACTCATAATTTTAGCAAGTGGTATGATAATACATGGTATTAGGACAAAACATTCCTATCCCACACAAATAATATCAACCAGATAATGGAGATTCAGGGGCTAGAAATTTGCCACCTAAAAAGGCAAACCTTTCATAATTGTTTAAGAAAAAAGAAAATGGAAATGAATCCCTAAATCAAAGGTACCTTGTCCCTTATCTTAAGAACATATCATCATAATTTTCAAAATAAAAATCTCCTTTTGCTATGCATATCTTGACTAAGGAAGAGGAAGACAAGAACATAAGTTGTTTGTTTTCTAAAAATTCAACAAAGTGTATCCTAATTGTGATAAGGTAGACCCATGATCATGAAAGGTGAATTATTTGGTGGTCTATATAAGAAAACCCACCCTTACAACATTATAATTTCGTCCAAGTGAGGGAGAGGAAAAATAGAAGCAAGGTAGAGTGAGGAAAGGAGAGGAAGAAAGGAACAAAGAGGAAGGAGAAGTCTAGAGGACTAAGTGCTCCAGGTAAATTTAACAATATTTCTTTTTGAAGAAAACTTTTGAAACTTATAATATTTATATGAGATTTTGATCTTAGAACTTTGATGATTGGTCATGGATGTTGCTATATCATGTTACATATTGATCTTGCATGTGATGTATGTTTGAATACTTAGGTTGGTGTAGATAGTTCTGCATGGTTATGGCTATGGGTGGCAGAATTTTTAGTTTCGGTGTTTTAATTTCTGGGAACAATCTATAAAGAATTAAAATAAATGGTTAACATATGAATTAAAGATATATGTGTCACGGATTTGAAACCACTGGAATCATTCAATTTGGAGTTCATATAAGGTAGATATGGTCTGATTAGTAGTCAAAGGTCAGAAAATGGTTCATCAGGGAAGAATATGTTAGGATAGCTTCTGTATTTTAATTTCTGGAAATTATCTGTATGGAATTAAAATAAATGGTTAACATAAGAATTATATCTATGTGTGTCATGGATTTTAAGCCACTAGAATCATTCAATTTGGAGTCTATATGAGGAACATATGAGCTGATTGGTAGTCAAAGGTCAGAAAATGGTTCATCAGGGAAGAATATGTTAGGACAGTTTCTATATTTTAATTTCTGGGAATTATCTGTATGGAATTAAAATAAATCATTAACATAAGAATTATATATATGTGTGTCACGGATTTTTAGCCACTAGAATCACTCAAGTTGGAGTCCATATGAGATAGATATGGTCCAATTAGTAGGTAGAGGTCAGAACCTATCCAAGAAGAAATAACATATACATTTAGGGAGTAATATCACCTTGATTTCTTAATATTTCGCTACAATGTTCAACATAATAGTTTTAGATAATTGTTTTATGTTGAAATTGACACTAAGATCACCTACATCAGAGTTAAATTGAGGGAGTTATGCTCTGATTAGTAAGAGAAGGTTAGATAGGATGAAAACCTGCATCAAGAAAATAAAGAAATAAAATTAGTATTTAAAAAAGAAGATGAATCTTAATAAATGACTAGTATAGCCATAGCCATTGCCATTGTATGAACTTCTTACCATCTTAAGTGTGAAATTTTGACATGGAAATATTTTATAAAGTGATATTTGAAATGGTTATGTTCATGGCATGATTACCAATGATTTTTGGTAATAATTATATTTTGATGAACATACTTGTTATTGAAAGCATATTTTTGGCTATCATTGTGAAAAGAAAAGAAATGAGAACGGTCACATGGCAATCCGTGTGGTGCACTAGTAGGGGACGCCCTACCAACGGTTATGATCATGATAATGAGAAAAGAAAGAGAAAGTGGGCCATGTCGGACGAAGCGAGAAATTTGTTTGAGGACAAGCAAGACTCTAAGTTTGGGGGGAATTGATAACTCTAATTCATTAGAGTTTTTGTATGCTTTTCTTGGGTTTATTACTCTACATTTTGGTTTATTAGCATTAATGCCCCCTAATTTAATAGTGTGGTTGTAACCCCCTTGAATATAAGAGCGCCCATTACGCTTATTGTGAAATTTAGTGTGCATGCATGAAAAAGGAGGTGGTAAACCGAGGATGCTAAGTGATTTTGATCCTAATGATATGGTGCACATAATTGGAAACTGATTTTTATGTGATTTGGTGCAGGTGGAATTGATTCATGGCTGCTTTAACAGGTGTAGCCTCCACTACCTAGCGTGGAAGAGGGAGCACTCAGTTGACACAGCAGAGTTGCAAAGACGTAGAGGCACAGAGATTGTCTCCACTAATAGAAATGGAGGAAAAAGGCGCTGCCAGAGGTATAGGACGAAAGGGACAAAAAGAAAGTAGAAGGAGCCACCTCACCGAGACCACAATTCTTGCATATAAAAAGGCTAAGAGGAGAAAATGGGCACATACACGAAGGGAGTAGAAAGCAGAAAGGGAACCCGAAAACCTCTGACGAGAGTGTGCTATAAGGGTGACATTGTTCCATTAGGAATAAATATAGCAAGAAGAGCTGCTAGATATGGAAGAAGAGGATGCTTCCCTAGAGCTCCCTTCTTCCCTTCTATGCTTTGTTATTTTTGCACTGCTTGTGTTTTACTGTATTATTCTTTACTGCATTATGGTTGTCCCGATGCATATAGTTGTAACTAAATTGGATGTGATGCTGGGCTAAGCCTCCAACTAGGGTTGTAGATAGGTTGTAGTGAATTCTTAGCATACTTTTAGTAAAAGAATGATTTTGTTATGGCATTGCTCTTGACATTCAAACTATTGTTACACTTCTCAACTTCTTCTATTAACTGAACCTTAATAGTAGAAGGCTAAAGCTGACATTACTTGGAAAGGTAGTGAAGGCTGGAATAAGTTTGAATGTTATGGGTTGGTAAAGAAACCAATGCACAACCAATATAGGAATATATAGTTGTCCCATATAACCCAATAGTTTAGGGCTTAAAGCGTAGTCCTTGGGGTTGGATTTATATAGGAATGTATGAGACTGAGCCCAAGAAGAACATGGAATGGTAGTCTAGAAAAAGCCCATTCAAAAGGAAAACTTGGGTACTTGAGCAATTGCTACAGCAAACGCTAGGGGAAAATGAGTACAGGAGTTCATGACAACCCTGAAGCAACCCTAGTTCACTTAATTATTTGATCGTTTGTAACCTAGTGTGCCTTAAATTATCATTCAAAATTTTTAATTTTGTTTTAGTCTTATTTGCACTTGAACCTATATATCTTGTAATAACCAAAAAAATTTTGCTATAGCATTTCACGAGTCAAAACTCTTCTCTTAACTCGTACATCCAAAACTAAAACTCTTTGTTGGGTAGCCAAGCTCTTTCCAAGTATTACTTTGCAATTTGTACAAAACTTTCTATTTTATTTCCTTACCTAGAAGAAATCTATTTAAGAGCTTGCTCCTCCACTCTTGTATGTGATAAGATGTTCTATCCACTTCTTAAAGCAAATATTTCCTATAGTAAAATTATAAGCTGAAGAAAAATCCAAGATAGTTTTACCATCTTCATTTGTTTCTCATGTAACAACCTCTTTTTTTTTTCTTTATTATTATACAATATTGAGTTCACATACACGTCATTAATCAAAACGTACATGTAACATATCAAAGACATAGATATTTACATCTTGTTTATTTTGGTTGACCAATTCCGGAGATACAGGTGTGGGTGGTTGCACCTTCACCGGGATCTGTGCCAACTCGCTCACAAACATTTTATTTAGGATCTTCCCATCATAGAATAACTCGATCCAACGTGCACTAAAAGCCAGAGCTATAGAAAATCTGCATAACTAATTTTCTGAACATGATATGGAAATATAGTGAGAATTAAATCCCAATAAGTTCAACAATAAATTATCATCAGTAAAGCTCATCACGTCATGTTCAGCTGTATAAACTACAGAAAATATCTTGGGTCACATGAATGCATTATATCTATGCACATAAGAATCATACTGTAATATATGTATGACATGATTAACTATTTTCAAAATATCATATGATGGCAATCAACTTATTCTCATCTCAAGCTACCCCGGTCAGGGTGAGTATCCTCTACTCTTTGGTACGGGCTTTTCTCGCTCCGTCCGACATGGCCCACTTTCTCTTTCTTTTCTCATTATCATGATCATAACCGTTGGTAGGGCGTCCCCTACTGGTGCACCACACGGATTGCCATGTGACTGTGCTTATTTCTTTTCTTTTCACAATGATAGCCAAAAATATGCTTTCAATAACAAGTATGTTCATCAAAATATAACTATTACCATAAATCATTGGTAATCATGCCATGAACATAACCATTTCAAATATCACTTTATAAAATATTTCCATGTCAAAATTTCATACTTAAGATGGTAAGAAGTTCATACAATGGCAATGGCTATGGCTATACTAGTCATTTATTAAGATTCCTCTTCTTTTTTAAATACTAATTTTATTTCTTTATTTTCTTGATGAAGGTTTTCATCCTATCTAACCTTCTCTTACTAATCAGAGCATAACTCCCTCAATTTAACTCTGATGTAGGTGATCTTGGTGTCCATTTCAAGATAAAACAATTATCTAAAACTATTATGTTGAACATTGTAGCAAAAAATATTAAGAAACAAAGGTGATATTACTCCCTCAAAGTACAGGATAGTTCCTCTTGGATAGGTTCTGACCTTTACTGACTAATTAGACCATATCTCAAAAATTGGAACTCCAAATTGCGTTATTCGAGTTGGTAAAAATCCATGAGCTATATATCTATAATTGTTATGTTGGCGCGCTATTTTAATTCCCTACAGAATATTCCCAGAAATTCAAAAACTAAAGCATTAATAACATACTCTTCCCTGAATAAACATTTTCTGACCTCTACTTACAAATCAGATCATATCTACCTCATATAAACTCCAAATTGCATAATTCCAGTGGGTATATTTCCATGAGACATAGATATATAACTTTCATGTTAACCATTTATTTTAATTCCATACAGATAATTCCCAGAAATTAAAATACAAAAGCTGTCCTAACATAATCTTCCCTGATGAACTATTTTCTGACCTTGGCTTACTAATCGGACCATATCTACCACATGTGAACTCCAAATTGAATGATTACAGTGGCTAAAAATCCATGACACACATATCTTTAATTCTTATGTTAACCATTTATTTTAATTCCCTACCAATAATTCCCAGAAATTAAATTATCGAAGCTATCCTAACATATTCTTCCCTGATGATTCATTTTCTGACCTTTGACTACTAATCAGACCATAGCTACCTCATATGGACTCCAAATGGAATGATTCCAGTGGGTGAAAATCCGTGACACATATATCTTTAATTCTTATGTTAACCATTTATTTTAATTCCTTATAGATTGTTTCCAGAAATTAAAATACCGAAGCTTAAAATTCTGTCAACCATAGCCATATCCATGCAGAACTATCTACACCAACCTAAGTATTCAAACATACATCACATGCAAGATCAATATGCAACATGATATAGTAACATCCATGACCAATCATCAAAGTTCTAAGATCAAAATCTCATATAAATATTATGAGTTTCAAAGGTTTTCTTCAAAAAGAAATATTGTTAAACTTACCTGGAGCACTTAGTCTCCTAGACTTCTCCTTCCTCTTTCTTCCTTTCTTCCTCTCCTTTCCTCACACTACCTTGCTTCTATTTTTGCTCTCCCTCACTTGGACGAAATTCTAATGTTGTAAGGGTGGGTTTTCTTATATAGACCACCAAATAATTCACCTTTCATGATCATGGGTCTACCTTATCACAATTAGGATACACTTTGTTGAATTTTTGGAAAACAAACAACTTATGTTCTTGTCTTCCTCTTCCTTAGTCAAGATATGCATAGAAAAAGGAGATTTGTATTTTGAAAATTATGATGATATGTTCTTAAGATATGGGGCAAGATCCCTTTGATTTAGGGATTCATTTCCTTTTTCTTTTGTCTTAATCAAGTATGATAGATTTGCCTTTTTAAGTGGCAAATTTCTAGCCCTTGAATTTTCCTTACTTAACTAAAATTATTTGTGTAGGATAATGATGTTTTGTCATAATGCTATGTATTATTACCCACTTGCTAAAGTTATGAATGTAGGATATAGATGTTTTTGTCCTAAAGCCTTGTATTATTATGCCACTTGCCAAAATGATGAATGTAGAATCACACCACTTGTCAAATTTTTGTCTTAATGCCATGTCACTTAATCTTGATTACACTAATATTTCATCACTTTAATTTTATTTTTATTTTTATTTTTCCTCTTGGGTTTGGGCTCATTCTTGCCCATTTTCCTTACTTTGGTTAAAATTCTTCCTTTCATAATGGGCTTGGTCACATTTTCATGATTTTTGGGCTATCGGTCCAATTTCTATATCCTAGTTCAAGTCTATGTTTTATTTCTTCCTTGGCCTATCCTATTGGCTTGATAACAATTCATGTGAAGTAGAAAAACTCTATATGAAGTGTCTATAGGTTAAAGCCCAATTACGGGTGGAGATACTAAACTTAGTAACTTTTGCTCTTAAATTAAGAAAAATTACCCTAATCCGATCTTCTTGAAATTTTAAGACCTTTACTTACTTCACAAAAATTTATCTTTCTTTACCTAAGAATTTCACCTTTCTTTAACATGTTTATTTCTAATATTTCCTCTTAGGTTTTCTTTCTTTACCTATTCCATTAATATTAGAACATTTCTATGCATATATGTAAGGTGAAGAATTTCTAAGGAAAATATCTAAAAATTACGGGATGTTACATTCTTCCCCCCTTAAGAAATTCGGTCCCCGAATTTCAATCCATCCTACCACATGTAGGGAATGAAATTAAGGCATTATTCAGAGTTACCAAGCTTATTACCTAAATAATTAGAGATATCGTTTCTGTATGACATCTTTACTTTTTAATATGTCTATTCACTTGAGTGATTTTGCCATATAACTTAACCATAAGGATTTCTTTCAATCATAAGTTCTTCAATTGATATCCTCTAGCCCGCATGGATATATCTATGGGTCAATATTAGAAAACACACATATAAAGGAACATATACACCTTCATATTGTGTAACTATCTTTTCCTATTCCAAATTTCTATCAAGTCAATTTTTTATTTTTTTTCATATATCAACATCATCCCCTGAATATCTTCATCGTAATCTATCATCTATTTTTATCCTCAAATCCTTTAATCAATATGTTAAACATACGTAGCAATAAATCCTTCAAACCTTTAATAACGTTTATGTACCATTGACACATGTCTAATAATTCCAACTTACCTCATCACAGTAATTCTATACAAGCTTATTAACACCATTAAACTCATTGTCAAAAATTTCAATTATTTCTTCTATCATATCCAAAAGCACCTCATTCTAGCTTATGCCAATCCCATTTAATTCACCTAATCATTTCAAGAAGATTTGTGTTTTTTTTTTTTCCTAACAATTACTCATACATGAATTCTCAATTCCAACATAATTCACATCCTAGATACTAGACTCAATTTAGCATGATATAATCCTTTAACACAAATATCTTGATAACCTACATTATTTCTGGACATGGTTCTCAGAATATTCTCTATATTTCCAAATTAAGAGTTCAAAGACTAACTTAAATCCTTCTTCCTATATTTTATTCCTCGAGAACTTCAACACCACTAATTCTCTTGATTACATTCGTCAAAACACCATAAGACCATCATCCGTCCATTATTTTCAAACCTTTCATTATTTTAACCTATTAACAACTTAGACACCATAACAACCAAATTTCAAAGGAAGAAATTATCTTTAATTGTAATGAGGGAAAATAACCTTGCATTTAATGCCAACCGTTAATGAGTGAAAGTCAAAAGTTTTGACAAAGCATTGAAAAATATTAAAATCGGTGGCCGCAATTCTTGAAAATCTGTAAACAAAATCTATCTATGATTTCAACAAAAATCGGTGGCCGCAAATTTTGAATATATGTGTCAGAATCTACTTTAAATCTATTGGTATTCGGTGGAAAGATATCACATGAAAAAAAAAACATTTCTGAGCTTATAAAAGTCTGTGAAAATCAAAGAATATGTAGTTAACTGGTAGGATGCAGTTGATTGCTTCAAAATAGATGTAATTAATCAACTGTAAATTAACCAGTCCAAATTAAAATTTCTCAAAATAGCTAGTCGACTTAATAATACTGATAGTCGACTGGCGAAAACATTGAGAATACAAAATAAATCATTTGATTGCATTTTTTTTTTACGGCTATCACCTAGAACTTTTCTACAAGAATCAAAATATCAATGCTTCATCAAAGACAACAAGATAAAGACAGATTTCTGGTGATATCTTATCTTATACTCTTTATGTGCTTAATATGGGTCACAGTCATACTACTGTACATATACATGCTTGCCGTCATTTTTGAAATTTTTTTTTATTTACCTTTAATTTAGTTGATATCCACCAATCACTCACATAGTTGTTCTAATAATACCCGGCCTATTCGCATAGCTATTATAAATATGCCTTTCTCTGAGTTCTATAAATACTTACATTAGTATCTTTGTCTATTCTCAAAGTTAAGGTGATAGAAATTATGGAGGGAACAGCATTCCGTCAGTTTCGAAATATCTGTGTCTTTTGTGGTTCCAGTCCTGGAAAAGATGAGGAGTATGTTAAAGCAGCACAAAATCTGGGTATGGTGCTGGCTAGGAGAAAAATTCATTTAGTGTATGGTGGAGGTAACTGTGGGTTAATGGGGTGTGTGGCTACAGCTGCACATGCAGGGGGATGCCAAGTTCTAGGTATTATTCCTACAGCTCTAGCTACATCCAGTAATATAGGGAAGACAATTGGGGAAGAATATAGGGTAGTTTCCATGCATGAACGCATGGCTAGAATGATGAGCAATGCTGACGCCTTCATTGCCTTACCAGGTGGTTTTGGTACTTTAGAGGAGATTTTCCAAATAGTCTCTTGGGCACAACTAAATATGCATCACAAACCGATAGGTTTGTTAAATGTTAATCACTTCTTTGATGGTTTGTTATCTTTTCTAGATCAAGCTGTGGAACAGAGGTTTATCTCACACTCAGCACGACAAATTCTCATCTCAGCTTCAAATGTTGAGGAGTTGATTGATGCTTTACAAGCCTATGTTCATGTACCTGATCTAACTATTACTCTAGTAGAATGGACGGCAGATAACCGCAGGAAGCGTAAATTGGATTTGGATCTTCATCTTTAAATGTAGTAAAACGTAGCTATTATTGTACTACTTTTACTTTCTTAGACTCTACTTGTATACCATATTTACCAACCATACTCCTTTAGAGTTGGTAAAACTATCTTTGAATGTTGCTTATGATCCTCTGAACTTTTGAAATATTCTAGTATATCAACCATATATATAATAACAAATTATTCCAAGGATGACCTAATTACTATTCATTAAATTTATGAATGCAGCTAAAGGTTTGTCAATTAAATGCATCACCAAGAACTCATAATGCCCATAATAAGTCCTACATCCTCTTCTCTTATCCTTAATTAATGTTACTCATATCCCAAATCTATTTGTGGAAAAAATATTGAACACCTTATAACTGGTCAAACAGGTAATCTATACGAGCTAATGGGTTTCTATTCTACATTGTTACCTTATTCAACTGTCTACAATCTATGCATAGTCATAGTGATCCATCTTTCTTTTTCACAAATAGAACTAGAGTACTCCAAATAAAAGTACTAGGGCATTTAAATCCCTTGTCTAACAAGTCTTGTAAATTTTTTTTTTCCAGTAACTAGAATAATTCTTTTCTGATGTGGAAATACTGCAACCACGGAGCATACTAAGATTTTTCAAATAAGACCGGCACTTTCAAAACTTCTTGGAAATTTTATATGAGTACTAGGGTAAATTCCATATTAAAATTCCACACTAATATCTCGGTAACTGGATAGTAATTGTAGTCTGTAAACAGCGCACCAGAAAAGTTCCCAGGAAAGAGAGGTGGGTCACTAATGGACACGCTTAAGTACCAAGTCTTTCCTTGCCAGAGCTTTCCTTAGACATGCACTTTTCACAAATCAAATTTTTTTTTTTAAATTTAATCGATATCATTCTATATAGGGATATAGATACTAGTTGGGTTCTAAGGAGTAAATCAATACCAAATTCTCGAATTGCTGTGGCAAGGTTGTGCAAGATTTTCTCCGCATTGTTTACCGGATTCCGCCTTGGTGGTGCCATTTCCTACTGTGGAAAAAATAAATTTATGCTACTATTGAGGTGATCAAGCCCAATAGTTAGTTTCAAAACAATATTTAACAACAGTCATAACACCACCTCGGCATATAGATAAGAAACACTAGTAATTTCTTACCTATATGAGTCACTGATTCCCTACACAGCACAACCACAACATACTCAAGACACTATAAGATCGATTCAGATAACCATCCACCCACTGGCCATCTAGGATCGACCTGCTCTGATACCAATTATGTAACAACCTCTTTTTTTTTTCTTTATTATTATACAATATTGAGTTCACATACACGTCATTAATCAAAACGTACATGCAACATATCAAAGACATAGATATTTACATCTTGTTTATTTTGGTTGACCAATTCCGGAGATACAGGTGTGGGTGGTTGCACCTTCACCGGGATCTGTGCCAACTCGCTCACAAACATTTTATTTAGGATCTTCCCATCATAGAATAACTCGATCCAACGTGCACTAAAAGCCAGAGCTATAGAAAATCTGCATAACTAATTTTCTGAACATGATATGGAAATATAGTGAGAATTAAATCCCAATAAGTTCAACAATAAATTATCATCAGTAAAGCTCATCACGTCATGTTCAGCTGTATAAACTACAGAAAATATCTTTGGTCACATGAATGCATTATATCTATGCACATAAGAATCATACTGTAATATATGTATGACATGATTAACTATTTTTAAAATATCATATGATGGCAATCAACTTATTCTCATCTCAAGCTACCCCGGTCAGGGTGAGTATCCTCTACTCTCCGGTACGGGCTTTTCTCGCTCCGTCCGACATGGCCCACTTTCTCTTTCTTTTCTCATTATCATGATCATAACCGTTGGTAGGGCGTCCCCTACTGGTGCACCACACGGATTGCCATGTGACTGTGCTTATTTCTTTTCTTTTCACAATGATAGCCAAAAATATGCTTTCAATAACAAGTATGTTCATCAAAATATAACTATTACCATAAATCATTGGTAATCATGCCATGAACATAACCATTTCAAATATCACTTTATAAAATATTTCCATGTCAAAATTTCATACTTAAGATGGTAAGAAGTTCATACAATGGCAATGGCTATGGCTATACTAGTCATTTATTAAGATTCCTCTTCTTTTTTAAATACTAATTTTATTTCTTTATTTTCTTGATGAAGGTTTTCATCCTATCTAACCTTCTCTTACTAATCAGAGCATAACTCCCTCAATTTAACTCTGATGTAGGTGATCTTGGTGTCCATTTCAAGATAAAACAATTATCTAAAACTATTATGTTGAACATTGTAGCAAAAAAAATTAAGAAACAAAGGTGATATTACTCCCTCAAAGTACAGGATAGTTCCTCTTGGATAGGTTCTGACCTTTACTGACTAATTAGACCATATCTCAAAAATTGGAACTCCAAATTGCGTTATTCGAGTTGGTAAAAATCCATGAGCTATATATCTATAATTGTTATGTTGGCGCGCTATTTTAATTCCCTACAGAATATTCCCAGAAATTCAAAAACTAAAGCATTAATAACATACTCTTCCCTGAATAAACATTTTCTGACCTCTGCTTACAAATCGGATCATATCTACCTCATATAAACTCCAAATTGCATAATTCCAGTGGGTATATTTCCATGAGACATAGATATATAACTTTCATGTTAACCATTTATTTTAATGCCATACAGATAATTCCCAGAAATTAAAATACAAAAGCTGTCCTAACATAATCTTCCCTGATGAACTATTTTCTGACCTTGGCTTACTAATCGGACCATATCTACCACATGTGAACTCCAAATTGAATGATTACAGTGGCTAAAAATCCATGACACACATATCTTTAATTCTTATGTTAACCATTTATTTTAATTCCCTACCAATAATTCCCAGAAATTAAATTATCGAAGCTATCCTAACATATTCTTCCCTGATGATTCATTTTCTGACCTTTGACTACTAATCAGACCATAGCTACCTCATATGGACTCCAAATGGAATGATTCCAGTGGGTGAAAATCCGTGACACATATATCTTTAATTCTTATGTTAACCATTTATTTTAATTCCTTATAGATTGTTCCCAGAAATTAAAATACCGAAGCTTAAAATTCTGTCAACCATAGCCATATCCATGCAGAACTATCTACACCAACCTAAGTATTCAAACATACATCACATGCAAGATCAATATGCAACATGATATAGCAACATCCATGACCAATCATCAAAGTTCTAAGATCAAAATCTCATATAAATATTATGAGTTTCAAAGGTTTTCTTCAAAAAGAAATATTGTTAAACTTACCTGGAGCACTTAGTCTCCTAGACTTCTCCTTCCTCTTTCTTCCTTTCTTCCTCTCCTTTCCTCACACTACCTTGCTTCTATTTTTGCTCTCCCTCACTTGGACGAAATTATAATGTTGTAAGGGTGGGTTTTCTTATATAGACCACCAAATAATTCACCTTTCATGATCATGGGTCTACCTTATCACAATTAGGATACACTTTGTTGAATTTTTGGAAAACAAACAACTTATGTTCTTGTCTTCCTCTTCCTTAGTCAAGATATGCATAGAAAAAGGAGATTTGTATTTTGAAAATTATGATGATATGTTCTTAAGATATGGGGCAAGATCCCTTTGATTTAGGGATTCATTTCCTTTTTCTTTTGTCTTAATCAAGTATGATAGATTTGCCTTTTTAAGTGGCAAATTTCTAGCCCTTGAATTTTCCTTACTTAACTAAAATTATTTGTGTAGGATAATGATGTTTTGTCATAATGCTATGTATTATTACCCACTTGCTAAAGTTATGAATGTAGGATATAGATGTTTTTGTCCTAAAGCCTTGTATTATTATGCCACTTGCCAAAATGATGAATGTAGAATCACACCACTTGTCAAATTTTTGTCTTAATGCCATGTCACTTAATCTTGATTACACTAATATTTCATCACTTTAATTTTATTTTTATTTTTATTTTTCCTCTTGGGTTTGGGCTCATTCTTGCCCATTTTCCTTACTTTGGTTAAAATTCTTCCTTTCATAATGAGCTTAGTCACATTTTCATGATTTTTGGGCTATCGGTCCAATTTCTATATCCTAGTTCAAGTCTATGTTTTATTTCTTCCTTGGCCTATCCTATTGGCTTGATAACAATTCATGTGAAGTAGAAAAACTCTATATGAAGTGTCTATAGGTTAAAGCCCAATTACGGGTGGAGATACTAAACTTAGTAACTTTTGCTCTTAAATTAAGAAAAATTACCCTAATCCGATCTTCTTGAAATTTTAAGACCTTTACTTACTTCACAAAAATTTATCTTTCTTTACCTAAGAATTTCACCTTTCTTTAACATGTTTATTTCTAATATTTCCTCTTAGGTTTTCTTTCTTTACCTATTCCATTAATATTAGAACATTTCTATGCATATATGTAAGGTGAAGAATTTCTAAGGAAAATATCTAAAAATTACGGGATGTTACATTTCTCTTAATCCAAAACCTCCATGTATACCCTCGTATCCTTTAGATTCTCTCCCTACATGTCCATTCAGATCCCCTACTAGGAAAATCTTTTCTTCCAGAGGTATTTCTTGAATTAAACCTTCTAGATCCTCCCAAAAAGTTCTCTTGTGATGCTCCTTTAATCTAACTTGGGGTGCATATACATTAAACACATTAAAAGTGTCTCACTAAACTACAAGTTTTAAAGCTATAATCTTATATCCTAATCTTTTTACATCTACCACATTGTTCCTTCACTCCTTATCAACTATTATACCTACATCATTGCTAGTTCTTGTCTTGTTGGTGTACCAAAGCTTAAAACTTGAAGAATCTAGTTCCTTTGCCTTTTCTCCTACCCACTTAGTTTCTTGTAGACACATGATATTGATCCTTCTCCTAATTATGATATCAACTATTTCTATTGATTTTCTTGTAAGTGTGCCTACATTCCAAGTTCCAAAATGGATCCTACTCACAGGAACTAACTTATTTGCCCACACCTGTTCATTAAAGTGTGGAAACCCTTGCTTATTTTTCACTGCATCCGGACACCGATGCAACGGCCCTTGCCCTTTTGACACTGCACTCGAGCTATACAGCACGTTGCTTCTGGGCAACGACTTAGCTTTAAAACGATTGCTTCGTTTATCCATGTTCATGTAGCTATGACAAAGTTTTACATTGGATGTCGCACGCCTAACAAAACCCTCCTCTTTTATTGGGGCTTGGGACCGGCTATACGAATATAGGTAGAGTTTAGTTAAATATTACATATATAAATAAAAATATACACACATATATAATACCTATGAAGGTAAATAAAGGATGGAAGTTAGTTAAAACTATTTTCTCATATTAAATTAAGATACTAAAGATAAATATATTTGAACGTGATGGAGATTGATCTGGTACAAATGTAGTGCTATGTAGAATAGTTATGCTTACACAAAGTTAGAAATGTTTTCAGTCACAAGAATAAAAGTGGGAAATGAACCCTTGTTGATGTATATGAAAGGAAAGATTGTCCTTAAAAGACTAAGTTTGAATTTCATTGTTTATAGAATTCCTAAGTAAAAGTAAGTGTATGGAAAATATCGAAGACCATTGTATTTTCAATTTGAGATTATATTTAATTTGATCTAAATAACATACTAAAGTATAAACTAGAAAGTGGTATGGGTACTATTGTCTCTACAAAGTCTAGAAAGTATAAAACTTTACAATCCTAAAATTTGAGTCTAATATAATGGTTAAACATAATAAATATGAATGTTAACTTGCATATAATATGAATTACATTTAATGAAAAATTAAGTAGTTAATATGCTAAACCTTTTTCTACATGTTATAGTTGTGTTATTTACTCTTTGAGTCATCAGAATCATTCCTTTTGTTATATATGTTTTACAAATAGGATCAAGGCAACACAATAGTAGTGTTCAAAAGAGTTTATTGATTATGGCAAGCCTAAAATGTTCTTGGGCCTTATTTTATTTGTTTATTTGTATGTTTGTTGAAATCTTAGAGCTACTCCATTACCACAGGAAGGGTTTGCGTTCTCAATGGTCATCTATATATATTTTTATATGAGATGTTTGTGTTAATTGATAAATATGGGAGAGTTGTGTTGGATGGTTTTGTCTTTATAAAGAATAGTGATATTTATATATTTGATTTTTTTTAGACTATATCTTTATTTATGCTTTAAGTGAAGTAAAACTTTTAACAATATGTTGGTTATTTATGATTTATGCCTCTTGGTTTTTAAGATTATGTTTTGGTTAGATAGGCTTACGGACTAAGGTAACCATTTGTTTCATACCAATCATGTGCTTAGAATTCTAGGTCGTGACACCTACCATATAGAGAATGTATCCAAATCTTCAAAGCAAGTACTACCGTTGCCGTCTTTAACTCATATTTTAGATAATTTTGTTCATGTTTCTTTAATTCCCTAGATGCATGAGCAATTTCTCGTCCATTTTACATTAACACACAACTTAAGCCTACTTTGAAAGCATAATAAAATACCACAATGCCCTTAGTAGCAAATGCAATAGTTAGAACTAGAGCCATGGTCCATCTTTTCTTTAGTTGTTGAAACTTATCTTCATAGGAATTAGACCATTCAAATTTTATTTTTTTTCTATTCAACTTGGTAAGGGGTGCAACAATTTAAGAAAAGTCCTTAACAAATTTTTTATAATATCCAATCAACCATAAAAAACTACGAATCTCAATTACATTCGGAGGGTGGGGCCACTACTGAACTACTTCTACCTTTTCAGGGGTCTATCTGAATACCATCTTAGTAACTACATGTCTCAAAAACACAACTTGATTGAAGTAAAATTCACATTTAGAAAATTTAGTATAAAGTTATTGTCCCCTCCAATTTTACATATCCATCCTTAAGTGCTTCTCAAGCTTCTTGAACTTTTTGATTACACCAATATATCTTCTATAAACATAATCAAAAATTGGTCTAAAAAGGGTTTTAAAACCCTATTCATTAGATCCAAAAAAGTAGTCAGTGTATTAGTTAACCCAAAATGGCATCACTCGAAACTCGTCATGTCCATGTTGAGTTCTACAAGTAGTTTTAGGAATACCTTATTTCTTAATTCTCAATTAGTGACACTCTTATCTTAAATCAATTATAGAAAAACACTTTGCACCTTACAGTTGATCAAACAAATCAATAATTATAGGTAGAAGGTAATTATACTAAACTATCACCTAATTTAGTTGTCTATAGTCAATACATAAGTACAAGGATCCAACTTTTTTCTTTACAAACATGACTAGGGCACTCCAAGGAAAGGTACTTGGGCATATAAAACCTTTTATCTAATAAATCTTGTAGCTGATTCTTTAACACTTTAAGCTCTACAGGTGCCATTCTAGAAAGTGATATAGATATTGGTTGAGTTCTAGGAATTAAATCAATTTTAAACTCTATTTCATGTTTCATTGGTGCTCTCGATAATTTTTCTAGGAATACATTTGGAAATTCCCAAACCATATGAATATGATATAAACTAGGGGTTTGCTTCTCAATATCTTGAACCAAAGCTAAACACCCATGAAATCCCTTACACAACGATTTCTAAGATCCCCAGGCTAATATTAAATTACGTGGTGTCTTATTGTCTTCACGTTGGAAATCAATTAGAGGCACATTGGGAATATTTAAATTTACAACTTTGAGATGATAGTCCAAATTAGCATTACATGAAGCCAACCAGTCCATACACAAGATTACGTCAAAATCCTACATGTCTAGCATTATTGAATCAATGGAGGTTTCTCTACCCAACACTAACACCTCACAAGATTTATACACATTCTATACTAACACATATTCCTCCATGTGGGTGGCAACCATAAATGGATAACTTAGTTGAATCCTTACCTATCCATTTAGCAAAATTTAGGGATACATATGAATGAGTTGATCCAAGATCAAACAATATATGTACTTGAAATGAATAATCTAGAATAATACATGTCATTACAACATTAGAGACTTATGCATCCTATCAAGTCAAAACAAAAAACTATCTTTGTAACAACCTTAATTTCGTTTCTTATATTAATAAAGGTACATAAATATTTAATGTAACATCCCTAATTTTGTTTCTTTAAAGATAAATAAATATTTAATTCAGGAAATAAAATTTATTAGATAATTTTTAGATATTTAAGGAAATATAATCCTTAGAAATTCTTCACCTTATGTGTATGCATAGAAAATGTTTCTAACATTAAGGGAACAAGAGAGAAAACTTAATAGGAAAAAATAGAAATAACATACTAAAGATAGGCGAAATTCTTTTGTAAGGAAGATACATTTTTGTGAAGTAAGTAAATGTCTTAAATTTTTAAGAAGATTGGATTATGGTAATTTTTCCTAATTCAAGAATTATAAATTTTTAAGTTTAACATCTCCACCCATAAATTGGGCTTCCAACTATGGACACTTTATATAGAGTTTTTCCACTTCACATAAGTTTCTAGTTAGCCCATTGGATAATCTAAGCAAAAAATAAAACATAGATTTGGACTAGAATATAGAAGTTAGACCGACAGCCCAAAAATTATGAAAATGTGACCAAGCCCTCTAAGAAAGGTAGAATTTTATCCAAAGCAAAGGAAATGGGTAGGAATGAGCCCAAATCCAAGAGAAAAAATAAAATAAAATAAAATAAATCATGTGATGAAATAATAGTGTAATAATAATACAGATTAGGTTATATGGCATTAAGACAAAAATTTAGCAAGTGGTGTGATATCCTACATTCATAGTTTTAGCAAGTGGTATGATAATACATGGCATTAGGACAAAACATCTATATCCTACACTCAAAATTTTAACAAGTGGGTAATAATACATAGCATTATGACAAAACATCCTTATCCTACACAAATAATTTTAGCTAAGCAAGGAAGATTCAGGGGTTGGAAATTTGCCACCTAAAAAGGCAAACCTATCATACTTGATTAAGACAAAAGAAAAAGGAAATGAATCCCTAAATCAAAGGGACTTTGTCCCTTGTCTTAAGAACATATTATCATAAGTTTCAAAATACAAATATCCTTTTCCTATGCATATCTTGACTAAGGAAGAGGAAGACAAGAACATGAGTTGTTTGTTTTCCAAAAATCAACCAAGTGCATCCTAATTATGATAAGGTAGACCTATGATCATGAAAGGTGAATTATTTGATAGTCTACTTAAGCACATCATTCTAGTCATGCGCTCATGGATGGAAGCTACCCTAAATTCTTCCCTAATTGTCTTTCCTATTATGTTGGATGCAGCTAGAACTGTAGGAATAATACCTAGAACTTCACATCCTCCTACATGTGCAGCTGTAGAGACACACTCCAATAACCTACGGTTACCTCTACCATACACTAAATGAAGTTCTCTTCTGGCCAGCACCATACCCAGATTTTGTGCTACTTTCACATACTCTTTATCTTTTCCAAGACTAGAACCACAAAAGACACAAATATTTCGAAACTGACGAAATGCGATTTCCTCCATAGCTACACAAACCCTAACTTTGAGTATGAAGGTAAAGATACTAACGTGTGCATTTATAGAACTCAGAGAAGGGTATACTTATGATAGATATGCAAATAGGATGAATATAATTAGAACAACTATGTAAGTGATTGGTGGATATAAGCTAAATTGAAGGTGAAAATTTCAAAAAAATGATGGCAAGTATGTATATGTACAATAGTTGTGACTGTGACTCATATTAAGGATATAAAGAGAATAAGATTAAGGTATCACCAAAAATTTTCTTTTCCTTGTTGTCCTTATTGAAGCATTGATGTCTTGATTCTTGTAAGGAAGTTTTAAGTGATAGGCAGAATTGTTAAAAAAAAGAGTAAAAATGAAAACAAGTTAATTGTGGAAGAGGGACAATCAAATGGTTTATTTTTTTCCCAATGTTCTTGCTAATCGATTATCGGTATTATTAAGTCGACTAGCTATTTTGAGAATTTTTAATTTGGACCGGTTTATTTTATAGTTAATTGATTACATCTATTTTGAAGCAATCAACTGCATCCTACCAGTTAACTACGCAATCTTTGTTTTTCACAGACTTTTATAAACTCATAAATGTTTCTTTTCCACCGAATGTCAACAGCTTTAAAGTAGATTTTGGCACATATATTCAAAACTTGCGGCCATCGATATTTGCTGAAATAACAGCTAGATTTTGTTTATAGATTTTCAAGAATTATGGCCACTAATTTTAATTTTCTTTCAATGCTTTGTCTAAATTTTTGACTTTCTATTTTGTGACTGTTCTCTATTATGCTTTTCGTATGTTCTATTGCATTCTCCCTTATTAGTGTTTGGCATTAAATGCAAAGTTCTTTTCCCTCATTACAAGAAAAGTTAATTTATTTTCTTTGAAACTAGTTATTATGGTGTCTAAGTGGTTAGTAGGTTAAAGTAATAAAAAGTTTGAAAGGAATAGACGTATGATAGCCTTATAGTGCTTTGATTCATGTAATCAAGAGAATTAGTGGTGTTGAAGTTCTTGAGAAAAAAAATATGGAAAGTAGGATTTAAATTAATCTTTAAACTCTTAATTTGGAAATATGGAGAATATTTTGAAAATCATCTCCGAAAATAATGTAAGTGATCAAGATATTTGTGTTAAAGGTTTATACCATGTTAAATTGAGTTTAGTATCTAGGATGTGAATTATGTTGAAATTGGAAATTCATGTAAGAGTAATTGTTGGGAAAAATTTTCTTGAAATGATTGGGTGAATTAAACGGGATTGATATAAGTTAGAATGAGGTGTTTTTAGATATGATAGAAGAAAGGCTTGAAATTTTTGATAATGAATTTATTGGTGTTAATTAGAGGGTATAGAGTTACTGTGATGAGGTAAGTCAGAATTGTTAGACATGTGTCAATGGTACATAAACGTTATAAACTTTTTGGTGGATTTATTGTTACGTATGTTTAACATATTGATTAATAGATTTTAGGATAAAAATAGAAGATAGATTAAGATAATGATATTTTTGGGAGGATGTTGACATGTGAGAATCAAAGATGACTTGTTAGAAGTCTGGAATAAGAAAAGATAGTTACCCAATATGGATATGAATATGTTCTTTTATGTGTGTGTTTCCTAATATTGACTTATATATTTATGCATGCGAGCTAAAAGATATAAAGGAATGAGATACACAATGGGTTAAGAGTTCCTTATATGTGTATATATTATGTTGAGTATTTTGTATAAAGTGAAGTTGATTAGAAAAGGAATACAAACAATTCAATACAGGCCAAAAGTCTATAAGGACCATGAATGTTGAGCACTAGAAATTATCAGTTGGTGACCACATATTCTTGAAGGACTCACCAATGAAAGAGGTAATGAGGTTTGGAAAGAAGGAAAATGTTAAGCTCTAGTATATAGACTCTTTTGAAAACTTGAACAAAGTAGGCATAGTAGTACATTGCCTAGCCTTACCATTAGGGTTAAGTAATGTGAATACAATCTTTCTTGTATCAATGTTAAGGAAGTACCTATTAGATTCTTCTTATGTTACCTAATTCCAAGAAATTCAATTGGATAAGAATTTGGTTTAACTATAGGAAAAATCGATGTCTATTGTTGATCGACAAGTGAAGAACTTATGGATGAAGGAAATTCCTATGGTTAAGTTATATGGAAAAATCACCCAAGTGAAGAGACATATTAAAAAGTAAAGATGATATACATAAAAGATATCCCCAATTATTTGAGTAATAAGGTTGGTAACTTCGAATTATGCCTTGATTTCATTCTCTACATGTGGTAGGATGGGCTAAAATTCAGGGATCAAATTTCTTAAGGGGGGAAGAATGTAATATCCTGTAATTTTATTTTTAAATAATAATGTTTTACTATAAACAAATATATTTTTATTTTTAAAAAAATGATTATGCATGTTTTGCTAAAAGCAAGTATACTTTTAATTAAAATAATTATTGTTTTGCTTAAAATAATTATATTGGCCTCTAATAAATTTTTGTTTTATTTTTAAAAATATTCCTTCTTTTAGTATACATAAAGATATTTATTTTGTGATTTTTTTTATTAAAAATTTGTCAAGAAAAGTCATGATTTAAGAGTTCAACTAAAGTTTTATAAGAATGTAAATTTTTAGAAATTTTTAGGATATTTTAGGATGAAAAATGATATTTATATGAATATATATATAATAAAATAAAAATAATATTAAATATTTAATTATTAAATAATAATAAATAAAATAAAAGAGAAAACGGGGAGGGGGAGATGAACCGAGAGGAAGGAGCGTCTGCAAAAAACTTAGATGAATAGTGCGAATAGTACCTCTATGTTTTCTCTCTAGATCTGGAGTGTCTACCGGCCTCTGATCTCAAAACTAAGGGTACCATTGGATTCAGGACAGAGAATACTACGATTTTGACTCAACAAATTTTCAAATCAACTGTAAAATTGCCACAAATTGGAAGTAAAAAATCTCAGAAAAAGGTAAACTCTGAAACTCTTACTTAGAGACTTCAAATTGGAAATCGGATAACGTAGATGGATTCAAGAGCTAGATAAACCTTAGGATATGAAATTTTTCAGCCATCTAACAACTTTTTGTTCATCGTGAATAGTATTTTCGGCGATAAATAGTATTTTTCGGAGGTGAACAGTGATTTTGCTGGCGCAACAATATTTTCTGGCCATGAACAGTGATCAAGTTCCCAGAGTCATTTTCTTGATTTTTGAACCCACCGGACACATTTTTGAAATCTATTTAGTCAAATGTGAATTGGAAAAGTGTATTTTGGGGCTGTACAATATGGAGCCCTTACCTTGTGAGTGGATAATTCCTTCTATGACTTGCCCTAAACTCTTCTTGATCTTTAAACGTGTATTTGATTATGTTTATGAGATATTTACACTTTTATATGTTTTTGAAATGCATTAAGTTATCTGAATTGCTTACAATTTGGAATATAGTTCAAGAAGAGTATAGTTTTGAAAATGGATTTCTGAATTCATGGTATAGTTTTGTTTCATTGTTTTTGGTTTTATTTTCTTGCTTTTGGTTTTGTTTTTCTCGTTAAGTTTAGTTAATTTTTTAGGTTAGAAGTTTAATGAGTGTTTTCATTTGATTTTCAAGTCTATTCCTATGTGCCCAAGGTAATATAAAAGGATCAAAATCAAAGGAAATCAAAGAGAATCAAAAACTGAGGCAAAATTTGAAGAATTAGGGGTTCCAGCATCAAACACGGGTAAACTGTGTCACAGAGTACGCCCGTGCTTGAAGCACGGGCCAAAAAATGGAGAAAAAAAGGAGTCACCAATAGCCAACACGGGCAGGCGGTGTCACAGGACACGGCCGTGCCCCAAGAACAATCTAAGCACCCCCTCTACATGTTGGAAACACGGGCAAAAATCCAAAGAAATTGGGTTTCGAACGTCCAGCACAGGTGGGCCGTGCTATGTAACACGGCCTGGCCCAGCCCGTGCTCTAGGTAAAGTTCAAAAAAAAAGGAAGAAGAAGAAAAGAGAAGGACCAGCAGCCAAGATGGGCTAACCGTGTCACAAGAAATGGCTGTGGCTTAGGAACAACCCAAGCACCGCTTGCCTGTGTTCCTCAACACGTGCCTAATCCTAGAGAATGGGGCATTCCAGCCTGAAGCACAGCCGTAGTTTGGGTCCAGCTGCATTTTTCCCCTTATTATCTTCTCTTTCCTTCCCTGTGTTCATTCTCCTATCTCCCATGCCCTAGCCCGTGTCACTTTCCCCTACATCCCCATGCTCTCTTCTCCCTTCTTCCCTCCAATTTCCTTGCCATTCTCCACTTCAAATTTCTTCTCCCCCCTTTCCTAACTTCATCTCCTACATTCTTCCACCACCCTCAACCCAATTTCCCATTCCTAAGTTCCTCCTTCTCTTTCATCCCTCTCCTTCTCAGTCTCCCCATACCCGAAATCCCCTCCTTTGCGATTTCACCCATCCCCTTCTCCCATCTCCAAAGCTCCTCGTGCCCAAACTCAAAAGTTCCCCCTCCCTCTTGGAATCCCCCTACACTACCCATTTCCCTGCACCGAGCATTTTCCTTCCACTCCCTATCCCAGCAACCCGAAGCCCCCCACACACAAACCCAGCGTATACTCTCTGCAACACAATCCCAGCCAACCTATACCTCAGCCTATTCCCAAAACCAACACCACCACTCTCCCTCATCCAGCTCCTTCTTCTTCCTATTCCCCTGCACCCATCTCTTTCTCGTAACCAGCCCCCACACCATTATTCCCTTACTCCCTATTCGTAGCTTCACCTTACTACACGTTCAATAAATTTTGTGGCTTTTCTCCTCTAGGTAATTTCTAAATTTTATGCATTGTGGCTTATTCTTCCTGGATAGGAAATTCTGGTTGAATGCTAGACTAGCTTAATGTGCAACTTATTACCTAAAATAGGAATTTTGTATGCTTAAGTTTCTCATTCTTCATTGTCTAATTTGTCTAAAGCTCCGCTGGTTAATGTTGTATGGGTGCTAAACATTTCTAGATTTTGCCTTGCCTCATTTGTTGGAAAAATACTTCTCTAATCAGTATATCACTCTTAAAAATTGTTTTGATTTTAAACTCTCCAATTGCACTAAAAGCTATCTTGCATTTTGTAACGTCTGTTTTTTTAAATTTTATTATTATTATTATAACAACTTTGTAAGATCTAATTTACTTTAATTTTTTTTTTTCATATTACGCATTGTAAATACGTCATATGTATAAACACAATATATATGTATACATATTTATTACAGACCTCATACATGCTATAATTATACAATACAACATTTCAAAACACAATATATATGTTTACATATATATTACAAACCTCACACATGTTATATTTATACAATACAATATTTCAGTACTTAAATAAGAGTCCCTATACAACACTTCACCCTTGAAATACAAAGGGTGAGGAGAAGGTGCTAACATCGAGATCTCCATCAGTAAAGCCATTCTTAGTCATTTCTCATTTCTTTTTATCTGAACATAACATCAAAATAATAGTGAGAACAAAGGTTCCCAGTAGACTTAACATAAATAAAATATGATGAAAAAACAAGAGTTATGTTCAGCTGTATAAGTTATAGAAAAAAAATATCAAGATTTTGAGATAAAATCATAATTTTTGTTTATGCATAATTACCATACTATATATGCACTGAAAATCTATTTTTGATTTTATAATGCTCAGCCATATCACAGCTTTTAATTTACTCATTTGCTACACGCATAGTGACCAATCGACTATAGTCACAATAAGTGATAAGGGAATGTGAGTACATCACCCTCCTGCCCCCTCACAATACCACTGTCACCCAGTTGGAGCAGCCCTCCCTTGGCTCACTCAGGCTAATAGGGCGTCCCCTACTCGGTACCATCTCAAGCCAAACAACCAGTTGATATTCATCCATACATATAAATGTATATATATAAATTCATATTCATCAAATACAATATATAACTATCAAGCAACTCATCATGAGCTTTACGCTTGCCATTTAATCAATTTCATAATATGATGCATCATTTTTATATCAAATGATTGATAATCATTCATCACATACCAATATTCAATATGATTCATTTTAAATCAAATAAAGAAAAAGAGTAATTTGTGATACTAAAATCATCATTGTAAAAGTATTTTTCTTGGATATATGTTTCTTAAAAATATTTCAACAAACAAGATTATTTTTAGGTATAAAATAGTGAAAAATATGATAATCCAACACCCAACATGGCCATGCTTGAAAAATACTTCAAACATGCTTAAAAACAGCCCCGAACACGGCCTACATGTGCTGAAGCAACCCACAACATGGCCTGGCCGTGTTCTGGGACATTTCTTCACTTATTCAATCATATCACCTTCATACGAACTCCAATTGAGATAATTTTAAATCCTATAAATGGCTAAGACAATTATCTACAACGTGTGTGTTTACCATTTCTTGAAATTCTTTACGGATTATTCCCAAAAAATTAAAACAAAAACACTTATTTTTACTATCCTGGATTCCGACCTCTCCTCAATTAATCAACCATATCTCCCTCATATGAACTCAAAATTAAGTAATTCCAATGCCAATAGATCCTTAAGACATATATCTACAATTCATATGTTTACCATTTCTTTAAAATCCTTGTCACATTTTCTTAAAATTCGAAAAACAGAAGCTTCCCAATTATTCTGAAATTCAGCTTAATTTAAGTTCTCCTTTGATTTTCTTTTATATAATCCCATGCACCCATATGCATGTCCAAACATCTAAAACCGAATTTCATATAAATGCCTAGGCTACATGTTATCCAAAATCACATCTAAAAAGTATATATATATATATATATATATATATATATATATATTTAATTTTATATAAAAATTCATGAGTGGATGTTAAGCCTACCTCAGATAAATCCTTAGACTTGCGTGCTTGATTCCTTCCACACAAAATAAAATCCTACATCCATACCATGAATTAGGATATTCCTTAAGAAATGATGATGAATTTAGAGAGAGCCAAGAAATTTGCCTTGATTCCCCTTTCCTCTTCCTTTTCCTTTTCCTTCTTCTTCCTCTTTCTCTTCTTTTTCTTCCTCCTTCTTTTCCTTCTCTTTCTTTTCTTCCTCTTTCCTTTGACAAAAATCCTACCGACACTTCCCCCTTCTCCTTCTTAACTTCTCATTTTTTTTCCTACCTACCAATTCCCCCTTCTCCCTCTTAATTATTTTTTGTACCTACCACCTCTTAATTATTTTTCCTATCTACCACCTCTTAATCACAAAGATGCCAACGCCATCATCCATTAATTACAAAAATGCCATCCTCCATAAATTACATAAATGCCATTTTAACAATTCCTACGATCTTGTTTGACATGAGTAAAATAATTTAATCCTCCCATGAGATCCAAAATCCTTTTTCTTCTCTGAAAGAAATAAATTTCAATTAGTAACATAAGGCAAAATCGGGGATGTTACAGTTTTCCCCCCTAAAAAGAATTTTGTCCTCAAAATTCAAGGTTTACCTGTCTTGAAACAGTTGTGGGTACTTCTATCTCATGTCATCTACCCGTTCCCATGTAGCTTCTTCCATTGTTAAACTCTCATAACCTACCTTCAACAATGGAATAGTTTTATTTCTCAATTGTTTCACGTCTTTATTCAGAATTGCTATCGGCCTCGGTCGATAGGTTAGATTCTCGTCTACAGCTATTATCTCTTCTTGTCGGTAGGTTAGATTCTTGTCTATAGCTATTATCTCTTCTTGAATTATGTGCGATGGATATGGTAGATACTTTCAAAGTTAAGAAATATGGAACACATCATGCAAACTTGACAAATGCGGAGGAAGTGCAATCTGATATGCCGATGACCCTATCCTTTTCAGAATTTGATAAGGTCCTAAATATCTTGGACTCAATTTCTTAATTTTCATTGCTCGGCTAATTCCGGTAGTAGGAGAAATTTTCAAGAACATATGCTCCCCTTCTTAGAATTGTATCGGTTTTCTTCTCCTATTGAAATAGATCTTTTGACGACTCTGAGCTATTCGCATTTTATCTCAAATTATCTGTATTTTCTCAGAAGTATGTTGCACTAACTCGGGCCCCAATAACCTTTTCTCCCCCACTTCAATCTAACATAGAGACGATTTACATCTCCTACCATAAAAAGTTTCATAGGGTGCCATTCCAATACTGGAATGATAATTGTTATTATACGCAAACTCAGCCAGTGACAGATATCCATCCCATCCTTGTCCTTGCTCTAGCACGCACGCTCTTAGCATATCCTTTAGAATCTGTATAGTTCTCTCTATTTGACCGTCTGTTTAAGGATGATGTGCAGTACTAAAACACAAACGAGTACCAAAAGCTTCTTGTAGCGCTCTCCAAAATCTAGAAGTAAATGGAGGATCTCGATCTGAAATGATACAATTAGGAATTCCATGCAACTGTACAATTTCCTTCATATACAACTGGACCAACTTATTCAACGAGTAGTTTTTCTTAATGGGTAGAAAGTGCACAGATTTCATCAATCTATCAACTATTACCCATATCGCATCATGACCTGTCTGAGTCTTAGGTGATCCGACAATAAAATCCATAGAAATACTATCCCACTTCCACTCAGGGATTTCTAAAGGTTGTAACATCCCAGAAGGTTTTTGATGTTCTATCTTCACTTTTTGACAAACCAGACACTTAGACACGTATTCAACAATGTCTCTCTTCATTCTTGGCCACCAGTATAATCTTTTCAAATCTTGATACATTTTTGTAGATCCTAGATGGATTGTATACTGACTTTGATGAGTGTAATAGCCGTAAATTTAATAAAGTCTAAAAGGGCGTTACAATGAGCTTCTTCCAGAAACTTAGCCTTCAAATTCTCTATTTGTGGTATACATGTTTTGCCCCTGGTACATAATAATTCTATCCTCTGACATTGCAAAGTTAAGCTGATCTCTTCGATCATGTAAAAATTGGTCATGTGTCTGTGCTTCCTTAATCTGAGTCTTCAAGTCACTTTCAATTCTTAATTCACTAACAATCAAACTACCAGGGACAGTCATAACTGATAATTTCAAATTTTTGAATTCCTCAATTACCTCCATTTCTTTTATTAGTATTAGACTTAAATGCAACGACTTCCAGCTCAATGCATCAGCTACTACATTTACCTTCCCTGGGTGATACTTTAATTCAAATTTGTAATCATTAATGAATTCCATCCACCTTCTTTGCCTCATATTCAATTATTTTTTGTCAAAGAGATACTTTAAACTCTTGTGGTCACTATATATTTCAAATACAGCTCCATACAAGTAGTGCCTCCACATCTTTAGGGCAAAAACTATTGCAGCTAACTCTAGATCATGAGTAGGATAGTTTTCCTCATGTGGTCTCAATTATCGAGACGTATAAGCAACTACTATACTTTCTTGCATCAAAACACAACCTAAACATTTCTTGGAAGCATCTGTATAGACTACAAAGCATCCAGAAGGGTTAGGAACAACTAGAATAGATGGAGAAGTCAATTTAACTTTAAGCTCTTGAAAACTATTTTCGCATTCTTCAGTCCAATTAAAGAGACTTTCTTTTCTGGTCAATAAAGTCAAATGCCAAGCTATTTGAGAGAATCCCTGTATAAACCTTCTGTAATATCCTGCTAAACCCAAGAAACTTCTAATTTCAGTCACAGTTTTAGGTCTCTCCTATTTCAGCACTGCTTCAGTTTTACTGGGATCCACCGACACACTATTTTTAGAAATTACGTGACCCAAAAACTTCATTTCTTCCAACCAAAATTCACATTTTTCCAACTTAGCAAAAAAGTTTCTTTTCCTTCAAGACCTGAAGTACTAATCGAAGATGCTGGTTGTGTTCTTCCTCACTCTTAGAGTAGATTAAAATATCATCTATGAACACTACTACGAATTGATCCAAGTAGGGTCTAAAAATGCGATTCATATAGTCCATAAAGACTGCAGGTGCATTTGTGACCCCAAAAGGCATGACTAAAAATTCGTAGTCTCCATACCGAGTTCTAAAAGCTATTTTTGGAATGTCTTCTTCTTTAACTCTGATCTGATGATATCCTGACCCAACACGGCCATGCTTAAAAAATACATCAAACATGCTTAAAAACAGCCATAAACACGGCCTACCCATGTTGAAGCAACCCAAAACACGACTGTGTTCTGGGACCTTTCTTCACTTATTCAATCATATCTCCCTCATATGAACTCCGATTGAGATGATTTCAAATCCTATAAAAATATAAGACAATTATCTAGAACGTTTGTGTTTATCATATCTTCAGATTCTTTACAGATTATTCCCAAAAAATTAAAACAAAAACACTTATTTTTACTATCCTGGATTCCGACCTCTACTAAATTAATAAGCCATATTTCCCCCATATGAACTCCAACTTAAGTAATTCTAAATCCTATAGATCCGTGAGACATATATCTACAATTCATATGTTTATGATTTATTTAAAATCCTTGCTAAATTGTCTCAAAATTCAAAAAATAGAAGCTTCCCAATTATTCTAAAATGCAGCTTAATTTAACTTCTCCTTTGATTTTCTTTTATATAATCCCATGCACCCATATTGACATGCTATAAATTAAGCATGTATTTAGCATATTTTATGTTACTTTTAATTTTATTTAAATAGTAAATAAATAGGATTTAATTAATTTTTGTGTTTTATGTTTTAGGAATAATAAAGAAGAGAAGAAGAGAAAAATAGAAAGAAAATCATGAAAAATGCTGATTTCTGACCTTTCATCAGTAATGGAGGCATATCACGCTCATTTAGCTTCGATCTAGGTGATTCCAGCGGCTATAGAAAGACGAAACATAGAGTTACAACTTTTGTGTTCGGTACTTCGGCAAAATCCAGAGTTTTCTGGGTGCCACAGCGCTCGCAAGTTAGCGCTGCGGTGGCCCGTCATGGCTAGCTCAGAGCGCCGCGGCACTGGTCATAGGCGCTGCGGTGCCCCGTGACATATTCTCCATAGTGCCGCCATACAGACTTGCTGATTTCGCGATTTTAGGTCTTTTTCACTCAAATTGAAGCCCGATAGACTAGGATTTGACCTAAATACATTCCTACTTCGATTAGGAGCAGTTAATCTATAAAAAGAGAGGAAAGAAAGCAGAGAAGGCATCCAATCCTTCATCCAAGTTCTTCAATTCTTCTTTAGACTTTCTTATGGCCCTGCGTGGCTAGTTCTTTTTTGTTGGTTGAGGTAGGTTGAAACCTCAAGGGATTTTCATACAATGTGAGATTTGGATTTGCTTTATTGTTTCAATTTGAATTGAGTATTGATTATTCATCTGTTCTTCTTCTTAATGATTATTCATATGATTGCTAGGAGGCCTACTAGTATATTGTCTATCTTAATCTACCGCTGAATTGTGTTTTGAACAAAGTCTTTAATTCTGCGATTCATGAGGCAAATAGGTTTGAGGATTTTGGATTATAAATCATTGAACCTATGATGAATGATTAACTAATTTAGATATAACCGCTGTGTTTATATTTGTTTAACTCTGTCAGTTTCTCTAGTTCTTCATGCGGTTACTAAGTTATGCTTTACCGATGTGCTAAATGATTGCTTGTTAATTAGGGTTTAATTATTGTGAATGTCATTAATTTGCTAGGCTTAAGGAGGAATAGGGTTAGAAACCCAATGATAGATATTCAATTATAAATTGATTATGTTGTCAATGATCAATGAAATCCCTTGACGGTGGATATCAACCGAAACCAATGTTTTTATCATTAATCACTCTCTCGTAATTACTTTAGTTATTGTTCACTTAGGTTTATTTGCAATTATCAATCCCCCCTTTCTCAATCACATAAGGTAATTCCAGTCTCTGTGGGATCGACCCTTACTCCCACTACTACAGGTTAGTTTTGAGGTAAGGTATTAATTTGGGTGTACCTGTGGCAGTACGCACCAAATTTTGGCGCCGTTGCCGGGGACTGCATCATTACTTTTTGTGATTTTTTTGATTTATGCCTGTAACTCATTCTTCTAATTCTCAAGATTTACAGTGCAATCCAGATATTGGAAAATCAGTATACAGGCACAAAAGAGAAATTCAAGAAGACGTTGATCAGGATAGAGAGGAAGTGATCATGGCCAGACACCCCACTCTAAAGGAGCTTGCAGCTCCTGATTTCCATCAGCAAGCCTTATGCATTACTTTTCCTAATCTTGATGACAATGTTAATTTTGAGTTAAAATCTGGATTAATTCATCTCTTACCAAGTTTTCATGGTCTTGCAGGTGAAGACCCGCATAAACATCTGAAGGAGTTCCATGTGGTATGTATCAGTATGAAGCCCCCTGGAGTAACTGAGGAACAAATAAAACTCAGGGCTTTTCCTTTTTCCTTAAAAGATTCAGCCAAAGATTGGTTGTATTATTTGCCCTCTGGTACTATCACTACCTAGAATGAGATGAAGAGAATGTTTTTAGAACATTATTTTCCTACATCTAGAGCTACTACTATTACGAAAGAAATATGCGGCATTAGGCAATTGCATGGTGAAACGCTTTATGAATATTGGGAGAGGTTTAAGAAACTTTGTACAAACTGCCACATCATCAGATTAGTGAGCAGCTACTAATCCAATATTTTTATGAAAGTCTTTTGTAAGGAGATAGGAGCATGATAGATGCAGCTAGTGGAGGAGCACTAGTAGATAAAACTCCTGAAGTAGCCAGAATCTTGATATCAAATATGGCTGCCAATTCACAACAATTTGGCATTAGGCATGATCCTCCTATTAGGCATGCCCATGAGGTAAATACCACTTCTCTACAGAATCAAATATCTGAACTTACTTCTCTTGTGCGCCAAATGGCTATAGGTACACTTCAGCAAGTTAAAGTCTGTGGAATATGTTTAGGGACAGGGCACCCTACTAATATGTGCCCTACACTTCAAGAGGGATCCATAGAATAAGCTAACGCTGCAGGAGGTTTTCCTAGCCAACCAAATAGGTATGATCCTTATTCTAATACATACAATTCTGGATGGAAGGATCGTCCAAATTTCAGGTATGGGAATGCACAAAATAGGCCTGCAGGACAAAATTTTCAACAAAACCAACAGGCCTATTATACTAGACAGAATGCATCGCAGGATCACCAGGTAAGTAATCCATTGGAAGACATTGTGAAAACTCTTGTACATAACTCATCAATTTCAGCAAGAGACAAGAGTTAGCATTCAGAACCTGACAACTCAAGTAGGTCAGTTAGCAAGCACAGTGAGTTGATTGGATGCTCAAAACTCAGGTAAGTTACCTTCACAAATTGTGGTAAACCCTAGGGAAAATGTGAATGCAATCATGCTACAAGGTGATGAAGAAGTTGAGACCCCAATGCAAGAGTTACGTGCACCAATTAAGCAAAAGGAAGACAAGAATGATACAACCATGGTAGGTAAGCATCCAAAAGGTAAGTCTGAACCATTCTCTGAATATAAATCTAAACCTCAATTTCCTAAAGCTTTGAAGGAAAATAGGATGAATGAGAGAACTTCTGAACTATATGATACCTTTAGAAAGTGCGAGGTAAATCTTCCTCTTTTGGATGCAATCAGTCAGGAACCTCACCATGCCAATTTCTTAAAGGAATTACACACCCAACAGAGGAAGCAGAAGTTGAAAGGAGCTGAGAAAGTAAAAGTAGGTGAGCATGTTTCTGTAATTATTCAGAGAAAACTCCCTATAAAATGCAAGGACCCAGGTATATTTTCTATTCCCTGCTATATAGGCAACAATACATTTGATAAGGCTATGCTAGATCTAGGAGCATCTATTAATGACATGCCATACTCTATCTATGCATCTTTAGCACTAGGACCTCTGAAAGAAACTAGTGTTATAATACAATTGGCTAACAAATCTAATACCCTCCCTGAGGGTGTAGTTGAGGATGTTTTAGTACAAGTTGGTGATATGATTTTTCCTGCTAATTTTTATGTACTTAACATGGGGAGTGGTGATCAAACAACTCCAATTTTGTTAGGGAGACTATTTTTAAAAACATCCAAGGCCATAATAAACGTTCATAGTGGCACACTGACAATGGAATTTGAAGGAAAAATTATGAAATTTAGTAATTGCAGTGCCATGAAAGATCTCACTACCTATGCTATTAATATGGTAAATTCTATAGCACAGGATGTTGAGCCTTTAGAGACAAAGGTTGAGAAATCAGCCTTGAGTGTTCACTTGCTGGAGAATAATGTAGAAGTTCCAAAAGTGCAGCAAACAGGTAAAGATCCCTTTACCTCAGCACCAAATTCTAATGCAAATGCACCTTCTATTTTGTAGGATCCTGGGTCAAATCTGTCACCTCTTCCCAATCACTTGAAATACTTGGAAATAGGAGATGCATCACCTCTTTTAGTTGCCAAGAATTTGGGTGTTAAAAAAGAAGAGGAATTGATGCATATTCTTCAGAAAAAAAGAAATGCCATTATAAAAACAATTGCAAACCTTAAAGGCATAGACCCGACTGTAGAGTTGCATCAAGTTCTAGAAATCAAAGGGGTTAAACCCTTTAAAGGTAAGAAATCTCTCCCTTAGTTAGGACCACTTGTTATTACTAATGTGGCTTCTGGTTATGCAGTTGAATTTCAAGGATTGAATCAGTCCCAAAAATTTAAAGTTAACATCAAAGAGCCTCCATGAACAAAGATAGGGAGCTAGGTCGAACCAACAACATTAAACAAAGGTGCTGGTTGGGAGGCAACCCAACAATCATTCTTCTTTTTCTATTCATAGTTTAATTTTTCTTTATAAAAAAATTGCAGAACTGCGGATGCACATGCGCCACGGCACTCATTGCCCAGACTGGGCAAGCGCCGCGGCGCTACTAACCCAGAATGGGTGAGCGCCGCGGTGCTACTAACGCAAAATGGGTGAGCGCCGCGGTGCTCCGCGTTGTAGCAAAGAGTGCCGCGGCGCTCTGTATAATAGGGTCGTGCGCCCTCTTTGTCTTCCCCCTTCGATTTTGCATCCTCTTCACCTCCAAATCCGCTTTCTTGCCTTAAATGAACCATACCCACCTCCCATTATGTTATCTTGCTTACATTACATGATTTTTCATCTTCTTTTGTAGGATTATACACCCCTTTCAGCATTTGAGTTGGATTCCAAGACAATTTTCTAGGGTTCAAAGGCATATTTGATCTTGCAATCTCCAGCCACCAACCAAGCTAAATTGGGTACGGTTCTCTTCTTTTTTTCCTGCTAGAATTGATCCCAATACTTAATTGCTACTGGTCTGTACTGAATTGGGACTTCTACTTGAGAATCAACCATTCATTCTTCCAAGTTTTTAAGAGCGCCCACAAGGTGTTCGACAAAACACCTTAGTGAACTTTCCAAGCAAATGGCTCCAAAAACTTCTAAGTTGAGTATCTCAAAAAGGAAGACTAGAGCTGAGGACCCTCCAGCATTTGAAACCATGGCATTTGTGACTGAAGAGGTTTATCAACACCACATCAAAGTGGTGGTGCATAAGCCTATCATTCTAGAACGTGGATTTATTATCACCGAGGGGCTACCTCATAGAGACAATATCCTCCATAGGCATTGGGAGATTTTCTGCAAGAACCCAGAACTAGGAGTTATTCTCGTGGTACAGGAGTTCTACTCCAATGATACAGTTCACGAACGTCATAAAGCACGGGTTAGAGGCAAGATGGTGCCATTTACTCTGCATGCCATTAATGAATTCTATTCACTACCTAATATTGAGGATGATGAATATACGACGCTTCTTCAATCATACATTGACTTTGAAGACATTATATGCACTCTTTACTACAGGGGGTCCTCCTGGAAATTGGATAGCAACGGCCAACTGATATACTTTGCTAGGGCCGATATGAATAAAGCGGCTAAAGCATGGTACTATTTCATGTCAACAAGATTCATGCCCAGCTTCAACATGAGTCAAGTCAGGAGGGACAGGGCCATTTTGCTTTATGCAATACTAAAGGGCCTTTCTATTGATGTAGGCAAGATTATTCATAGGCAGATGCTCAGCTATATTAGTGTTAGAGGCGGATCCCTCTTTGCCCCTAGTTTAATTACTGGTCTATGTCAAAAGGTGGGAGTATGCTGGGATTCCACTGAGGCTCTCATTCACCAAATGAGACCTATTTCCTATGCAGACATACAAAAATACAAAGGCCACTCCACCACCATCCCAGCATTCCATTGAAGATTTATGGGAGCGCACAGAGTGTCTGAGCCATCAAATGAACGATCTGGCCCTCTACCAGTACTCTATTGCACAGCATCATCATGTAAGTTTTAGCCAATTAGCTCATGCCCTGAACCTCCTAATTGCTTTCCCGGTGCCTCCTGCACCACCCTTTAGGCTTGACCCCAAGCATAATGAGATGGATGACGACAATTAATCAGGGAAGTTTCACTAAACCCCTCCTTATGTTATTACTTGTCCCTATTATATTCATTTTTATATTCTTACATTGGGGACAATGTACGTTTTTAAGTGTGGGGGGGTCACTTTATGATTCAGCTGGATGACTGTATAATAAATCATACACTTGTGCACTTTCCTACTTTGATGCATAACTATAATTTTATGATATGTGCACTTTTAATCCTGTCATGAGGTGAGCATGTGAACAAAATTTCAATTTATCAGTGTGTTAGTGAAACCAATAGCCAATGATATAAATGTTTAAATTGCTAATAGCTCTTGAGAAACGTGGGAAAATCATAATTATGTGTAATTTTAATTTATTTGCAATTTATTACCCTTTTTTTTAGAATCCTGAAACTATTTTGCACAATAACTTTGGGCATTCAATTTTATCTTTTACTTAGAGAATTTTTATATAATTCAAAAATATTTCATGATCTCAACAGGATTCTAGAACTTATTTGAATGCTGCTTGAGGCGAAATCCTAGGTTAATACTATTTTTTTTAGGAGATGATTTAGGCATTATTGGATAGATTGAGCCTTTCTAGCCTAACCTAAACAATAAAATATCCTTAGTTCCTTTATTTTGAACTTAATGAACTCTTCCTTCTAAAAACCACAAATGAGCCTAAAGCAAAAATTTGTATGAATATCCTTATTTTTCTTTACCCTATTCACTCACTCCATGATTATTTTGCTAATTATTTGTATTGTAGAGCTTTATTTACAAAAAGGGTGGAAGGGTGGAAATCCAAAAAGTATAAGAACAAATGTTGTGGGTGAAAGAAAAAAAGGAAAATGATGGATTAAATTGAAGCAAGAAAAGGAGTGTGGGGAGAAAATTTCCCCAAAATTATTATTGAAAAAAAAAGAAAAGAAAAGAAAAGCAAAGAGCTCAAGAGATTATATTTTATCATGTGGTGCTGGGTGATTGAGCCTACATTTATATCCTTTATCCCACCTTATACCCTGGCAACATTACAAGCTAAATAAAGTCCTTTTGATCCTAAAAAGTAGTTTTGACCTACATTAGTGGAGAGTAGCATGAAAAATAAGCATATGGAAATCCTACAAAGAGATCCATACCTAATTTCTTGAGATATATAAACTCATTTGAATGAAAGATGGTTGAACTGCTCAAAGACACACACACACTTAGGGCTTTAGAAAATAAATTCTGAATTGCATTTGAATTGAATATTGCACATAGTCATTAAATTTTCTGAAATTTCTTTAAGAGCATACAATTTTCACTATGAGGCTACATATTGGTAAGTCTTTCACTCATCTTATTTATTGAATATTGTTCACATAAATTAATTTGCTTGAGGACAAGAAAAAGTGTAAGTGTGGGGGTATTTGACATGCTATAAATTAAGCATGTATTTAGCATATTTTATGTTACTTTTTATTTTATTTAAATAGTGAATAAATAGGATTTAATTAATTTTTGTGTTTTATGTTTTAAGAATAATAAAGAAGAGAAGAAGAGAAAAATAGAGAGAAAATCATGAAAAATGCCGATTTCTGACCTTTCATCACTAATGGAGACATATCTCGCTCATTTTAGCTCCGCTCAAGGTGATTCCAGCTGCTATGGAAAGAAGAAACATAGAGCTACAACTTTTGTATTTGGCACTTCGGTAAACTCCAGAGTTTTCTGGGCGCCCCGGCGCTTACAAGTTAGTGCCATGGCGGCCCGTCATGGCTAGCTCAGAGCGCCGCGGCGCTAACTGAGTGTGCCGCGGCACCCCGTGACATATTCTCTGTAGTGCTGCGGCGCTTGCCGCCATACAGACTTGCTGATTTCGCGATTTTAGGTCTTTTTCACTCAAATTGAAGCCCGATGGACTGGGATTTGACCTAAATACATTCCTACTTCGATTAGGAGGAGTTAATCTATAAAAAGAGAGGAAAGCAAGTAGAGAAGGCATCCAATCCTTCATCCAAGTTCTTCAATTCTTCTTTAGATTTTCTTATGGCACTACGTGGCTAGTTCTTTTTAGTTGGTTGAGGTAGGTTGAAACCTCAAGGGATTTTCATACATTGTGAGATTTGGATTTGCTTTATTGTTTCAATTTGAATTGAGTAATGATTATTCATCTGTTCTTCTTCTTAATGATTGCTAGGAGGCCTACTAGTATATTGTCTCTCTTAATCTACCGCTGAATTGTGTTTTGAACAAAGTCTTCAATTCTACGATTCATGAGGCAAATATGTTTGAGGATTTTGGATTATAAATCATTGAACCTATGATGAATGATTAACTAATTTAGATATAACCGATGTGTTTATATTTGTTTAGCTCTGTCAGTTTCTCTAGTTCTTCATACGGTTAATAAGTTATGCTTTACCGATGTGTTAAAGGATTGCTTGTTAATTAGGGTTTAATTAGTGCGATTGTCATTAATTTGCTAGGCTTAAGGAGGAACAGGGTTAGAAACCTAATGATAGATATTCAATTATAAATTGATTATGTTGTCAATGATCAATAAAATCCCTTGACGGTGGATATCAATCGAAACTAACATTTTCATCATTAATCACTCTCTCTTAATTACTTTAGTTATTGTTCACTTAGTTTTATTTGCAATTATCAATCCCCCCTTTCTCAATCACATAAGGTAATTCCAGTTTCTGTGGGATCGACCCTTACTCCCACTACTACAGGTTAGTTTTGAAGTAAGGTACTAATTTTGGTGTACCTGCGACAGTACGCACCACATATGCATGTCCAAACATCCAAAACAGAATTTCATATAAATATCCAGACTACATGTTATCCAAAATCACATATAAAAATATATATATATTTAATTTTATATAAATATTCATGAGTGGATGTTATGCCTACCTCAGATAAATCCTTAGACTTGCGTGCTTGATTCCTTCTACACAAAATAAAATCCTACATCCATACCATGAATTAGGATTTTCCTTAAGAAATGATGATGAATTTAGAGAGACGGCTAAGAAATTTACCTTGATTCCCCTTTCCTCTTCCTTTTCCTTTTCCTTCTTCTTCCTTTTTCTCTTCTTTTTCTTCTTCTTTCTTTTCCTTCTCTTTCTTTCCTTCCTCTTTCCTTATCCAAAAATCCTACCGACACTTCCCCCTTCTCCTTCTTAACTTCTCATTATTTTTTTTCCTACCTACCAATTCCCCCTTCTCCCTCTTAATTATTTTTCATACCTACCACCTCTTAATCACAAAAATGCCAATGCCATCATCCATTAATTACAAAAATGCCATCCTCCATAAATTACATAAATGTCATTTCAATAAAATTACATAAATGCCATTTCAATGAAATTACATAAATTCCATTTTAACCATTCCTACGATCTTGTTTGACTTGAGTAAAATAATTTAATCCTCCCATGAGATCCAAAATCCTTTCTGCTCTTTGAAAGAAATTAATTTCAATTAGTAACATAAGGAAAAATCGGGGATGCTACACTTTTTACTAGTTGTGGTATAAAATTGGCCTTGATATTTGCTTAGACTTATTTGGTTTTGGTTCAGCTAAATGAATCAATTGGAAAACATGTTCTGCGTGCAACAGGATTTCTTGAATGTTTATATTGACTCTTGTCATTGATTAGCTTATTACATTGGTTTTTCGAGGAGAATTCTACAGCATTGGGAATTATATGTTTTCCTAAACAATTCTCTACCTGAGCTGACATTACCTTGTGATTAACTTTTCTTGAAGTTGGTTAAATTGTGTTAAGCCAAGTAATTCTAGTTAGTTCTGCTTGATTAAACAATTTTTCTATTGAATGACATTGCTAATTTTTTCTTCACTAGTTTTCCTGGGACATTCTGTCTAAATTTGAACATGTGTTTCTAATTTGAATATATTGATCTGATCCTGTATTCAATTTGCTAAGCTTGAGTTGGAATTGATTAGTCGAATACTCAAAGTTTTATGTGCCTAATCCTCCAGAAATTGAATAGATTGGTTTGACTAGATTTGATTAAATTAACTTTGATTGTGCTTTGAATTTCTGAACTTGTTTTTCACTGATTCTTGCTTTGATAGTTACTGATTATTGTTGGCACATTACCTAGCATTGCACTTGATAATTGACAGTCTCACATTCCCTTATCCTAATCTCATCCGTTTGTTAATTAGTTTTTAGGCCTGCACATCCTATTCCCCTTTTGCATTTGTTGCATATCATCACATATGGGTCCCAAAAGAGCCAAAACTGGCCAATCATCCTCCCAATCTCAACAACCACATAGAGGACGAACTCAACAACCGCCCCAACTTCCTCATTAATAAATGAGTATGGTATTGTGTTTGTTGATGATAGTTGATGTAATCTTAATTAAGCATGATATTAATACCTTTAAACTTACTTTTTGTTTGATTTAAGGAAAATATAATTAGTAGTTAGCTTAGTTTTGTGTTTTGTGTTGTAGGAACAAAGGAAGAAGAAAAGAGAAGAAAAAGATAAAAAAATTCACGGAAAAATGCTACATTGCAGCAATTTCAGACCTTTCAGAACTATTTTGAGCATATCTCCTACTTATGAACTCTAATCAAAGTGATTCAAGTGGTTATGAAAAGATAACACACTCATCTACAACTTTTATGTTGAGCCCCTGGTCAAATTCAGGAGATTTCATAGTGTTACAGAGCTCGTAAAACAGAATCACAGTGCAGCAGGATAAATTCTGACCTTTGGTCACTAATTTTCTCATATCTCCTTCAATTTAGATCTGATTAAGGTTATTCCAGCAGCTATGGAAATAAGAGATATAGAGCTATAACTTTCATGTTCGGCACGTTGGCAAATTTTAGAGTTTTTTGGGCACCGCGGCACCCCATCTTTGGATTTTCGGAGCGCCAAGGCGCCCGAGTAGAGGGTCGCGGCTTCCGCCGCCGCACCAGGTCGCTGAATTCGTAATTTTTAGGGTTTTTCAACTCCAATTGAAGCCCGGTAGGCCGAAATTTGACCTAGATACACTCCTACTTCGATTAAGAGAAGTTGATCTATAAAAAGGAAGGAAAGCAAGCAGAGAATTCATTCAATCATTCATCCAAGTTCTTAGTTACATTCTTTAATTCTTCTTTAGATTTTCTTATCGCCCTGCGTGGCTAGTTCTTTTTAGTTCGTTGAGGTAGATTGAAACCTCAAGGGATCTTCATGCATTGTGAGATGTGGATTAGATTTTATTATTTCAATTTGAATTGAGTATTGATTATTCATCTGCTCTTCTTCTCAATGATTATTCATATGATTGCTAGGGAGGCCTACTAGTATATTATCTGTCTTAATCTACCACTGAATAATGTTTTTAACAAAGTCTTCAATTCTGTGATTCAAGAGGCAAATAGGTTTGAGGATTTTGGATTATAAATCATTGAACCTATGATGAATAATTAACTAAATTAGATATAGCCGATGTGTTTATATTTGTTTAGTTTTGTCAGTTTCTCTAGTTTTTCATGCGGTTAATAAGATATGCTTTACCGATGTGCTAAAGAATTGCTTGTTAATTAGGGTTTAATTGGTGTGATTGTCATTAATTTACTAGACTTAAGGGGGAATAGGGTTAAAAACCCAATGATAGATATTCAATTACAGATTGATTATGTTGTCAATGATCAATGCAATCCCTTGACGATGGATATCAATCGAAACCAATTCCTTTCTCATTAATTACTCTCTTAATTATTTTCATTATTGTTTACTTTACTTAATTTGCGATTATCAATCCCCCCTTTTCTCAATGACATAAGGTAATACCAGTCTCTGTGGGATCGACCCTTACTCCCACTACTACAGGTTAGTTTTGAGGTAAGGTATCAATTTGAGTGTACCTACGACAATACGCACCAAATTTTGGCGCCGTTGCCAGGGACTGCGTCATTAATTTTTGTGATTTTTATTTTGATTTATGCCTGTGACTCGTTATTCTAATTCTTAAGATTTACAGTTCAATCCAGATATTGGAAAATCTGTATACAGGCACAGAAGAGGACTTTAAGAAGACATTGATTAAGAAAAGGAGGAAGTAATCATGGCCAGGCACCCCACTCTGAAGGAGCTTGTAGCTCCAGATTTGCATCAGCAACCCTTATGCATTACTTTTCCTAATCTTGATGATAATGTTAATTTTGAATTAAAATCTGGATTAATTCATCTTTGACCTAATTTTCATGGTCTTGTAGGTGAAGACCCGCGTAAACATTTGAAAGAATTTCACGTGGTAAGTACCAGCATGAAGCCCCTAGAGTAACTGAGGAACAAATAAAACTCAGGGCTTTTCCTTTTTCACTAAGAGACTCAGCCAAAGATTGGTTGCCTCTGGCACTATCACCACATTGAATGAGATGAAAAGAATATTTTTAGAATGATATTTTCCTGCATCTAGAGCCACTAATATCACGAAATAAATATGCGGCATTAGACAATTGCATGGAGAGACTCTTTATGAATATTGGGAAAGGTTTCAAAAGCTTTGTGCAAGCTGCTCACATCATCAGATTAGTGAGTAGCTACTAATCCAATATTTTTATGAAAGTCTTTTACAAGGAGAGAGGAGCATGATAGATGCAGCTAGTGGATGAGCACTAGTAGATAAGACTCCTGAAGAATCCAGAATCCTTATATCAAATATGGCTGCCAATTCCCAACAATTTGGCATTAGGCATGATCCTCCTATTAGGCATGCCCATGAGGTAAGTACTACTTCTCTTCAGAATCAGATATATGAACTTACCTCTCTTGTTCTCCAAATGGCTATAGGTACACCACAGCAAGTTAAAGTCTGTGGAATATGTTTAGGAACAGGGCACCTTACTGATATGTGCCCTACACTTCAAGAGGAATCCACAGAACAAGTTAATGCTGCAGGAGGTTTTCCTGACCAACCAAAGAGGTATGATCCATATGCTAATACATATAATCATGGATGGAAGGATCATCCAAATTTCAGGTATGGGAATGCACAAAATAGGCCTACAGGACAAAATTTTTAGCATAACCAACAGGTCTATTATCCTAGATAGAATGCATCCCAGGATCACCAGGTAAGTAATCCATCGGAAGATATTGTGAAAACTCTTGTACATAATTCTCATCAATTTTAGCAAGAGACAAGAGCCAACATTCAGAACCTGACAACTCAAGTAGGTCAGTTAGCAACCACAATGAGTCGATTGGATGCTTAAAACTCAGGTAAGTTACCTTCTCAAACTGTGGTAAATCCTAGAGAAAATGTCAGTGCAATTATTTCAATGAATGGTAAGGAAACTAAAGGTTTACCATCCCTTTCTTCTCCTAAAAAGCGTGAGAAATTAAATAAGGAAAAATAATAATCTTCTACAGGTAAGTCTCTATCTACTCCAAATTATGAAGTAATGCCTCCTTTTCTAGAAGCTCTTAAAGAGAATAGGCTAAATGAGAAAACTTCTGAATTATATGACATCTTTAGAAAATGTGAAGTTAATCTCCCCCTTCTAGATACCATTAAACAGGTGCCAAGATATGCAAAGTTCTTGAAAGAACTATGTACTCAAAAAGAAGGGAAAAAATTAAAGGATTTTGAAAAGGTTCATATGAGTCAGAATGTATCTGCTATGATACAAATAAAACTCCCTACTAAATGTAAGGATCCAGGTATGTTTACTATTCCATGCAAAATTGGGGGAACTCGCATTAAAAAGGCTATGTTAGATTTAAGAGCTTCTGTCAAGGTTATGCCATATTCTGTGTATACATCTTTGAATTTGGGACCATTTAACTCTGTAAATTTGATAATTCAACTAGCAGACAGGTCCACTGCATATCGTAAGGGAATAATTGAGGATGTCTTGGTGCAGGTAGATGATTTGGTGTTCCCTGCAGATTTTTATGTGCTTGACATGGACAATGGGGATTTTACTTCTCCAATATTATTAGGGAGACCATTCTTGAAAACCTCTAAAACTAAGATAGATGTTCACAATGGTACACTCACTATGGAATTTAATGGTGAAGTAATAAAATTCAATATGTATGAAGCCATGAAACACCCAGGTGATGATACTCCTGTTTATTCCATTGATGTACTTGATTCTTTGGCATAGGATGTGTTTGAATTAGATGAAAAGGATAAAATGGAGGAAAGTGTGATCAAATCTATAGCAGAAGATGATGGTGAGATAGACTTAGATGAAGAAACAAAGGAGAAACTGTCTGTACTCAATGATTTTTCAGAAGGGCCACCAAAAGGTAAGGTTGCTTATATGGAATTATCAAATTCTGATACTACTCTTGCACCTTCTGTTTTACAGGACCGTGGATCAATTTTGTCATCTCTTCCTAATCAACTGAAATACTTGGAAGTAGGAGATGCATCACCTATTATAGTTGCAAAAAGTTTAGGTGTTAAAAAAGAAAAGGAATTGATGCATATTATTCCTGGAGAATCTGCTTTCTTGATACAAGGAGTCTATAGTGAGATACTAAAAAAATCTAATCTCTGTTTTAGCAGCCTATAAGTTATTACAAAAAGGTGCCAAGGATATTTGGCAATAGTGGGAAATGTTGATATAAAGTATACCAGTGTAAATCAAGTTCCAGTGGTTAGAGAATTTTCTGATGTAATTCCTGAGAAATTATCAAGATTATCTCGAAACATAAAATATAATTTGATATTGATTTACTTCCTGAAACCTAACCAGTGTCTATACCCCTTTATAGAATGGTAACAACTAAACTCAAGGAATTAAAGAATTAGTTGTAGGACTTGTTGGACAAGAGATTTTTATACCCTAGTACTCCTTCTTGGAGAGCTCCAATACTATTTGTGGAAAACAAAAGATCGATCGTTGCAATTGTGCGTAGATTATAGACAGTTAAATAAGGTGATAGTGTGGAATAAATACTCATGACCTCGTATAGATTATCTGTTTGACCAGTTACAAGGTGCTTAATATTTTTTTCAAAAATTGATTTGAGATATGAGTATTATTAATTGAGGATAAGGGAAGAGGATATTCAAAAAAAAAGTTCTTTTAAGGCTCATTATGGGCACTATGAGTTCTTAGTTATGTCATTTAGTTTAACAAATGCCCCAGCTGCAATCATAGATTTAATGAATAGTAATTAAGTCATCCCTAGATCAATTTGTTATTATATTTATTGATGATATACTATAATATTTCAAGAGTTCAGAGGATCATAAGCAACATCTAAAGATAGTTTTACCAACTCTAAGGGAGTATGGTTGGTAAAGATGGTATCCAAGTAGACTATAAGAAAGAAAAAGTGGTACAACAATGGTTACATTTTACTACATCTAAATATGAATATCCAAATCCAATTTGCACTTCTTACGGTTATCTGTCGTTCATTCTATTTGAGCCATAGTTAGATCAGGTACATGAACAAATGCCTATAAAGCATCAATCAACTCTTCAGCATTTGAAGCTAAGATGAGAATTCATTGTCCTGAGTGTGGCATGAACCTCTGTTCTACAGCTTGATCAAGAAAAGATAATAGACCATAAAAGAAATGGTTAACATTTAACAAACCTATCGGTTTATGATGCATATTCAATTGTGCCCAAGAAACTATATGAAAAATCTCTTCAAAAGTACCAAAACCACTTGGTAAGGCAATGAAGGCATCAACATTGCTCATCATTCTAGCCATACGCTCATATATGGAAGCTACCCTAAACTCTTATCCAGTTGTCTTTCCTATGATGTTGGATGCAGCTAGAGCTATAGGAATAATACCTAGAACTTGACATCCTCCTACATGTGCAGCTGTAGACACACACCCCATTAATCCACGGTTACCTCCACCATAGACTAAATGAATCTTTCTCCTAGCCAGCACCATACCTAAGTTTTGTGCATCTTTCACATACTCTCCATTTTTTCCAAGACTAGAACCACAAAAGACACAAATATTTTGAAACTAATGGAATGTTATTCCTTCCATAGTTGCACACACTTTAACTTTGAGTATAAAAGTAAAGATATTAATGTGTGCATTTATAGAACTCATAGAAGGGAATACTTATGATAGCTATGCGAATAGGCTGGGAATAATTAGAACAACTATGTGAGTAATTGGTGGATATAAGCTAAATTGAAGGTGAAATTTTCAAAAATGACGGCAAGCATATATATGTACAGTAGTTGTGATAGTCGCTCATATTAGGCATATAAAGAGAATAAAGTTAAGATATCACCAGAAATTTGTCTTAAGTCGACTAGCTATTTTGAGAAATTTTAATTTGGACTGGTTATTTTACAGTTGATTGATTATATCTATTTTGAAGCAATCAACTACATCCTACCAGTTAACTACGTATTCTTTAATTTTCACATACTATTATAAGCTCATAAATGTTTCTTTTCCATTGAATATCAATAGTTTTAAAGTATATTTTGGCACATATATTCAAAATTTGCGGCCACTAATTTTTGCTGAAATAATAGCTAGATTTTGTTTACAGATTTTCAAGAATTACGGCCTCTGATATTAATTTTTTTCAATGTTTTGTTCAAATTTTTGACTTTCTATTTGGCACCATTTTCTATTATGCTTTTTTTTGTTCACTGTAACATCCTTAATTTCGTTTCTTTTATTGATAAAGGTACATAAAAAATTTAATTAAGGAAATAAAATTTATTAGACAATATTTTAGATATCTAAGGAAATATAATCCTTAGAAATTCTTCACCTTATGTATATGCATAGAAAATGTTTCTAACATTAAGAGAACAAATAAAGAAGGAAAATCTAATAGGAAAGAAATTAGAAATAACATACTAAAGAGATGCAAAATTCTTGGATAAGGAAGATAAATTTTTAGAAACAAGTAAAGGTCTTAAAATTTCAAAGAACATTGAATTAGGGTAATTTTTCCTAATTCAAGAACTATAGTTACTAAGTTTAAAATCTTAACCCATACATTGGGCTTTTACCTATGGACACTTCATATAGAGTTTTTCCACTTCACATAAGTTTCTAGCAAGCCCATTGGATAACCTAAACAAGAAATTAAACATAGACTTGGACTAGGATATAGTAATTTCACCAATAGCCCAAAAATTATGAAAATGTGACCAAGTCCACCAAGAAAGGAAGAATTTTATCCAAAGCAAAGAAAATGGGTAGGACAAGCCCATAATGGGTAAGAATAAGCCCAAATCCAAGAGGAAAAATAAAATAAAATAAATTAGATGATGATATAATAATAAGAATAAAGATTAGGTTACATGGCATTAAGACAAAAATTTAGCAAGTGGTGTGATTCTACATTCATCATTTAGGCAAGTGGCATGATAATACAAGGCTTTAGGACAAAAACATCTATATCCTTCACTCATAATTTTAGCAAGTGGTATGATAATACATGGTATTAGGACAAAACATTCATAGCCCACACAAATAATATCAACCAAATAATGGAGATTGAAGGGCTAGAAATTTGCCACTTAAAAAGGCAACCTATCATAATTGATTAAGACAAAAGAAAAATTAAATGAATCCCTAAATCAAAGGGACCTTGTCCCTTATCTTAAGAACATATCATCATAATTTTCAAAATACAAATCTCCTTTTCCTATGCATATCTTGACTAAGGAAGAGGAAGACAAGAACATAAGTTGTTTGTTTTCCAAAAATTCAACAAAGTGTATCTTAATTGTGATAAGGTAGATCCATGATCATGAAAGGTGACTTATTTGGTGGTCTATATAAGAGAACCCACCCTTACAACACTTTAATTTCGTCCAAGTGAGAAAGAGAGAGAAATAGAAGTAAGGTAGAGTGAGGAAAGGAGAGAAGAGAGAAGAAGAAAGGAAGGAAGAAGAAGGAGAAGTTTAGAAAGCTAAAGGTAAGTTTAACAATATTTCTTTTTGAAGAAAACTTTTGAAACTTATAATATTTGTATGAGATTTTGATCTTAGAACTTTTATGATTGGTCATGATGTTGCTATATCATGTTACATATTGATCTTGCATGTGATGTATGTTTGAATACTTAGGTTGGTGTAGATAGTTTTGCATGGTTATGGCTATGGGTGGCAGAATTTTAAGCTTCGGTATTTTAATTTCTGGGAACAATCTATAAGGAATTAAAATAAATGGTTAACATAAGAATTAAAGATAAATGTGTCATGGATTTTTAGCCACTGGAATCATTCCATTTGGAGTCCATATGAGGTAGCTATGGTCTGATTAGTAGTCAAAGGTCAGAAAATGAATCATCAGGGAAGAATATGTTAGGATAGCTTCGGTATTTTAATTTCTGGGAACAATCTATAAGGAATTAAAATAAATGGTTAACATAAGAATTAAAGATAAATGTGTCATGGATTTTTAGCCACTGGAATCATTCCATTTGGAGTCCATATGAGGTAGCTATGGTCTGATTAGTAGTCAAAGGTCAGAAAATGAATCATCAGGGAAGAATATGTTAGGATAGCTTCGGTATTTTAATTTCTGGGAACAATATATAAGGAATTAAAATAAATGGTTAACATAAGAATTAAAGATAAATGTGTCATGGATTTTTAGCCACTGGAATCATTCAATTTGGAGTCCATATGAGGGAGATATGAGCCGATTAGTAGACAAAGGTCAGAAAATGGGTCATCAGGGAAAAATATGTTAGGATAGCTTCGGTATTTTAATTTCTGAGAAGTATCTGTAAGGAATTAAAATAAATTATTAACATAAGAATTAAAGATAAATGTGTCATGGATTTTTAGGCACTGGAATCATTCAATTTGAAGTCCATTTGAGGTAGATATAAGCTGATTAGTAAGCAGAGGTCAGAAAATGTTTATTCAGAATATGTTATTAAAGCTTTAGTTTTTGAATTTCTGGAAAATATTCTGTAGGGAGTTAAAATCGTACGCCAAGATAAAAATTATAGATATAGGGCTCATGGATTTTTACCAACTGGAATAACTCAATTTGGAGTTCAAATTTGGGAGATATGGTCTAATTAGTCAGTAAAGGTCAGAACTTACACGAGAAGAAATAATCTGTACATTTAGGGAGTAATATCACCTTGATTTCTTAATATTTCGCTACAATGTTCAACATAATAGTTTTAGATAATTGTTTTATCTTGAAATTGACACTAAGATCACCTACATCAGAGTTAAATTGAGGGAGTTATGCTCTGATTAGTAAGAGAAGGTTAGATAGGATGAAAACCTGCATCAAGAAAATAAAGAAATAAAATTAGTATTTTAAAAAGAAGATGAATCTTAACAAATGACTAGTATAGCCATAGCCATTGCCATTGCATGAACTTACTACCATTTTAAGTGTGTAATTTTTAACATGGAATTTACCCTAGTACTCATATAAATTTACAAGAAGTTTTGAAAGTGCCGGTTTTATTTGAAAAATCTTAGTATGCTCCGTGGTTGTAGTATTTTCACATCAGAAAAGAATTATTCTAGTTACTGGAAAACAAAATTGTGATTTGTGAAAAGTGCATGTCTAAGGAAAGCTCTGGCAAGGAAAGACATGGTACTTAAGCGTGTCCATTAGTGACCCACCTCTCTTTCCTGGGAACTTTTCTGGTGCGCTGTTTACAGACTACAATTACTATCCAGTTACCAAGGTATTAGTATGGAATTTTGACATGGAAATGTTTTATAAAGTGATATTTTAAATGGTTATGTTCATGGCATGATTACCAATGATTTATGGTAATAGTTATATTTTGATGAACATACTTGTTATTGAAAGCATATTTTTGGCTATCATAGTGAAAAGAAAAGAAATGAGCACGGTCACATGGCAATCCGTGTGGTGCACCAGTAGGGGACGCCCTACCAACGGTTATGATCATGTTAATAAGAAAAGAAAGAGAAAGTGTGCCATGTCGGACGGAGCGAGATAAGCCCGTACCGAAAAGTAGAGAATACTCACCCTGACCGGGGTAGCTTGAAGTAAGAATAAGTGGATAGCCATCATATGAAACTCGAAAAATAGTTATTCATACCATACATGTCATAACTGTATAATTTTCATATGCATGATAAAGTGCATTCATGTGACTTAAAGATATTTTCTGTAGTTTATACAGCTGAACATGACATGATGAACTATATTGATGATAAATTATGATTTATTGTTGAACTTACTGGGATTTAATTCTCACTATATTTCCATATCATGTTCAGAATAATAAATATGCAGATATTCTCTATGAAACTTATTATCTCTGTACGTTGGATCGAGGTGCCCTACCTTGGGCAACTTCCAGTTATTTCAGATATAACTGTCGTAGATGTAACTGAGATTCCGGTGGACGTGCCACCCGAACCAGTGTCCCCGGAAGTAGTCGATATAGATGATTAGAACTAATATGTATTTTTGTACAAATGTTTGTAAAATAATGGTGTGTAGTTTGTAAAATAATATTGTGTATGGAAACTCAGTATTGTATAAATTAAATAAATGTTATATTGAGTTAAGTTGTAACGAGGTAATAATTTCATCGTATTTTTAATAAAAAAAAAATTTACATAAATGGAGTTGTTACATTCACTGCATTATCCATTATTAATATTTGGCATTAAATACAAAGTTCTTTTCCCTCATTACAAGAAAAGTTAATTTATTTTCTTTAAAAATTAATTATTATGTGTCCAAGTTGTTAGTAGGTTAAAGTAATGAAAAGTTTGAAAGGAATGGACAGATGATGGCCTTATGGTGTTTTGACGAATGTAACCAAGAGGATTAGTGGTGTTGAAGTTCTTGAGGAATAAAATATGGGAAGTAGGATTTAAATTAATCTTTGATCTCTTAATTTAGAAATATGGAGATTTTGAAAGAATTTATCTAACAAAGAACGTATTTAAAAAAAATCTTTATATCAAGTATGTATAATTGTGTAAGTTGGCAGATTATGTGCAAATTAGAAAGAATAATGAGTTTACAATATATATTGATTGAGTATTAAGGTATGAAAACACCTAAGTTTACTTAATTTGGTTGAGAAGGGAAAAGAGAATAATTTGAGAACTATGTTCGAAAATAATGTAAAGTGATCAAGGTATTTGTGTTAAGGCTTTATATCATGCTAAGTTGAGTCTAGTATCTAGGATGTATCGAGGATGTGAATTATGTTGAGGTTGGAAATTCATGTGTGAATATTTGTTGAGAAAGGAGATTTTAGAAAAGTCATAGATTTTGAATATTGATAACCCCAAGGAAATAAGGATACTAACATATGAAATAATTGTACTAGTATAATGGTAAAAAGAATATACAAATGATATTTTTTTTGTTGTTCAGTATGTCAGCAAGTAAAAATTGAATATATTATTTCAAGAGAGCTAATTAGAAAGCTTAGGATCTTAACTAGATTATAGTATGGCTAATACTAAATCTAAATTATGTGTTTATACATTAGAAGTTATGCTTTAGGTATCTTTATATAATTTTGGTGAAATTTTGGAGAAAATCATGTATCCTTAGTTGAACTTGCCTATATCAATAATTATCACGCCAACAAATAAATGGCATTATTTGAGGTTTTACATTAAACATCGTAGGACTCCTAATAGGTGGATGAGTTGAATAAGGTTAAGTTTTTGGAATCTAATTTGGAATATCAAGAAATAGATAGAATATGATTAACCAAAATTGATGATGTTAATTTAGAGAGTATGCTTCAAGCATATGTATTCAAGTTTGGAGGGAGATCCCTTAAAAGAATTTGCTTATAATAAAGTGTTATTGGATGATTTAAAGCCTGGACTAAAGGTGTTACAAACTTTTTGTTTGATGACTTAGTGGAGTTACACTTATGGTAATATGTCGTTGATAAAGTGAAATAGAATGAAAAAAAAATACAAGCAACTCAATATAGGTCAAAAGTCTATAAGGATCATGAATGTTGAGCACTAGAAATTATCAGTTGGTGACCACATATTCTTGAAGGACTCACCAATAAAAGAGGTAATGAGGTTTGGAAAGAAGGAAAAAGTTAAGCTATAGTATATAGAATCTTTTGAAAACTTGAACAAAGTAGGCATAGTAATACATTCCCTAACCTTGCCATCAGGATTGAGTAATGTGGATACAGACTTTCTTGCACCAATGCTAAGGAAGTACTTATTAGTTTCTTCTTATGTTACTTAATTCCAAGAAATTCAATTGGACAAAATAATGTTTTGCTATAAATAAATATATTTTTATTTGTTTAAAAATGATTATGTTCTGTTAAAAGCAAGTATACTTTTAATTAAAATAATTATATTGGCCTTTAATAAATTTTTGTTGTATTTTTAGAAATATTCTTTCTTTTATTATGTATAAAGATATTTTTTTGTGATTTTTTTTATTAAGATTTTTATTAAGACAAATCATGATTTAAGAGTTTAACTAAAGGTTTATGAGAATGTAAATTTTTAGAAACTTTTGGAATGTTTTAGAATGAAAAATAGTATTTATATGAATATATATATATATAATAAAATTCTATTATTTAATTATTAAATAATAATTATTATTATTATAAATGAAAAGAAGAGAAAAGGGGGAGGGGGAGGAAGAGAATGAATAGTGAATAGTATAAATAGTACCTCCATATTTTATCTCTAGATCTGAAGTGTCTATAGGCCTCCATTCTCTAAACTACGGGTACCACTGGATTTAGGACGAAGCATACTACGATTTTCACATAACAATTTCTCAAATCAGCTGTAGAATCGCAGTAGATCGGAAGTAAAAAATCTCCACAAAAGGTAAACTCTGAAACTCTTATTTAGAGATCTCAAATTGAAAATCTGACACCGTAGATAGATTCAAAAGCTAGATAAACCTTAGGATATGAAATTTTTCAACTATCTGACAACTTTTTGTTCTTGGTAAATAGTATTTTCCGATAGTGAATAGTGTTTTTCGACCATGAATAGTGACCAAGTTCCCGGAGTCATTTTCTTGATTTTTGGACCCTCTGAACACATTTTTGAAGTCTGTTTAGTCAAATGTGGATTGGAAAAGTATATTTTTGGGCTGTCCAATCTGGAGCCCTTACCCTGTGAGTAGATGATTCTTTCTGTGACCTTTCCTATACTCTTCCTGATCTTTAAGCATGTATTTGATTATGTTTATGAGATATTTACACTTTTAAATGTTTCTGAAATGCATTAAAATTATTTGAATTCCTTACAATTTGGAACATAGTTCGAGAAGAGTATAGTTTTGAAAATGGATTTCTGAACTCATGGTATATCTGATTTCACATGTATTTCTCATTAAATGATAAAGTGAATATTTATGCACGTGGCATTGATTTGTAAAACTATAAAGTTACTAATTATGATTGAATGGAAAGCGTAAAGCTCATGGCGAGTTGTTGATAATTTTACATTGCATTGATGAATATGCATTTATATATATGTATTTATATGTATGGATAAATATCGATGGGTTGTATGGCTTGTGACGGTACCGAATATGAGACACCCTATTAGCCTGAGTGAGCCGAGGGAGGATCGCTCAACTGAGTGACAGTAGTAATGTGAGGAGGCAGATGGGTGATGGACTCACATTCCCTGATCACTATTGTGACTGTAGTCGATTTGTCACTATGCGTATAGCAAATGTGTGTGGGTTGACCAGATTGCCGAATGAAGCAGGCCATTTTAAAAGTTTATAACTTTATCTCAAAAGCTTATTATTTTACTATATTTTATACAACTGAGCATAACAACATTTGTTTAATGATCATATCGTGCTGAATATGGTTGGGATATCTGAATATCCTTTTATTTAAAAATATTTGAAATACGAGTCCCATATGGATGTACTTCTGAACTATATTTTCTAAGTGACAAATTTTAAAACATGAGTACATCCATATGCTGACCTAAGAGGTCATAGGAGGTATTATCTGCTCACTGAGTTGTCAAACTCACTACTCAATATTTCCACATTTTTCATATAAGTATACAGAGTCTAATTCTGTAGATAGGTGATCAATTAGGTGACATATTCTCTGGGTGAGTCTACGTTGCTTTCAAGGCTCACAGTTTTGAATTATACTGTGTTTGTATTCTAGAGTGTGCTCTGATTGTTACAGGTAGGATCCTTGCTTCTGTTGTTACTTTGACATTTATAACTTGGTTTGTATAATGTATATACATGAGAGAACCTATATGTATCTATTTCTATGACAAAGAATAATGTTATACATGTTAAGAAAAATATCCGATTGTGGAAAAAGAAAATTTTGTTTCACGTGCTATAAAATTGGGGTTATTACAGAAGACCTACAGAAGCCTTATTAAGAAGAGTATATGAGATGAAGAATAGTCCGATAGTTAGAGGTAGATAGAGGCCAAAGAAAACAATAGGCGAAACTATTAAGAATGATTTAATAGTTTATAATCTATCTATTGATCTCATTTATAATAGGCCACTGTGGTGTAATTTGATCCATGTAGCCAACCCTATCTAATGGGAAAAGGCTTAGTTGTTGTTGTTGTTGCTTAAGTTAGTGAAAGTTTCAAAAATATGCACATAAATGGGAAATAATGGAGTATGCATATACTTATTTCATGTATATGCGTAAAGAGGCTTTAACAAGATGAAATCCTTTGGAAAATATATTTCTTCAAGAATTTTTAGTGAGGGTTTTAGACTAAAAGAAATACCATTTGATTTAAAATTTTCAAAATTATAGAATTGTAACAAATGACCAATAAAGCATTAACAGAAAAAGAGATATAAGATTTTATTCATTTTTCTTACTATGTAAGGTTACTTTTTACCAACTTCAAAGGCAACCACTCCTTTTTGAGTGAGACACTTAGACTAAACTTCATAAGAGCACTTTTAGTGTTCATTGTCCAAGTCTCACCTATAAAACAAATCATTTCCTTCTCACAATTACCCCAGCCTTTTTGGGTCCTTTGGGGTTAGAAACATTAGTATTAACTTTTATTACCTATTCATTTTATTCCCATACACAGGATCAATCGTATAAAAGCATTTATTATCGTTATGACATTTTTATAGCAATATGAACAAGTTATATTAGGACTACTTGTCATGGAAACTAGCATAAAGTTTTTATAATATTTTTCTCTAGTTTTCAGTTTATAACCTATTCTAGCCTTATCAAATGCACATCCTTGATTACTTGGCATCATATTCATATTGTCTCTTCCTTTTGTGAATTTAACAAGCACATTATTCAAATCCACTTTATCTTTCTCTAATTTTTTAAAATTAGAACAAGAAAGAGAGACACATGCATTTTGCTTTAGTGAAGCATTGTTTGATTTTAAGGAAACATTTTTGTTTCTTAAGATAGAATTTGTTTCTTTCAAAGAATCATTTTCATTTTCTAAATTAGAAATTCTCTTTCCAAAAATAGGATATTTATTTTTCAACAAGGTGAGAATTTTAGCTACTATTGTATACTCATCATGCAACTCGCCAAAAGCATCTTGCAATTCATCATAAAAGGGTTGAGATACTTACCTGACCTTTGGCCATTAAGCAAAGATTGGCTTCCTTATCCTTATCTGAGTTAAGGTCACTATCTCCCCAACTAACTATGTGTCCTTTACTCCTTTTGTCTTTGTCATCCCCTCTTATTTTATATTCCTCTTGCTACTTTAAGAATTTAGTGCATTCCCATTTCATGTTCCTAGTTTTCCACATTTATGGCAGGTGATAGGATCTTTGCTCCCTCTTTCTTGGCTTTTTCTAAAAGGTGGTCTTCTTCTTTGGCATTTTCTTATAAACTTGTTAAATTTCTTCACAAAAAGAGTAAGATTGTCAAGGGTAAGCTCAAAATTATTTCTAGGGGATTCATTACCTTCATCCCCTTCTTGATAGAATTATGTGGCCTTAAGGGCTATGGATTTCCTTTTCTTATCATCCTCCTCTTTATGTTGAAATTAGCTAAGCGAGCTTCAAGATATAAGAGGTTTCCAAAGAGAATAAACATGGATTATGCATATGCTTCTTGAGCTTATTGGATTGCAATTACCTTGGGTTGCCACTCTTTTGTAAAAGAAATTAGAATCTTGTTTGCTTGATACTTGCTAGTGCATTCCTTGCCTAAGGCTACCAAATGGTTAACAATGTGCATAAACCAAACTTACATATCTTTTTAAGGTTTCACTATTTTTCATTTTAAACAATTCATAATGGTGTGTAAAAGTGTTGATTCTAGATTCCCTACTTCCTTGTCCCCTCACAAACTATTTTTAAGCATCCCACATCTCTTTAGCAATACCATAGTTTGAGACTCTATAATATTAATTTTGACTCAAAGAACTTGTAAGGATGTTTTTGGCTTTGGCATTTAATTGGACATTCCTCTTATTAGATTTTGTCCAAGCACTTTTAGGCTCAAGTCTTACTAGACCTCCTTAAAAAACAACTAGAATAAAATGGCCATTTTCAAAGACTTACTTATAGCTCAATGCCAATAGCCTCAATGAAAACCTTCAATGTCAGATTCCAATAGGTTTAGTACTAATCATTAAAACCTAAAGGCACATTAATGGAATACCCTTTTGTTAAAACACTATAACCCATTCTAGTTATGTAACACTTTAGATAGTTAAGTCATTTGTCAAGAGCATAAGCCTGACACTTAAACACTATAACACTTGTTATGAATGGTACACATCCACAAAGGGGGTGAACTCGGTGTTTTACAATTTTTTCACAGCTTAAAATACCTTTTTGAAAAACCAAATGCAAGCCTTTATTAGAAAATCCAAACTAGAAATTTATCTCAAATAAAAGTAAGTTTATAAACCAAAACTTGTGAAACCAAAGACTTCAAACAAAAAAAAGTTTAGATAAAAACTAGAAAACTTGAAAAGTGATCAAGATAAACAAGGGCCGATAGACAAAAAAGAAACAATGCTTTAAGATAGAGATGTTTAGAAAAACCAGAAAGATAAGCCAAGGAGAAGCAAGAAAAATACTAAGATTTATACTAGTTCAACTCAACCACCAAGCCTATATATAGTCCCTAAGCCATAACTTGAGATTTCCACTATACTCTATAAGTTTAACACAAGCACTTATAAGTCACTACAACAACACAACTCAACTAAAGTTGGTAACTAGGTTCTCGCCATGTACAACCATTTTACGACAAATCACAAAGGGTTCCCACACCTAAACTCGTCAAGAAACCTTTTCTTAACATGATCCTTATGAAAGAAACAATTTAAGGCTATTGAATACTTACTCATAAAGTGTATGAATTACAATTCAGCCATATATTAAAAAATAAATATAAGAATAAGAGCTAAAAGATGAAAAGAATGATTAAGAGTGATTTTGTTTACTTACCAACATTCATGGAACTCATTTTTTAAAGAGAAATAAAGACTATAGCCATTAGGGGTCATTTACAAATGAAATCAATGAAATCAAACTATTGTAAGGCTATACATGTCTTTCCCAATTGAGTAATAAGCAACTATTAAAGTCTATAGGTACTTGTTATCATCTTAAGTACCTGACTTTTAGACTTTCAATATGTCTACAGGAACTCGTTGCACATTATAGATGCTTGTTATTCTGTAAATTAAAATTGCAAAACCGCATAGGCTTCTGTTGGCTATCATAGGATCCTATTGGTGCATCTATCCTTTTTTTTCAAATTCCAAAAGCCAATAAGCTTCTAAATCCATCAATACATTCTTATTGGTCACTTAATTTAAAAAATTGCTCTAGTAAAAACCTATAAGCACTTGTTAAACTTTGCAAGCTTCTATAGTATTTTTAAAAACTTTGCTTTGAATATTTTTACAGACTAATAAACTGGCAATCTCAGAAAACCAAACTTAAAGAGTCTTAAAGCATTTTTAATACCTTAAGGGCTCTCTAAGTTTTTCTATTACACAAATTCTAAGAGTAGGGAAACTTAAGAGATCAACACATCTTTAACCTTGGTTCTTTTGCCTTGGATACATGCAATCTTGATGAATTTCATTGATATCCTTATGAAAGCTTGATGCATCATCTGAAAATAAATTTCATTTCCTGAAAAACACTTTTTACATGCTTGTTATCATCAAAACCATTTAATCATATCAATGGGATCAACAACATTGATGCTGCTTATATATCTGATGAAAGTACTTTAGTTTCTCCTAGTAATGATGTTTAGCAGTTATTCATTCTTCTACCTAGAAGGGTTATTAGAAGCATGAAAATAATAAGATTAGCACTACATAATCCAAAATGGAAGTCTATAGGATTAAGAAGCATGTTGATGGCTTATTCCAAAATTAAAAGGCTATATTAATGGCCAAAGGCTTTAATTAAAGAAAATGATTATACTAAAAAGAGACTTTTAGCCCAGCTATAAAACCAGCTAACATTCAGACTATCCTAACTTTTTCCTTACAAAAAGGTGGAAACTTTACCAAATAGATGTAGACAATGTACTTCTCAAAGGTATAATTGAGGAAAAAGTATTCATAAAGCAACATCCCAGGTATAAAGATGCTGCTAATCCTAAATTTGTCTACAAACTTCAAAGGTCACAATATGGACTTAAGCAAGCCCTACGAGCTTGGTTTGAAGAGCTCACATCCAATCATTTCATTCTTGGTTTCTCAATCAATAGATGTGATCATTTTCTATTAATTAGAGTAACTTCCCAACATCCCATTTATCTTCTTGTTTATGTTGATGAAACCATAGTGAATAACTCATATACTATTATTTCTTAGTTCATTTTAAATGCCACTTTCTCACTTTAAGATATAGTTGCTTTGCACCTTTTCCTTCGCATTGAAATAAAAACTTCAAGTGATGGATCCTTGCACTTGTATTTCAAAGAGTTACTGAAAAAGGCCATTATAGATACTTGCAAGGGATATTCCATTCCTTTGGTTTCTAGTTTTAAGCTTTTAGTAAATAAAAAAGGTTATATAATGACTGATCCTTCTCTTTATAAGTCAATTTTTAAGGGCCTACAATATTTGACCGTCACCTACCTAGAACTATCTTTTTTTATCAACAAGGGATGCCAATTTACAGAAAATCCTTTAGATACTCATTGGATAGCAATGAAAAGCATCTTAAGATATGTTTATGAGACAATCAACTATGGTTTAGTGCTAAGAAGGTCGAATGATTGAAAGGTTTTTAGGTTCTATAAAGCTAATTAGGGGAGTGATATGGATGACAAGAGATCTATTTCTATTTTTGCTATTTTTTTAGGCACAAATCGTATGCCTTATTCATCTAAATAGTAGGATGTGGTCTCTATATCAAGCATAGAGGGTGAGTACAGAAGCTTCACCCTTACTATAGCTGAAGTAATATGGCTCATGTCCTTACTTCAAAAGCTTCAAATGCAAATAATAGCCAAGCCAGTAATTTTCTATGATAGCCTCTCTACTATTATGCTAACTGTAAGCCCCATCTTACATGTAGGGACCAACCACATAGAGTTATATCTTTGCTTTGTAAGAGAGAAGGCCCAGTCTAAGCAACTCATTGTTAGTCACATCCCTTTTAGTAAGCAAATAGCCAATGTCCTCACCACAGCTATCTCAAGTTCCTTCTTTACCAAATTTAGAATAAAGTTCAAAGTTAGGAAATTCTTTCTTAAGCTTTAGGGGGGATGAAAGGGATAAGTGTTGATTAGTTTATTTACTTAATGTAGTTAACCCAATTATAGTAAGCAGTCTATATAAGACTAGCTCTACAATATTGTAATTTATCTATTGAATGAAATGAGTATTAATTATTCTATTATCTCTCTTCTCTTCTCCTATTTTGTTTCCTTCTTTCTTTCTTGCCAAACTATTTATTCATTCTCAAATCTTCACAGTAGCAGATATTTTGTGACATTTATCGAGGATGCTTCACGAAAAGTATTAGTGAATTTCCTTAAAAGGAAGGATCAAGTTTTTCAAAACATTCAAAGGTTTCATGCCATGGTAGAGAAAAAGAAAAGCAAACCTTTAAAATGACTTCGTACCAACCATGGGGGTACTTCTCATGAATTTAGAAATTACTATGTTGAGCATAGAATCAAACAAGAAAATATAGTTCCTAGTATCCTATAACATAATGGTTTGGTCAAAAGTGTCACGCCCCCAATTTAAGGCAACGTGATTGTCACGAGTAGCCGATAACTTTACCCTTATTTTATTGCATACATGCTCCAAGAATATCACATATTTTAATAATATCATACATTCACAAGTTTTTCAATATAACCAAATATACACACCAGGTCTTTATACATATATTACAACAGAAGCAGGGATCCAGTCTGTGGAGTTCAGAGTATACTCTAGAGTACAAGTATAATAAAAACCAAAATCTACGAACCCTGGAAACAAGGTAGGCTCACCCAGAGATTATGTTGTCTAGCTGATCAACTATCTGAAGGAAAAGGACCAAACTCTGTATTCTTATATGAAAAAAAATGTAGATATCGTGTAGTGAGTTTGACAACTCAGTGAATAGATAATACTTCCTATGACCTCTTAGGTCAACATATGGATGTACACAAATTTTAAAATGTCACACAAAAAATATAGTTTGGAAGTACTTCCATATGGGACACACATTTCAAATATTCTCAAAACAAAGGATATTCAGATATCCAAAACCATATACTGTATTGTAAGATCATTAAACAAATGTTGTTATGCATCAAAATATTTCACATGAAAATATTAGGAGGATCCCATATCAGAACCACCATATCAGAGTTCAAGCCCTTCTGTACTTTGGTGGTGTAGGATTTGCCTAAACTAAGCATCCCAGGTTTACCCTACCATTATTCAAGAAGACACGCAACAGGACTCTAATATGGCCATTTCCTAAGTACACACCAAGGGAGGGAAAATCACATATCATATAGTCGGCATTTTACCCAGATAAGAGGCATCCTGCTCTCTTTCACATATCATATCCCGTGTGTTAGCTGTCACATGAGGCTAGCACCATCCTTACTAGCTGAGGTGTCAAGGTGCACCAAGGCTAACATCACCTGTTGTTAGCAAATAGTGTTTCCAATATGACTCCTCCACAAAAATTATTATTTACACATATGCCATATTGTTCAAAATAGAGGTTTCAGTATAAATTTAGAATTTTTCAGTCTCAGTACAATTCCTCTGTCAGAAATTTTCCAATCAAGGTAATCACATATACATGCTTTTTTTCAAAGCAATCTTATCGCTTTACATAGTAATGCCACGTGCACAATATATTTCCTTTACCATATGATGAGCAATACATTTAAAATCGCATATTTAATGAGTTCAAAATTTTATTTTTAAAACCATACTCTTCTTGAACTATATGCCAGATTGTAAACAAATTAAGTAATTTAATCCATTTCAGAAACATATAAAATTATAAATAATTTGTAAATAAAAGCAAGTATACATTTAAAGTTCAAGAAGAGCATAGGGTAAGTCATAGAAAGAATTATCTACTCATAGGTTAAGATTCCAGATTGGGTAGTCCCAAAATGTAATTTTTCAATCTAAATTTGACTAAAGAGACCTCAAAAACGAGTCTGAAGGGTCCAAAAAGCTAAGAAATAACCTTGGGAGTTTGGTCAACGCTAGTCAACTAATGGGGCACTGTTCACTGGGGGGCGAAATTATTGTTCACAACGATAGAATTAATGTTCACACATACTAGAATCACTATTCACACTGGTTGGAGTTACTGTTCATGACACCAAAAGTTATTAGATGACCATGAAACTTCATATCCTATAGTTTATCTATCTCTTGAATCCATCTACGTTGTCAGATTTTCAATTTGAGGTCTCTAAATAGTAGTTTCAAAACTTACCTTTTTCTAATATTTTCTACTTCCAATCTGCATTGATTCTACAACTGATTTGAAAAATTGTTCAGCCAAAATCGTAGTACTCTCCATCTTGAATCCACGGGTACCCTCAATTTTGAGATCGGATGCTCGAAAGTACTCCAAATCTAGAGATAGAAAATGGAGGAAAGAGAGTAAATAGTAATCTCTCGATAAACCTATGAAAGAGTTTTTTTTTAAAAGATGGAAGGACCAAATAGCAATTTACTAATTGTTGGAGGAAGTTCTTTAAATTTTATTATTTACATTTTGACCCCTAAATTTTTAGAAAATTACACTTTGACCCCAAAAATGTTAATAAGTTTTCATTTTCATCTCTAAAACCTTTCAATTACATCCCTACTCCTTTATTTCTTTTAATAATCTATACATAAATGAGAATTACTAAACTTTAGGGTTGTTACATTCTACCTCCTTAAGAAATTTGGTCCCCGAATTTCAAACCATCCTATCACAAGTAGGGAATGAATCTAAGGCATAAATTACAATTATTAACTTCACTACTCAAACTATTGAGGATATCTCTTTTGTATATCATCTTTACTTTCTAAAAAAACTCTTCACTTGAGTGATTTTTCCATATAACCTTAACCATAGAGATTTCTTTCAGCCATAGGTTCTTCACTTGTCAATCAACAATAATCATTAGTTTTTTCCTCATAATTAAGCCAAGTTCTTGTCCAATTGAATTTGTTAGAATTAGATAACATGAGAAGAATCTGATAGATACTTTCTTAGCATTAATACATGAAAGACTGTATTAACATCACTTAATCCTGATGGCAAGGTTGGGCGATATATTACTATGTCCAATTTGTTCAAGATTTCAAAAGAGCCTATATACTAGAGCTGAACTTTTTTCCTTCTTCCCAAACCTCATTACCTCTTTTATGGGTGAGTACTTTAAAAATATTTGATGACCCACTAATAATTTCTAGTGCTCTAATATTTATTATCCTTATAGACTTTTGGCCTGTATTGAGTTACTTGTATTCTTTTCCTAATTAATTTCACTTAATCAATTGCATCTTACAATAAGTCTGACCCCACTGAATCATTTAACAGAAAGTTAGTAACCTCTTTTACATAAGGCTTTAAGTCATCTAATATCACTTTATTATAGGCAAATTTTGCTGATCTCTCACCAAACTCAAAGACATATGCTTGAAGCATGCTCTCCAAACTAGCATTATCAATCTAGGTTAGTTATATTCTATCTATTGTATGTTATTTCAAATTAGATTCCAAAAGTTTAACTTTACTCAACTTACTCACTTATTAGGAAACCTACAATGTTTCATGTAAAACCTCAAAGGGTGCCATTTATATATTGGCCTAATAACTACTGATATAGCAAGTTCAACTAAGGACAAATAATTTCTCCCAACTTTTACCAAAATTATATAAAGATACTTGAAACATAACTTCTAATGCATATAGAAATCCATCATTTAGATTTACTATCAGCTATACTATAATCTAACAAAGATCCTTAGGCTTCTTAAATAGCTCTCCTGAAACAAAATATTCAATTTTTACTTGCTGACATACCAAACAACGAAAGTATTTCACTTGTATCTTCTTGTTACCATTATACTAGTACAATTCTTTCATATCTTAGTATATCATTATTGCCTTGGGTTATCCATATTCACAGTCTATGGCTTCTTTTGAAATCTCTTTTCTTAAAAGTTATTCACACGTGAATTTCTAATCTTAACATAATTCACATCCTAAATACTAGACTCAACTTAGCATGGTCTAAGCCCTTCACACAAATACCTTGATCGTTTTACATTATTTTCGAACATGGTTCTCAAAATATTCTCCATCACTTTAACCTACTAACCACTTGGACACCATAATAATTGAGTTTCAAAGAAAAGAAATTAACTTTCCTTGTAATGAGGGAAAAGAACCTTGCATTTAATTCCAAACGTTAATGAGGGAGGATGCAGTAAAATAGACAAAAAACATAATAAAGAACGGTGCAAAAATAGAAAGTGAAAAGTTTAGAAAAAGCATTGAAAGAAAATTAAAATCGGTGACCGTAATTCTTGAAAAGCTGTAAACAAAAATCCGAGTTGCTATTTGGGCAAAAGTCGGTGGCCGCAAGTTTTAAATATATGTGCCAAAATCTAGTTACTGTTATTTGGTGGAAAAATTACCACATGGAAAATAAGAATTTCAGAGCTTATAAAAGTTTGTGAAGAACAAAGAACATGTAGTTAACTGGTAGGATGCAGTTGGTTGCTTCAAAATAGATGTTATTAATCAATTGTAAAATAAACTAGTCCAAATTAAAAATTCCCAAAATAGCTGATCAACTTAATAATACTAATAGTCGACTGGCAAGAACATTGGGAAGACAAGATAAATCATTTTATTGTCCCTCTTTAACAATTAACTGGTTTGCATTTTTACTCTTTTATTCTATACAATGATGCCTATAACTTACAAATTCTCTACAATAATCAAGACATCAATGCTTTATCAGGGACAACAAGGAAAAAGAAACTTTCTGGTGATATCTTAACTCTATTCTCTTTATGTGCTTAATATGAGCTACAATCACCACTACTGTACATATGCATGCATATCGTTATTTTTGAATTTTTTGCTCTCAATTTAGTTGATATTCACCAGCCACTCACATAGTTGTTATAATTATAACTGTCCTATTCGCATAGCTATTATAAGTATGCCCTTCTTTGAATTCTATAAATGCATATATTAGTATCTTTACTTTCATACTCAAAGTTAGGGTGAGTGCAATTATGAAGGGAACCGTATTCCGTCATTTTCAAAATATTTGTGTCTTTTGTAATTCCAGTCTTGGAAAATATGGAGAGTATGTGAAAGTAACACAAATTCTGGGTATAGTGCTAGCTAGGAGAAAAACTCCTTTAGTCTATAGTGGAGGTAACCATGGGTCAATGAGGTGTGTCTACAGCTGCACATGTAGGAGGATGTCAAGTTCTAGGTATTATTCCTACTGCTCTAGCTGTATCAAACATTATAGGAAAAACAGTTAGGGAAGAATTTAGGGTAACTTCCATACATGAGCGCATGGCTAGAATGATGAGCAATGCTAATGCCTTCATTGCCTTACCAAGGGGTTTTAGTACTTTAGAACGAATTTTTTAATAGTCTCCTGGGCACAACTGAATATCCATCATAAACCGATAGGTTTGTTAAATGTTGACCATTTTTTTATGGTATGTTGTCTTTTCTTGATCAAGATGTGGAATAAAGGTTTATCTCACACTCATTACAACAAATTCTCATGTCGGCTTCCAATGGTGATGAGTTGATTGATACATTACAAGCATTTGTTCATGTACCTAACCTAATTACATCTTAAATAGATTGGACAACAGACAACTGCAGAAAGCACAAATTAAACTTGGATCTTCATCTTTAACTGTAGTAGAATGTAGCCATTATTGTACCATTTTTACTTTCTTAAGGTCTACTTGCATACCGTCCTTGCCAACCATACTCCATTAGAGTTTGTAAAACTATCTTTAAATGTTGTTTATGATCCTCTGAACTCTTGGAATATAATAATATGTCATCAATAAATACAATAATAAATTGATCCAAGAATAGTTTAAGTACTCTATTCATTAAGTCTATGAATGCAATTGGCCATTTGTCAAACCAAATGGCATTACTAAGAACTCATAATGCCTATACGAAGTCCTAAAAGCAGTTTTTGGAATGTCCTCATCCCTTATCATCAATTGATGATACCCATATCTTAAATCAATTTTCAAAAAATATTGAGCATACTATAGTTGGTCAAACAAATCATCTATACGAGGTAATGGATATTTATTACTCACTATCACTTTATTCAATTATCTGTAATCTATGTATAACCACAGTGATCCATCCTTCTTTTTCACAAATAGGACTAGAGCACCTCAAGAAGAAGTACTCAAGCGTATAAATCCCTTGTCTAATAAGTCTTGTAACTAATTTTTTTAGTTCTTTAAGTTCAGTCGATATCATTCTATATAGGGATATAGATACTAGTTGGGTTTTAGGAAGTAAATCAATATCAAATTCTATTTCTCATTTCGGGGTAATCCAGGCAATTCTTCTAGAAACACATCAAAAAACTTTCTAACCATTGGAACCTGATCTACATTGGTATACTTTATATCAACATCTCTCACCACTACCAAATATGTTTGGCACCCATTTTGTAATAACTTATGGGCTACTAAAGCTAAATTTAAATTATTACGTACATGCTTCCATTGATTGTTCACTACTTGCAACTCCTTTACTAACCTTTTATGCTATTGATGACATCTTCATACTGTATCAGCTAGAACACGTTTCAAAACACTTAAACAAGGTCAACCCATTTTGACTTTATTCTTTAACATGCTTTTGTAATGTCTTAACAATCAATCATGAAAAGCTTATGTCTATCTAAGAGTCCTTCACATGAATTACCCATTTTGCATACCTTAAATTTTAAACTTCCATGGGTAAACCTTCCTTTCTCATAATGCTTGTACATAATATTATTGAAAACCAAACTACCTTTGAATCCTTTATATCAACAAAATCTATCATTGAAAGCATTATCTTCATAGATTCCCTACTTTCAAATTCAATGCACCCCACAACTTGCCAAATCCATTTATATACATAGGTTCAAACTTATCTATCCAAAAAGAGATTTACATCTATTTCCAACACACTCACTTTATTACAAATCGTTATCTTAGAGTTAACAACCTTGATCACATCATAACCCACTATCAATATTGTATTAGACATTCATCATATTGTTTCACATAAGCAAATCAAACAACTAATTCAAACTTTCTTGATATCCAAACAAACCATTGCTTTTGCATTCAGATGGAATCTTCTTATTTTTATCTAATTCTTTTTCTTTGTACCCAAGAGGGTTCTCTTTTTCACTGTTTATCAAAACAAGTTCAAAAGCTGAACTGGTAGTCCACACTCAAGAGGCACTGTCTAGGACATATGCATCGATGCTTAAACATCGTATACCTAAGGATAAGAGTTAGGAGGAAGAAGAGGAAGACACCATATAAAATTTCACAACAGCACTATTAGTATAAATATGTCTGCGGTTACATACCCATACTCAAAGTCTTACTACATAATCCTTTACTCCGATAGCCCAAGGGAAACCTAATGCTCCAATACCAACTTATCACGCCCCCAATTTAAGGGCACGCGATTGTCACGAGTAGCCGATAACTTTACCTTTATTTTATTGATTACATGCTCCAAGTATATCACATATTTTAATAATATGATATGTTCACAAGTTTTTCAATATAACCAAATATACACACATATTCTTTATACATATATTACAGTAGAAGCAAGGATACTCCCTATGGCGTTTAGAGCATACTCTAGAGTACAAGTACAATAAAAACCAAAATCTACGAGTCCTGGAAAAAAGGTAGGCTCACCCAGAGATTATATCGTTTAGTTGATCAACTATCTGAAGGGGAAGGACCAAACTCTACATTCTTAACTGAAAAAAATGTAGATATTGTGTAGTGAGTTTGACAACTCAGTGAGCAAATAATACATTTTATGACCTCTTAGGTCAACTTATGGATGTATTCATATTTTAAAATTCATCACATAGAAGATACAGTTTGGAAGTACATACATATAGCACCCGCATTTCAAATATTCTCTAAACAAAGCATATTCAGATATCCAAAACCATATACTATATTGTATGATCATTAAACAAATGTTGTTAGGCATCAAAATAGTTCACATGAAAACATTAGGAGGATCCAATATCAGAACCACTGATGTGATCTTAATTAAGCAAGATTTTAATACCTTTATGCTTACCTTTTGTTTGATTTAAGTAAAATATAATTAGGAATTAGCTTAGTTTTGTGTTTTGTGTTGTAGGAACAAAGGAAGAAGAAAAGGAAAGAAAAAGATAAGAAATTCATGGAAAAATGCTACATTGCAGCGATTCCAGACCTTTCAGTACTATTTTGGGCATATAGCCCTCTTATGAACTCCAATCAAAGTGATTCAAGTGGATGTGAAAAGATAACACAATAAGCTACAACTTTTATGTTGAACACTTGGTCAATTTCTAGAGATTGCATAGCCTTATAGAGCTCAAAAATCAGAATCACAGTGCAGCAAGATGAATTCTGACCTTTGGTCACCACTTTTATAATATCTCCTTCAATTTAGATCCGATTGAGCTGATTCCAGTGGTTATGGAACGAAGAGAAACAGAGCTACAAATTTTGTGTTCGGCACTTTGGCAAATTCTGGAAATTTCTAGGCGTCGCGGTGCTTGTAAGTGAGCGCCGTGGCACTGATCAACCCAGCCAGCTTCGCAGCAAGTGAGCACCGTGGCGCTCTACATGGGCGTCGCGGCGCCCCGTGGCCTTGTCTCTGGAGTGCTGCGGTGCCCGCCGTCGCACTAGACTTGCTGATTTCGCGATTTTAGGTCTTTGTCACTCAAATTGAAGTCAGATGGACGGGGGATTTGACCTAAATACATTCTTACTTCGATTAGGAGGAGAGAGTCTATAAAAAAGGAGGAAAGCAACCAGAGAAATCATTCAATTCTTCATCGTAGTTCTTCAATTCTTCTTTAGATTTTCTTATGGCCCTGCGTGGCTAGTTCTTTTTAGTTGGTTGAGGTAGATTGAAACCTCATGGGACCCTTATACATTGTGAGATTTGGAATTGTTTTCAATAGTTCAATCTTAACTAGGTATTGTTTATTCATCTACTTTTCTTTTCTAAATGATTTTTCATGTGATTGCTAGGAGGCCTACTAGTATATTGTATGTCTAAGTCTACTGCTGAATTAGGTTTTGAACAAAGTTTTCATTACTTGATTCATGAAGCAAATAGGATTAAGGATTTTGGATTATAAATCATTAACCCTATGATGAATAATCAACTAAATTAAATATAATCGATTTGCTTATATTCATTTAGCTCTATCAGTTTCTCTCGTTCTTAATGCAGTTGATAAGTTAGACTTTACCGATGTGTTAAAGGATTTTTTATCAATTAGAGTTTAATTGGTACGATTGTTATCAATTCATTAGGCTTGAGGAGGAACTGGGATAGTGTCCCAATGATAGATATTTGGTTTAAGATTGATGATTTTGTCAATGATCGATGCAATCCCTTGATGGTGAATATCGACCGAAACCAACGCTTTTCTCATTAATTACTCTTTTCACTATTTTCATTATTGTTTAATTTACTTTATTCACAATTATCAAACCCCCTTTCTTAATCGTAGAAGGTAATTCCAGTCTCTGTGGGATCGACCCTTACTCCCACTACTACAGGTTAGTTTGAGGTAAGGTATTAATTTGGGTGTACTTGCGATAGTGCGCACCAAAGTTTGGCACCGTTGCCGGGGACTGTGTGTATTTACCTTTTTGTGATTTTCTTTTCTTTTCTTTTTGTTCATAACTTTGAATATGGCAGCCAATTTTCAACAATTTGGCACTAGGATGGGCTCTCTATTAAGATATGCTGGTGAGGTATGTAGTTCTTCCCTTGAACAGCAACTTGCAAATTTAACTTCTCTTGTTCGTCAACGTGTAAAAAATATGCAAAGAAAGAAGTGCTATGGAAATTATTCAGCCATAAGGCATCCTTCTATTGGGTACCCAACTTTCTATGACGAGTCATTTGACCAGGTAAATATGGTTAAAGGTTTCCCTGAAGAACCACAAGTGAGGTATGATTCTTATTCAAACATATACAATCCTGGATGGAAGGATCATCTCAACTTCAGGTATGGGAATGCACAAAATAGTCCTGTAGAACAAAAGTTTGTAAATTTTCAACATAGCCAACAGGGCTATTATTCTAGACAGTCTGCTTATCAGGATTTCCAGGTAAGTAATTCTTTAGAATAACTTGTTAAATCTATTGAATATGATACTCATCAATTTCAACAAGAGGTAAGGGCCAACATTCAAAGCTTAACAAATCAAATTGAGCAACTTGCAACATCAGTCAATCGGTTAGAGGCTCAGAGTTTAGAAATTGAAAGTCTAGCTTCAGTATCCTTAGTGCAAAAAGAGAAAAATTTGGCACTTAATGAAAAAGATGACTTGGAAGTTGACAATGGTAAGCCTACTAATAAAGAGGCTGTGGAATCTACCCTGAATGCCAAATTCCATGAGAACAATTCAGCAAGAGATGAGGCACCAAAAGTACAGAAAATAGGTAAGGATCTTTCTATTTTGTTACCAATTTCTAACACGATGTCTGTACTTTCTATTTTTCAGAATCCTAACCTAGGCTTAAAAAGCTTCCCTAGCCACTTAAAAGGAATATACAGTGGAGAACCACCCCCAATGATAACCTCAAATAAATATGCCTTACTTAAAGATAGAGGAAAGCTGCCCCCTGCTTTGGCAAAAACTCAAAAAGATGGAATTAAATTGGATGCCAAAAGCTACTCAAGAAATTGATTATTCCCAGGTAAGTTGAGTTCTCATTTAATTAAACCTTTAACTAATGCTGACTTTCCTGCTCATGATACAGCTGAACCTCAAAATTCTGCAAACCCAATGGAAAGCCAATTCAAAGTGAACATTTAGGATCCTCCTTGAATGTCATAAGGAGCTTTGAGTCGAGCCAACGACATTAAACAAAGGCGCTTATTGGGAGGCAACCCAACATAAAAAAAAGGGTGAAAATTAGAGCAATTCAGGGTCCAATGATGTCACACTAACATGCTCATTCCACCCCAAACAAATTCAGGGAAGTCCACTTAACTCATATGTTTTCATATATCCTTCCCTATTTTTAGCTTTCTTTTACATTGAGGACAATGTAAAGTTTGAGTGTGGGGGTGGAAGTTTATTTTTATGAATTATTGTGACCCTATTATGAGCATTAATTTTCTGATTTTCACTATCAATGCACTTTTATTGCGTTTATCAAGTTGAGTGATTGTGTGAGTGTTTCAATTTATGTTTTAGGATGTTAGGCACAACCAACAGCCAATGATATGACTATCCAATTTTATTTCTTTTAGCTCTTGAAAAATGTAGAAACTTCATGGTTGTATGCAATTTTATCCCTTTTGCAATTTATTACTTTTGACTTTAGAATCCTGAAATATTTTGCACAATAAATTTGGGCATTCGATTTATCTTTTACTTAGAGAAGGATTATTATATTCAAAAATATTTCATGATCTCAATTGGATTCTAAAACTTTTTTGAATGCTACTTGAGACGAAATCCTAGGTTAATACTATTATTTAGGAGATGATTTAGGCATTATTTGATAGATTGAGCCTTTCAAAACACACACACACTTGGGATTCAAGAGGATAAAATAATGAATTACATTTGGGTTAATCTTGTGTATGATTATGATCTTTCGAAGTTTTTATTGAACATATTTTTATGATATGAGGTAGAAAGTTTGGTAAGCCTAACACTTACTACATATTTTGATTTTTGTTTTTGTCTTTAGGGATTATTTTGCTTGATGACAAGCAAAAAGTTGAGTGTGGGGGTATTTGATTTTGTCTTAATTAAGCATGATTTTAATACCTTTATGCTTACCTTTTTTTCGATTTAAGTAAAATATAATTAGGAATTAGTTTAGTTTTGTGTTTTGTGTTGTAGGAACAAAGGAAGAAGAAAAGGAAAGAAAAAGATAAGAAATTCATGGAAAAATGCTACATTGCAGCGATTCCAGACCTTTCAGTACTGTTTTGAGTATATCGCCCTCTTATGAACTCCAATCAAAGTGATTCAAGTGTCTGTGAAAAGATAACACAATAAGATACAACTTTTATGTTTAACACTTGATCAATTTATGGAGATTTCATAGCCTTACAGAGCTCGCAAATCAGAATCACAGTGCAACAAGATGAATTCTGACCTTTGGTCACTAATTTTATAATATCTCCTTCAATTTAGATCAGATTGAGTTGATTCCAGCGGCTATGGAAAGAAGAGACACAGAACTACAACTGTTTTGTTTGGCACTTTGGCAAATTCTGGAACTTGCTGGGCGCCACGGCGCTTACAAGTGAACGCCGCGGTGCCAGCCGTCGCACTAGACTTGCTGATTTCGCGATTTTAGGTCTTTTTCACTCAAATTGAAGTCAGATGGACGGGGGATTTGACCTAAATACATTCTTACTTCAATTAGGAGGAGAGAGTCTATAAAAAAGGAGGAAAGCAACCAGAGAAATCATTCAATTCTTAATCCAAGTTCTTCAATTCTTCTTTAGATTTTCTTATGGCCCTACATGGCTAGTTCTTTTTAGTTGGTTGAGGTAGATTGAAACCTCAAGGGACCCTTATGCATTGTGAGATTTGGAATTGTTTTCAATAGTTCAATCTTAACTAGGTATTGTTTATTCATCTGCTTTTCTTTTCTAAATGATTTTTCATGTGATTGCTAGGAGGCCCTACTAGTATATTGTATGTCTAAGTCTACTGCTGAATTAGGTTTTGAACAAAGTTTTCATTACTTGATTCATGAAGCAAATAGGATTAAGGATTTTGGATTATAAATCATTAACCCTATGATGAATGATCAACTAAATTAAATATAATCGATTTACTAATATTCATTTAGCTCTATCAGTTTCTCTCGTTCTTAATGCAGTTGATAAGTTATACTTTGCCGATGTGTTAAAAGATTTTTTATCAATTAGAGTTTAATTGGTACGATTGTTATCGATTCACTAGGCTTAAGGAGGAACTGGGATAGAGTCCCAATGATAGATATTTGGTTTAAGATTAATGATTTTGTCAATAATCGATGCAATCCCTTGATGGTGAATATCAACCAAAACCAATGCTTTTCTCATTAATTACTCTTTTCACTATTTTCATTATTGTTTAATTTACTTTATTCACAATTATCAAACCCCCCTTTCTTAATCGCATAAGGTAATTCCAGTCTCTATGGGATCGACCCTTACTCCCACTATTACAGGTTAGTTTGAGGTAAGGTATTAATTTGGGTGTACTTGCGATAGTGTGCACCAACTACCATATCAGAGTTCAAGCCTTTTTGTACTTTTGTGGTGTAGGATTTGCCTAAACTCAGCATTCTAGCTAAGGTTTGCCTTACCACCATTAAAGAGGACACACGAAGGGACTCTAATATGAGCATTTCCCAAGCACACACCAAGGGAGGGCAAATCATATATCATATAGTCGATATCTCGCCCAGATAAGATGCATCCCGCTTTTCTTCACATATCATATCCCGTGTGTTAAGCATCACACGAGGCTAGCACCACCCTTATTAGCTGAGGTGTCAAGATGCACCAGGGCTAACATAACCTAATATTATCAAACAATGTTTCCATAAGATTCCTCCATAGATTATTATTTACACATATGCTATATCATTCAAAACAAATGTTTCAGTATAAATTCAAAATTTTTAGTCTCAGTACAATTCCTCTGTCATAAATTTTCCAATCAAGGTAATCACTTATACATGCCTTTTTCCAAGGCAATCTTATAGCTTTACATATGAATGCCACATGCACAATATATTTCCTTTATCATATGATGACAAATACATTTAAAATCACATATTCAATGAGTTCAAAAATCTATTTCTAAAGCCATACTCCTCTTGAACTATATGCCATATTGTAAACAAATCAAGTAATTTAATCTATTTCAGAGACATATAAAAGTATAAATAACTTGTAAACATAATCAATTATAGATTTAAAGTTCAAGAAGAGCATAGGGTAAGTCAGAGAAAGAATTATCTACTCACAGGTTAAGGCTTCAGATTGGACAGTCCCAAAATGCACTTTTTGAATCCAAATTTGACTAAATAGACCTAAAAAACGAGTCCGGAGTGTCCAAAAACTTAGGAAATAACTCCAAGAGCTTGGTCAACGCTTGTCAACTGATGGCTACTAATCATACCGGCCAAAATAACTATTAATGTCGGCAAAATTACTATTCATACTTATCGGAATCATTATTCATGTTGGTCAAAGTTACTGTTCATGACATCAAAAGTTGTCAGATGACAGTGAAACTTCATATCCTATAGTTTATCTATCTCTTGAATCCATCTACAGTGTTAAATTTTCAATTTGAGATCTCTTCATTTTAATCCCTAAAACCTTTCAATTACATCCCTACTCCTTTATTTCTTTTATTAATCTATACATAATTGAGAATTACTAAATTTTAGGGTTGTTACTGAAAGAACCAACAAAACCATCATGTAGAAAGTTATATGTATGCTTAAAATAGGTAACCTATCTAAACCATTATAGGGTGAATTTGTTTGAATAGTATACTACCTGATTAATAGGTATCCCTCAATTCCTATTAGGTTTTGACATTCCTAAGAGAGTGTAGACTAGTCATGATATTTCATACTCTTATTTAAAGGTGTTTAGATGCAAAGCCTTTACTCATATGCAAAAAGATCAAAGACAAAACTTAATTATAGACCTACTCCTTATATTTTTTGATGTTTTTATAATTAAGCATGATTTTAATACCTTTAAACTTACTTTTTTTTATTTAAGTAAAATATGATTAGGAATTAGCTTAGTTTTGTGTTTTGTGTTGTAAAAGCAAAGGAAGAAGAAAACAAGAGAAAAAGAGAAGAAATTCATGGAAAAATATTGAATTGCAGCGATTCAACTAATTAGACAATATCTTCCTCACATGAACTCCAATCAAAGTGATTCAAGTGGCTGTAAAAAGATAAAACAATTATCTACAACTTTATGTTGAGCACTTTGTCAAATTCTAGAGATTTCAGAGCTTGAAAGTCAGAATCGCAGTGCAACAGGATGAATCCTGACCTTTGTTCACTAACTTTTCTATATCTCCCTCATATTAGCTTCGATTAAGGTCGTTCCAACGACTATGGAAATTTAAGAGACCAGGCTACAAATTTGATGTTGACAACTTTTTCAAATTTTGAAAAAATCATAGAACCACAACGCCTATAATTGAGCACTGCAGCGATCTAGCTACTGGGATCTATTCATATCACCACAGCACTCCTGGAGAAGGCCGCAATGCTCGCCATCGCAGCACCATTGATCAACCCTAGAAGCAAATCCTACTTCATTTAGGACTCCCCCAACATATAAATAAGAGGGAAGGAAAACATGAAAAGGCATCAAATCCATCCAAGGACTCAAGCAGCAATTTCTCAAGTTTCTTCTTCTTCTTCTTCTCTAGGTTTTCATATGGCCCTGCATGGCTAATTCCTTTTTGTTGGTAAAGTAAGATTGAAACCTCAAGGATATTTTATGAATTGTGAGATGTTGAATTGAGTTTATTATCTCAGTTTTAATTGAGTATTGATTATTACTCTACTCTTCTTTTCAATGATTATTCATATAATTGCTATAAGGCCTACTAGTATATTATTTGTCTTAATCTACTGTTGAATTATGTTTTGAACAAAGTTTTCATTACTGTGATTCATGAGGCAAATAGGCTTAAGGATTTTGGATTCTAAGTCATTAAACCTATGATGAATAATCAACTAAATTAGATATAGTCAATGTGTCTATATTTGTTTAGCTTTATCAGCTTTTCTAGTTCTTTATGCGATTAATACACTTATGCTTTACTGATGTGCTAAAGGATTACTTGTTAATTAGGGTTAATTGAGGCGATCGTCATCAATTATTAAACTTAAGGGGGAACAAGGATAGAATCCCAATGGTAGATACCCAGTTTAAGATTGATTACGTTTTCAATGATCAATGCAATTCCTTGATTGTGGATATCAACTGAAACCAACGCTTTCATTCTTAATCACTCTCTTTTATTATTTGCAATAATTCTCTTTTTATTTTAATAATTTACTTTTAGTATTCAATCTCCCCTTTCTTATTCACAAAAGGTACTACTAGTCTCGGTGGGATAAACCCTTACTCCCACTACTACAGGTTAGTTTTGAGTTAAGGTATTTATTCTATTTGGTGTACCTGTGACAATACGCACCAAATTTTGGTGTCGTTGCTGGGGACTGTGTCTATTTTCCTATTGCGAATTTTTTTCCTTTTTTTCTTTCCTTTCTTTTTGTTCATAACTATGACTATCGCAGCCAATTTCCCACAATTTGGCACTAGGCTAGGCTCTCCATTAAGACATGCTGGTGACGTATATAGTTCTTCCCTTGAACATCAACTTGTAAATTTAACTTATCTTATTCGTCAACGTGTAGAAAATATGCAAAGAGAGAAGTGCAATGGAAATCATTCATCCATAAGGCATCCTTGTAACAACTCCATTTATGTAATTTTTTTTTTAAAAATACCATGAAGTTATTACCTCGTTACAACTTAACTCAATATAACATTTATTTAATTTATACAATACTGAGTTTCCATACACACTATTATTTTACAAACTACACACCATTATTTTACAAACATTTGTACAAAGATACATATTAGTTCTAATCATCTATATCGACTATTTCCGGGGACACTGGTTCGGGTGGCACGTCCACCAGAATCTCAGTTACATCTACGACAGTTATATCTGAAATAATTGGAAGTTGCCCAAGGTAGGGCACCTCGATCCAACGTACAGAGATAATAAGTGTCATAGAGAATATCTGCATATTTATTCTTCTGAACATGATATGGAAATATAGTGAGAATTAAATCCCAGTAAGTTCAACAATAAATCATAATTTACCATTATAGTTCATCATATCATGTTCAGCTGTATAAACTACAGAAAATATCTTTAGGTCACATGAATGCACTTTATCATGCACATGAAAATTATACAGTTATGACATGTATGGCATGAATAACTATTTTTTTGAATTTCATATGATGGCTATCAACTTATTCTTACTTCAAGATACCCTGGTCAGGGTAAGTATTCTCTACTTTTCGGTACGGGCTTATCTCGCTCCGTCCGACATGGCACACTTTCTCTTTCTTTTCTCATGAATATAATCATAACCGTTGGTAGGGCGTCCCCTACTGGTGCACCACACGGATTGCCATGTGACCGTGCTCATTTCTTTTCTTTTCATATTAATAGCCGAAAATATGATTCCAATAACGAGTATGTTCATTATATTCTCATGCCATAATGTATCAAAACATAATCATTCTCAAAATTCATTGGTAAACTGAAATTATGCCATGAATATAATCATTTTCTAATTTTCACTTTATAAAATATTTCCATGTCAAAATTTCACACTAATACCTCGATAACTGGATAGTAATTGTAGTTTGTAAACAGCGCACCAGGAAAGTTCCCAGAAAAGAGAGGTGGGTCACTAATGGACACGCTTAAGTACCAAGTCTTTCCTTGCCAGAGCTTTCCTTAGACATACACTTTTCACAAATCACAATTTTTTTCCAGTAACTAGAATAATTCTTTTCATTTTCTTTATGTCTAGGCATTTAGTCATTTTATTTCTACTTATATCATTTCCAACACATGTTCTTACAAATTTTATAGAGCATTTTTCCTCAAATTGATTTCTATTATTACCTTAAAAATTCATCTAGGGTAGAAAAATATTGAAAATAGGTTTTACTAACTTTTAACACAGCCTTTGCTTACAAATCAGAGCATAACTCTCTCATTTTAACTCCGATTAAGATGATATTAGTATCTATGAAAAGCTAAGACAATTATCTAAAACTATTATGTTAATCATATCAACAAAATAGTATGATATTGTGGTGTTATTACTCCTTTAAATTTAGTATTATTTCTTCTCGTTTAGGTTCTGACCTTTACTAACTAATTAGACAATATCTCTCAAATTTGAACTCCAAATTGAGTTATTACAGTTGGTAAAATTCCATGAGCCATATATCTATAATTGTTATGTTGGCGCGCTATTTTAATTCCCTATAGAATATTCCCAGAAATTCAAAAACTAAAACATTAATAACATACTCTTCCCTGAATAAACATTTTCTGACCTCTGCTTACTAATCGGATCATATCTACTTCATATGAACTCCAAATTGCATAATTCCAGTGGGCTTATTTCCATGAGACATAGATATATAAGGTTCATGTTAACCATTTATTTTAATTCCATACAAATAATTCCCAGAAATTAAAATACAAAAGCTGTCCTAACATAATCTTCCCTGATGAACCATTTTCTGACCTTGGCTTACTAATCGGACCATATCTACAACATGTGGACTCCAAATTGAATGATTCCAGTGGCTAAAAATCCATGACATACATATCTTGAATTCTTATGTTAACCATTTATTTTAATTCCCTACCAATAATTCCCAGAAATTAAATTACCGAAGCTATCCTAACATATTCTTCCTTGATGATTCATTTTCTGACCTTTGACTACTAATCAGACCATAACTGCCTCATATGGACTCCAAATGGAATGATTCCAGTGGCTAAAAATCCGGAACACATATATCTTTAATTCTTATGTTAACCATTTATTTTAATTCCTTATAGATTGTTCCCAGAAATTAAAATACCGAAACTTAAAATTCTGCCACCCATAGCCATAACCATGCAGAACTATCTACACCAACCTAAGTATTCAAACATACATCACATGCAAGATCAATATATAACATGATATAGCAACATCATGACCAATCATAAAAGTTCTAAGATCAAAATCTCATATAAATATTATAAGTTTCAAAAGTTTTCTTCAAAAAGAAATATTGTTAAACTTACTTGGAGCACTTAGTCTTCTAGACTTCTCCTTCCTCTTTCTTCCTTTCTTCCTCTCCTTTCCTCACTCTACCTTGCTTCTATTTTTTACTCTCCCTCACTTGGACGAAATTCTAATGTTGTAAGGGTGGGTTTTCTTATATAGACCACCAAATAATTCACCTTTCATGATCATGGGTCTACCTTATCACAATTAGGATACACTTTGTTGAATTTTTGGAAAACAAACAACTTATGTTCTTGTCTTCCTCTTCCTTAGTCAAGATATGCATAGGAAAAGGAGATTTGTATTTTGAAAATTATGATAATATGTTCTTAAGATATGGGACAAGGTCCCTTTGATTTAGGGATTCATTTCCATTTTCTTTTGTCTTAAACAAGTATGATAGGTTTGCCTTTTTAGGTGGCAAATTTCTAGCCCTTGAATCTCCATTATTTGGTTGATATTATTTGTGTGGGCTATGAATGTTTTGTCCTAATACCATGTATTATCATACCACTTGCTAAAATTATGAGTGTAGGATATAGATGTTTTTGTCCTAAAGCCTTGTATTATCATGCCACTTACTTAAATGATGAATGTAGAATCACACCACTTGCTAAATTTTTTGTCTTAATGCCATGTAACCTAATCTTTATTCTTATTATTATATCATCATCTAATTTATTTTATTTTATTTTTTCCTCTTGGATTTGGGCTTATTCCTACCCATTATGGGCTTGTCCTACCCATTTTCTTTGCTTTGGATAAAATTCTTCCTTTCTTGGTGGGCTTGGTCACATTTTCATAATTTTTGGGCTATTTGTGAAATTACTATATCCTAGTCCAAGTCTATGTTTAATTTCTTGTTTAGGTTATCCAATGGGCTTGCTAGAAACTTATGTGAAGTGGAAAAACTCTATATGAAGTGTCCATAGGTAAAAGCCCAATGTATGGGTAAAGATTTTAAACTTAGTAACTATAGTTCTTGAATTAGAAAAAATTACCCTAATTCAATGTTCTTTGAAATTTGAAGACCTTTACTTGTTTCTAAAAATTTATCTTCCTTATCCAAGAATTTTGCATCTCTTTAGTATGTTATTTCTAATTTCTTTCCTATTAGATTTTCCTTCTTTATTTGTTCTCTTAATGTTAGAAACATTTTCTATGCATATACATAAGGTGAAGAATTTCTAAGGACTATATTTCCTTAGATATCTAAAATATTGTCTAATAAATTTTATTTCCTTAATTAATTTTTTTTTTATGTTCCTTTATCAATAAAAGAAACGAAATTAAGGATGTTACAATCCTTCTAATAGGTATCCAACTTTCTATGAAGAATCATTTGAGCAGGTAAATATGATTAATGGTTTCCCTAGGGCACCACAAGGGAGGTATAATTCCTATTCAAACATGTATAATCCTATATGGAAGGATTATCCCAACTTTAGGTATGAGAATGCATAAAATAAGCCTACAAAACAAAATTTTATAAATTTTTAGCATAACCAACAAGCCTATTATCCTAGACAAATTGCATCTCAGAATTCCCAAGTATGTAGTTCTTCAGAAAACATTGTTAAATCTCTTGCACATAATACTCATCAATTTCAACAAGAGATAAGGGCTAGCATTCAAAGCTTAAAAAATCAAATGGGCCAATTAGCAATAACAGTCAGTTGGCGAAAGGCTCAGAATTTAGAAATTGAAAGTCTTGCCCTAGCATCATCAATGTAAAAAGAGGAAAATTATGTACTTAATGAAAAAGATGACTTGGAAGTTGACACCAATAAGCCTACTAATAAAGAGGCTGTGGAATATACCCTGAATGCCAAATTCCAAGAAAAAATTACAACAGTAGATGAAGCACCAAAAATGCAGCAAACAGGTAAGGGTCTTTCTATTTTGTTACTAATTGCTAATAAGATACTTGTACCTTCTACTTTACAATATCTTGGCCTAGGCTTAAAAAGATTCTCTAGCCACTGAAAGGGCATATACAGTGGAGAACTGTAACATTCCTAATTTTGTTTCTTTTATTAATAAAGGTACATAAATATTTAATTAAGGAAATAAAATTTATTAAACAATTTTTAGATATATAAGGAAATATAAGCCTTAAAAATTCTTCACCTTATGTGTATGCATAGAAAATGTTTCTAACATTAAAGGAATAGGTAAAGAGAGAAAACCTAATAGGAAAAATTAGAAATAACATACAAAAGAGAGGCAAAATTCTTGGGTAAGGAAGATAAATTTTTGGGAAGTAAGTAAAGGTCTTAAAATTTCAAGAAGATTGGATTAGGGTAATTTTTCCTAATTCAAGAGCTAGAGTTACTAAGTTTAACATCTCCACTCATACATTGGGCCTTCACCTATGAACACTTCAGAGTTTTTTTTCCACTTCACATGAGTTTCTAGCAAGTCAATTGGATAGCCCTAGCAAGAGATATAACATAGATTTAGACTAGGATACAGAAGTTGGACCGATAGGCCAAAAATCATGAAAATGTGACCAAGCCCTCCATAAGATGTAGAATTTCATCCAAAGCAAAGGAAATGAGCAAAAGTGAGCCCAAATCCAAGAGGGAAAAATAAAACCATGCGATAAAATAGTATGTAATAATAATTAAGATTAGGTCACATGGCATTAGGACAAAACATCTATATCTTACACTAATAATTTCAGCAAGCCATGTGATGATATAGTAGGTAATAATACATGGCATTAGGATAAAATATCGATATCTTACACTAATAATTTCAGCAAGCCATGTGATGATATAGTAGGAAATAATACATGGCAATTGGATAAAACATCCCTATCCTACACAAATAATTTCAACCAAGAAAAGGAGACTCAAAGGAAAGAAATTTTCCATTTAAAAAGGCAAACCAATTATACTTAAGTGAGACAAAAGAAAAAGGAAATGAATCCCTATCTCTAGGATATAGAAGTCGAACCGAAGATTAATTAAATTCCAATAGCCAATGAGTTTCCTGAAGTATTTCCACTAGATATTCCAGGCTTACCTCCTGAGAGAGAGATAGAGTTCTCTATTGATCTCCTACCCGGGACGAGGTCTATCTTTATTGCACCTTATAGAATGGCCTCGAAGGAACTATAGGAACTCAAGAAATAATTGGAGGAATTGTTAGACATGCAATTCATTAGACTGAGTGTATCACCTTCGAGAGCTTCTGTATTGTTTGTTAAGAAGAAAGACAAGAACCTAAGACTATGCATAGATTACAGACAGCTAAATAAGGTGACTATCAAAAATAAGTACCCTCTCCCTAGGATAGATGATTTATTGGATCAACTGAAGGGAACCTCCATATTTTATAAACTTGACTTGAGATCGGGATACCATCAGATTAGGATTGAGGAGGAAGATGTACCAAAAATAGCCTTCAGGACTAGGTATGGGCACTATGAGTTTCTCGTAATGCCCTTCGAGTTGACAAATGCACCTAAAAATTTCATGGATTACATGAATCATATTTTTTGACCTTACCTAGATCAATTTGTGGTAGTGTTCATTGATGACATCTTGATATACTCTAAGAGTGAGAAAGAACATGAACAACATCTCCGAATCGTGCTGTAAGTACTGAAAGAGAAAAATTTGTATGTCAAATTAGAGAAATATGGATTTTGGTTGATAGACTTGAAGTTTCTCAGACATGTCATCTCTAATAGAGGGGTAGCCGTAGACCCTAGGAAGACGGAAGTAGTGATTTAGTGGAAAAGACCAAAAACAGTTACAGAAGTCAGAATTTTCTTGGGTTTGGCAGGATACTATAAGAGGTTTATACAAAAATTCTCTTGTATAGCCTTGCCATTAACTAAATTGCCCAAGAAGGGAATTCTTTTCAAATGGATTGATCAATATGTAAAGCTAGTTTCCAGGAGCTTAAGACAAGATTGATCAGTCCTCCTATTTTAATTATTCCAGACCCTATAGGACATTTTGAAGTGTATAGTGACGCTTCAAAGAAATGGCTAGGGTGTGTACAAATGCAATACAAGAGAGTAGTTGCTTACACTTCTAGGTAACTAAGACCCCATTAAGGAAATTATCCAACAAATGATCTTGAATTGGCACCAGTGGTGTTTGCCTTAAAGATTTGGCGACGCTATTTGTATGAGGAAACATTTAAAGTATAATGTGATCATAAGAGTCTTAAGTACCTTTTTGATCAAAAGGAGTTAAATATGAAGCAACAGAGATGGGTAAAACTTCTCAATGACTATAAGTTTGAGATAAAGTATCATCCAGGAAAGGCCAATGTTGTAGCTAATGCCTTGAGTCGAAAATCTCTACACATGGCACAAATGATGGTGTATAAGATGCAGATGCTAGAGGAGTTTCAAAATTTGAAGCTGGTTACTACTCTTACCCCAAAGAAGCTAACCATCAATAGTTTGAGTATAAAGTGTGATCTTAGAGCCAAGATTAAAGAGGCTCAAGCTCACAATCAATACTTACAAGATCACAAAAAATAAGATGATTTTTCTGTCTCGGAAGATGGAGTAATCATATATTAAGTAAGGGTTTGTGTCCCTTAAGAACAAGGGTTGAGGACTAAGATCCTGCAAGAGGCACATCAGAGTTAGTACACAGTCCATCCTAGATCCACTACAATGTATTAAGACTTGAAGAAGATGTATTGGTGGCCAGGGATGAAAAAGGACATTGCTGAGTTTGTGCCAAAATATTTAATTTGTCAAAAGGTGGAGGTAGAGCATCAAAAGTCAGCGGGATTTATATAACCTCTTGAGATCCCTAAATGCAAATGGGACAATATTTCGATGGACTTTGTGGTGGGCTTACCTAAGACTTCAGTTGAACATAACTCTATCTAGGTAATAATTGACAGATTAACCAAATATACTCACTTTTTGCCCATAAAAATTAACTATTCATTGAACAAATTGGCCTAGTTGTACATCCAGGAAATAGTTAGACTGCAAGCAATTCCCTTAAATATTGTTTCTAATAGAGATTTGAGGTTCACGTCGAGGTTTTGGAAGGCGTTGCAAGAAGCTTTTAGAACCTTGTTGCGGTTTAGTACTACCTACTATCCTTAGACTAATGAGCAAACAAAACGAACCATTCAAACCCTAAAAGATATGTTAAGGGCCTGTGTGATAGAGCAAGGTGAAGGATGGGATAAGTACATACCTTTAGTGGAGTTTGCTTATAATAATAGCTATCACTCTATTATTAAGATGGCCCCATACAAAGTTTTATATGGTAGAAAGTGCTAATCTCCACTATGTTGGTTTGAGGTAGTAGAAAAGAACTTGTTGGGTCCTGATCTAGTTCAACAAACCACTGAACAAATCAGGATGATACAAGACAAAATATTTACAGCTCAGTGTCGAGAAAAGAGTTACTATGATAAGAGACATAGACCTCTGGAGTTTGAGGAAGGAGACCATGTATTTTTAAAACTTTCCCAGACTACTAGAGTTGGTACGTCTCTAAAAACTAGAAAGCTAAGTCTGTAATTTTTGGTACCCTTCCAAATTCTGAAAAAAGTAGGGATGTCAGCATATCAACTTACCCTTCCACCTAATTTATCCAACCTACATAATGTTTTCCATGTATCACAGCTCCAGAAGTATCTTCCAGATTCCTCACATGTAATACAGGATGAACTAATCCAAATAAAGGAGAACATGACATACCAACTAGTACCAGCATACATTTTGGACACCGATGTGAAGCAATTAAGGAATAAAACCATTCCCTTGGTTAAGGTGTGATGGAAAGGTTTGACTCTAGAAGAATCAACTTGGGAGCTGGAAGAAGTCGTGAGGAAAAAATATTTGCAATTGTTCTTAATAGTTAATTTCTAAAATTTTGAGGATAAAATTTCTTTTAGGGAGAGAGAAATGTAACATCCCAAATTTTGTTTCTTTTATTAATAAAAGTATATAAATACTTAGTTAAGGAAATAAAATTTATTAGACAATTTTTAGATATCTAAGGAAATACGAGCCTTAGAAATTCTTCACCTTATTTGTATGCATATAAAATGTTTCTAACATTAAGGTAATAAGTAAAGAGAGAAAACCTAATAGGAAAAACTAGAAATAATATACTAAAGAGAGGCAAAATTCTTGGGCAAGGAAGATAAATTTTTGGGAAGTAAGTAAAAGTTTTAAAATTTCAAGAAGATTGGATTAGGGAAATGTATCCTAATTCAAGAGCTAGAGTTCCAAATTTTAATATCTCTATTCATAAATTGGCCTTTCACCTATGGACACTTCATATAGAGTTTTTTTCCACTTCACATGAGTTTTTAGCAAGCTAATTGGATAGCCCAAGCAAGAGATAAAATATAGACTTAGACTAGGATATAGAAGTTGGACCGATAGCCTAAAAATCATGAAAATGTGACCATGCTCTCCATGAAAGATAGAATTTCAGCTAAAGCAAAGCGAATGGGCAAGAATGATCCCAAATCCAACTGGGAAAAATAAGAATCATGTGAGAAAATAGTAGTGTAATAATAATCAAGATTAAGTCACATACATTAGGACAAAACATATATATCCTACATTCATAATTTTAGCAAGTAGGTAATAATACATGGCATTATGACAAAACATCCTTAACCTCCACAAATAATTTTAGCCAAGCAAGGGAGACTCAAGGGCTGGAAATTTATCACATAGAAAGGTAAAACCTATCTTACTTGAGGGAGACAAAAGGAAAAGGAAATAAATCCCTAAATCAAATGGACCTTATCCATTGTCTTAAGAATATTTTATCATAACTTTCAAAATACAAATCTCATTTTTCTATGCATATCTTGACTAAGTGAGAGAAAGACAAGAACATGAGTTGTCTTCCCCCAGAAAATAACCAAGTGCATCCTAATTGTGATAAGGTAGACCCATGATTATGAGAGGTGAACAACTTGATAGATTATTTAAGCAAAACCCACCCTTATAACATTATAATTTCGTCCAAGTGAGGGAGAAGAAAAACATAAGTAAGGTAAAGTGATGAAAGGAGAGAAAGAGAGGAGAAGAGAGGAAGGAAGAAGAAAGAGAAGTCTAGAGGACTAAGTACTCAAGGTAAGTTAGTTTAATCTCCACTTGAATCCATCTTTTCTCTTCATCATTGGGGTTCAAAAATCACCCTCCTTCTCTTATTTGAGCTTCTATAAAAGCTAAGAGAAAGGAGGAATCTTGCCACTTCCTTCAAGAGGAAACAAGAAAAAGAATTCACTAAGTGAGCTAGGGAGATCTTTAGGTAGGTTTAACAATATCTCTTTTTGAAGAAAAGCTTTGAAATTTGTTACATTTATATGGGATTTTGATATGATGAAATTTACAATATTTGCTACTTTGAAGTTTGGCCATGGATGTTGCTATATCATGTTACATGTTGATCTTGCATGTGATAGATGTTTTGAATACTTTGATTGGTATGAAAAGTTCTTCATAGATATGGCTATGGGTGGCAAAGATTTAGGGCTTTTATGCTGCTATTATGTATATTTGAATATGGTGAAAAATTGATAGAATATGATTAGATTGATAAAATAAGTATGGCCTTCAAAGTTTAAAAGAATAACATGAGGAATTTCTGTTGGGAAACACTAATAATGATGCATGATTTGATTATGTTTTTCTTTTAAGTGGATTATTGAATATGTTAAATTAAGTAAGAAATATAATTAAATGTTGAGATGAGTAATTCTTTGGTTAGGTGGAAATTTGGAAGAAAAATGGAAGAGGACTTAATAAAAGGATGACCTAGAACTTTAGGAAAGGTTAGTCTAAGAAAGCTGGATTTTGAAGTAACTAGGGAAGCTATTATTTTTGGAAATCTGGGAAGAATACGTTGGGAATTAAAAGAAATGGATAACATGTAAAATGTAGATATATGTCTCATGGAGTTTTAGGCACTACAATCACTCAATTTGGATTCCATATGAGGAAGATATGGTTAGATTTGTAAGTAGTGGTCAAAAAATAGCTAACCAGGGAAGAATCTGTTAAGTATGCTTCAGTGTTTGAATTTTTAGGCAAAATATATAGGGAATTGAAGGAAATTGTTAACATAATAAATAAATAAATAAATATATATATATATATGTCTCACGGATCTATAGGACCTAAAATCACTAAATTTGGAGTCCATATGACGGAGATATGGATAATTAATTAGTAGAGGTCAGAATCAGTCTAGAATCCAGGTGGTAAATGTAAGCATTTTTGTTTTCAATTTTCTGGGAATAATTCGTAAGGAATCTAAAGAAATTATAAACATGAAAGTTGTAGATAAGTGTATTAGCTTTTTATGGTTGAATAAGTGAGGAAAGGTCACAGAACACGGTCAGGCTATGTTCTAGGTTGCTTCAGCACAGGTAGGCAGTGTTCAAAGCTACTTTTGAGTACGTTTGAAGTATTTTTCAAGCATGGTCGTGTCCTAAAACATGGCTAGGCCCTGTTGGGAGCTGGTAAAACTTATTTTTAACATTTTTCTACCCTAAATGAACCTCATTAACTATAGGGTATTAATAGAAACCAAATTGGAGAAGAATGCCCTATAAAATTTGTGAGAACATGGGTTAGAAATGATATAAGTAGGAGAAAAGTAACTAGAGGGCAAGCATAAAGAAAGTGAAAAGATGAAAATAATATTTAAAAAAAGAAGAATCTTATAAATGAAAATAATAAATAACTAGTGTATGCCCTAGCTATTGCCATTACTTGAACTCATTATCATCTTAATTGTGTAATTTTCACATGGAAATATTGTATAAAGTGATATTCGAAAATGGTTATGATCATGACATGATTGCATTTTACCAATGATTTTTTGTAGTAATTATGCTTTGATGATAAATTATGGCATGTGAGTATAATGAACATATTTGTTATTGAAAATATATTTTTGGATATTAACATGAAAAGAAAAAAATAGAGATGAGCACAATAACATAACGGTCCGTGTGGTGCACCAGTAGGGCATGCCCTATTCATGGATATGATTATGATGAGAAAGGAAAGAGAAAGTGTGCCATGTCAGACAGAGTGAAAAAAGTTCGTACCGGAGAGTAGAAAGTATTCACTCTGATCGGGGTAGCTTGATATGAAATAAGTTGATAGCCATCATATGATATTCTGAAAAGTTATTCATGTCATACATGTCATTACTGTACGATTTTCATGTGCATAGATAAAGTGCATTTATGTGACCTAAGGTATTTGCTGTAGCTTATACAGATGAACATGACATGATTATCTATATTGATGATATTTATGATTTATTGTTGAACCTAATGGGATTTATTTCTCACTATATTTCTATATCATGTTTAGAGGACTAAATATGTAGATATTCTCTATGACCAGCTTTTAGCGTACGTTGGGTTGAGTTGGTTAAGATTTCAGTGAAGGTGTAACCACCCACACCCGTATCCCCGAAACTAGTCAATATGGATGAATAAGATGTAAACATATATGTGTTTGATTTTTGTACGAATTTTATTAATTCATGATGTGTATGTGAACCTAGAATTGTATCATTATTAATGGTATACCATAAACTTTAATTATACTTGGTTAATTTAATTGAATGTTATTATGAGTTAAATAGTTAGAAGTAAAGAGGTAATGACTTTATGGGATTTTTAATATATATATATATATATATATATATATATATATATATATATATATGTAAAAAAATGGAGTAGTTACACTTGCCATCAGGATTAAGTGATGTTAATACAGTCTTTCTTGCATCAATGCTAAGGAAGTATCTATTAAATTCTTCTCATGTTATCATATTCCAAGAATTTCACTTAATTATGAGGAAAGAAAAATCAATGTCTTTTGTTGATCGACAATTGAAAAACTTATGGTTGAAGGAAATCCCTATGGTTAAGGTTATATGGAAAAATCAATCAAGTAAAGAGACTCCTTAGAAATTAAAGATGATATACAAAAGAGATATTCCCAATTCCTTGAGTAGTGAGGTTAATAACTATAATTTATATCTTGGTTTCATTCCCTACTTGAAATTTGGGGACCGAATTTCTTAAGGGGGAAAGAATGTAACACCCTTAAGATTTAGTGATTTTCATTTATGTATGGATTATCAAAAGAAATAAAGCAGTAGGGATGTAATTGAAACGTTTTAAGGATGAAAACGAAAAATTATTAATATTTTTTGGGTCAAATTGTAGTTTCTTAAAAGTTTAGGGGTCAAAATGTAAATAATGAAATTTATAAGGAAATCCTCCAATAATTAAAATTTTGCTATTTGGTCCCTCCATTATTACTTATAAAAAAATGTTGAAAAAAAATTATGTAGCCTTTGTTAATGCATAGTAACTTTTTCTCTCATTACTTTCTCTCTCTAGATCTGAAGTGCTTTCGGGGCTCTAATCTCAAAACTAAGGGTATCATTGGATTCAAGACGGAGAGTACTACGATTTTGGCTAAACAATTTTTCAAATCGACTGCAAAATTGCTATATATTAGAGGTAGAAAATCTTAGAAAAAGACAAGTTCTGAAACTCCTATTTAGAGACCTCAAATTGAAAATCTAACATTGTAGATGGATTTAGGAGATAGATAAACTATAGGATATGAAGTTTCTAAGTCATTTGACAACTTTTGGTTTCATGAACATTAACTCTAACCGGTGTGAATAGTGATTCATGTAGGTGTGAACAATAACTCTAGCTAACATGAATAGTGCTTCCGGCCAATGTGAACAATATTTCCAACCATGAATAGTGACCAGTTGACCGGCATTCACTGAGCTCCCGAAGTTATTTTCTAGGTTTTTTGACCCTCCGAACTCGTTTTTAGGTCTATTTGGTCAAATTTGGATTGAAAAATTGCATTTTGGGGATATCCAATCTAGAGCCTTACCATATGAGTAGATAATTTTTTTTATGACTTATCATATGCTCTTCTTAAACTTTAAGGGCTCGTTTGGTGGTCAAGATAGAATAGGATAACAGTAGGATAGGAAATGAGCCTGATCAGCTCTTATCCTATCTTGTGTTTGATGTGCAACATGATAGGCATTATGCTATCCTATCCTGTGTTTGGAGTAAATCAGATAATGATGGGATATGATATAAATTGTATAAAATGAAAAAATTATTCTTATATTCAAATCATAAATATAAGTTTAGAGAAGTGGTAGAACTTTAAGTTTAATAACAAGACTCTTCAATATTGCCAACTTACGTGCTCCCTAGATAAAAGCCAGAGTCACTTCTATTCCTAATGGAGGAAAATGTAATGAATGCAAGAAGCAATAAACAAAATTATGGAATATAAACATCCATAATAATTAATTCATTCTCTAAACCCCTACTTTGTTCCAAGTTTTGAATTGCAAGTAATAACCTTGTCTAGATGGATGTTCCAACAAATCTAACTTATTGAAACTGCATTAAATAAAATCAAAATTTTACTTCTTCCAAAACTTGTTATAACTATGATATGTTAAAATAATGAAATATAAGTTGAATAAAAAACTTGATGATAAAAGATATATTCATTTGAGAATGAAGAGGAAAATGTACCATATATAAGCAGAAGGAAAATGATTAGGGCTTCCATATATTGTGTATCTAAAACTTCTGGGAGCATGAAATTCCTTGAAGTGCACTAAAACCTCCTAAAGACACCTAAAACATTGGTAGCTAAAATCATATTTGTAATTTCTTTTATGCGTTCCACAAGTAAAGATTAAACAAAACCAGTGACACATCATTACATGATCATAGGTAGGACACAAACTATCCAATAAAAAATAGTCACCACAATTCTCAACTAAACTAAAATAGAAAAAAATTGAATTGAAAACAGGGTATAATTGACTGTAGTAAGCATTTCATTAAATTCATTATGTATTCAACCACTTCAGCATTAAGATTAGGAAAAAAAAATTCAAATACAAAGGGAAAGGCAATTAAGTAACGCTAGCATGGAAAAAAAATCTAAAATTAGAGTTATGGAATGGTTCAAACAATCTAAAAAAAACAGTTTACCTTGGTTGTGCCTATCACAAACTACAACAATCGAGCCTTATCTTCTTTGCTAAAACTATGGAAAACCTCCTAGAACCATTGGACAACTAGTGATGCGGCATTATATATAGAATATTATGTATTTGCATTCAAGTCATCCACTAAAACACAGGCTTTAGGTCTATATGGTCACCTAAAGCAAATCACAATGCTAAAAATATTTAGGCATTAGTTCCAACTAGTAGGGGTTCTGAAATAAGCAACCAAATATAGACTTATAATCTATCTTGAAGCACACATGATTTACATATACAGGTAAATATGTAAGTCAGCTAAAACAAGTAAAAATCGATACCCAAAAACAACATTAGGCATGTGTGGCGCATGAAAGAAACAAGCAATCTGTGAAATGCAGAGAGATATTACAGTTCCTAACATACCATGAGATCAATAATTGAAAACTAAAAAGAAACTGAGTTCATTTTAAGTAATAAATCCCTTTCCAATTATGATTCCCAAAAAACATTAAGAAACTTGCAATAATCATAATTTAATTATGCTCATTGAAGCACATGACACACAACATGCTCAGCAGCTAAGAAACTTGTGTATATGAAGAGTGCAGAATCAGATAATCGCATCTGTAAGGGGCAAAAATCCAAAGAAAATCCAAAGAGTACTAATGCTAATTAGCTAGTTAAGCAACATGTTCAAAATGCAAGCTCATTCATAGGCAGCAATTGGGTAAAACAGAAAATCAAAATCCAAGGTGAAAGGAAAGAGTAAGGTCCACGATGAAGCAGAAATGAAAATGAAAATAGCAAAATCAAAGCTTATCTCAGTTGAGAAAGGTCAACAATGGGAGAAGCTGCAATGAGGGAGGAGGAACGGTTAGAGGTCGACGGTGAAGCAGAGTTGAAAAGGAGAAGGAGTGAAATCGAAGCTAACCTCAGCTAAAGTCGATAGTGGGAGAAGCTGTCATGAGGAAGGAGGACCGATGTGCAACTACAGTGAGGGTGAAGGAGCGATGTGCTTGGGATATGCGAGGAAAAATGAGTGATGTGAAGCTGTGGTAAGGGAGAGGAACGAGGTCGAGGCTGAGGATGAGTGAGGGAAAAGATTTTCTATCCTATCTAGTTGAGGTATAACCCAGCCTACCCCTTAGGTTACAATTTTGTATTGAGAGATAGGATATGATATAAGAAAGGATAGCTTTATCCTATCTGCCAGCACATCAAACATGAAATAAGAGCAGGATAGATATATTATCCTATCCTATCTTATTGATCCTATGCACCAAACAGGCCCTAAATGTCTAAATGGTTTTGTTTTCAATTTATTTATGATATCATAAATCTCTAAAATGTGTTAAAATATCTACTTTACTTACTAATTGGCATATAGTTCAAGAAGAGTATGGTTTTGCAAATTGATTTTGAAACTCATTAAATATGTGGTTCTAAATGTATTTCTCATCATTTTGTAAAGTGAATATTTTGTGTATGTGGCATTGATCTATAAAGTTATAAAGTTGCCTTGGAAAAAGGCATGAATATGTGATAATCCTGATGGAGAAGTTTCTACCTGAGGAATTATACTGAGACTAAAAATTATGAATTATACTGAAACCTCTGTTTTGAATGATATGGCATATGTGCAAATAATGATTTCTATGGAGGAATCCTATTGGAAACATTGTTTGCTAATAGCAGGTGATGTTATCCCTGGTGCACCTTGATTCCTCAGATAGTAGAGGTGTTACTAGCCTCGTGTGATGGTGGGAATCCTCCTATCTAGGCAAGATGCTGACTATAAGATATGTGATTTTCCATCCCTTACTGTGTGTTTAGCAAATATCCATATTAGAGTCGCTTCGTGTCTTCTTGAACAGTGATAGGGCAAACCTTAGCTGGGATGCTGAGTTTAGGCAAATCCTACACTGCTAAAGTACAGAAGGGCATGAACTCTGAGATGGTAATTCTAATATGGGATCCTCCTAATGTTTTCATGAGAAATATTTTGATACATATCAATATTTGATTAATGATCATATGGTATCGCATATGGTTTTGGATAGCTGAATTTGGTTTGAACTCATAATATTTAAAATGCAGGTCTCATATAGATGTACCTCTGAACTGTAATTTTCTATGTGATAAATTTTAATATATGAGTACATCCATATGCTGACCTAAGAGGTTATAAGAGGTATTATCTGCTCACTGAGTTGTCAAATTCATTACACGATATTTACATTTTTTTTCAAATAAGAATACCTAGTTTGGTCTTGCAAATGCATGATCAATTAGGTGTCACACTCTCTGGGTGAGCCTATGTTGCTTCCAAGGTTCACAGTGTTTAAATCATTATGTACTTGTAATCTAGAGTATGCTTTGTGTGCCACAGGTAGGATTCTTACTTCTGCTATTACTTTGATATTTATAGACTTGGTATGTATATTGTGTATACATAGGAATACCTATATGTAACTGTTTTCAATGATAAAGGAATGTATTATGCATGTTATGACAAATATATTTTTGTAAAGTATGTGTTTCACGTGCCCTTAAATTAGGGTCGTGATAATAAACAACACCACTATTATTTTATGATCATGTGTTGGGTAGTTTCCTTCTTGAGGCCTTAGTTGCCTAGAGGCATAAGAAACTACTCTCTTATCTTGCATAAGCACACATCTAAGTCCTATTTTAGAGGCATCATTATATACTTCAAAATGTGGTGGGTACTGTTGTGGGTACACTAAATATTATACCTTACCTCTCAAACCAACCTATAGTCATGGGAGTAAGGATCGATCCCATAGAGACTAGAATTACCTTTTGTGATTCTAGTACAGGGGTTTGATAAATAAAATTAAATCTAAAATGGCCTGACATGTTGCCAACCAATCCATTTCTAATATCACATTAAAGTCTATCATATCTAAACATTCAGGTAAAACAGATATTATATTCAGAACTGATCATGTTTGACATTTGTCTAAATTCTTTAAATTCTCTGGTACGCCTATCACTCTCACTTTCAGGCAGTAATTGACCCATAGATACCTATTAAGATGTCACAATACTTAATCAACTTTATACTAAGAAAATTAATAACTTGAAATAGAAAGGAAATTGAAATCCTATAGAATCTCTTAGCAGCACCTGAAGTATAAATATGTCTGGCTCATACCTATACTAAAGGTCCTACTTTGAATCCTTTGCTACAATAGCCACAGGGAAACCTAATGCTCTGATACCAACTTGTAACAACCCCAATTTTACAGCACGTGAAACAAACATTTTTTCCCCAATAAGATATTTTTCTTAACATGCTTAACACTATTCTTTGTCATAGAAATAGATACATATAGGTTCTCTCATGTATATACATTATACAGACCAAGTTATAAATGTCAAAGTAACAACAAAAGCAAGGATCCTACCTATAGCAATCAAAGCACACTCTAGAATACAAACACAATATAATTCAAAATTGTGAGCCTTGAAAGCAAAGTAGACTCACCCAGAGAATATGTCACCTAACTGATCACCTATCTGTAGAATCAAACTCTGTATTCTTATATGAAAAATGTGGAATATCGTGTAATGAGTTTGACAACTCAGTGAGCAGATAATAACTCCTATGACCTCTTAGGTTAGAATATGGATGAACTCATGTTTTAAAATTTGTCACTTAGAAAATACAGTTCAGAAGTACATCCATATGAGACCTGTATTTCAAATATTTTCAAATAAAAGGATATTCATATATCCAAACCATATTCAGCATGGTATGATTATTAAACAAATGTTGTTATGCTCAGCTGTATAAACTATAGTAAATTAATAAGCTTTTGTGATAAAGTTATAAACTTTTAAAATAACCTATCGCATTCGGTGATCTGGTTAACCTAATTTAAAATGACCTACCTCATTCGACGATCTGGTCAACCCACACACACATTTGCTATACACATAGTGACCGATCAACTACAGTCACAATAGTGATCAGGGAATGTGAGTCCATCACCCATCTGCCTCCTTACATTACCACTGTCACCCGGTTGGAGCGGCTCTCCCTCAGCTCACTCAGGCTAATAGGGCGTCTCCTATTCGGTACCGTCACAAGCCATACAACCCGTCGATATTCATCCATACATATAGATACATATATATAAATGCATATTCATCAATGCAATGTAAAATTATCAAGCAACTCGCCATGAGCTTTACACTTTCCATTCAATCATAATCAGCAACTTTATAGTTTTACAAATCAATGCCACATGCATAAATATTCACTTTATCATTTAACGAGAAATACATGTGAAATTAGATATACCATGAATTTAGAAATCCATTTTCAAAACTATACTCTTCTCGAACTATATTCCAAATTGTAAGTAATTCAAATAATTTAATGCATTTTAGAAACATTTAAAAGTGTAAATATCTCATAAACATAGTCAAATACATGCTTAAAGATCAAGAAGAGTATAAGAAAAGTCATAGAAAGAATTATTTACTCACAAGGTAAGGGCTCCAGATTGGACAGCCCCAAAATACACTTTTCCAATCCACATTTAACTAAACAAACTTCAAAAACGTGTTTGGAGGGTCCAAAAATAAAAAAAAATGACTCTGGGAACTTGGTCACTATTTATGGTCGAAAAATACTATTCACCGCCAGAAACACTTTATCGCTGGAAAATACTATTCACTAAGAACAAAAAGTTGTCAGATAGTTAAAAAATTTCATATCCTAAGGTTTATCTAACTCTTGAATCTATCTACGGTGTCAGATTTTCAATTTGAGATCTCTAAATAAGAGTTTCAGAGTTTACTTTTTTGTGAGATTTTCTACTTCCGATCTACGGCGATTTTATGGCTGATTTGAGAAATTGTTCGATCAAAATCGTAGTATTCTCCATCCTGAATCTAGTGGTACTCTTAGTTTAGAGATCAGAGGTCTGTAGACACTCCAGATCTTGAGAGAACATATGGAGGTACTATTTACATTATTCACTATTCATTCTCTTCCTCTCCTTTTCCCTTTTCTCTTCTTTTCATTTATAATAATAATAATTATTATTATTTAATAATTAAATAATAGAATTTTATTTTATATATATTCATATAAATACCGTTTTTCATCCTAAATCATCCTAAAAATTTCTAAAAAATTTACATTATCATAAACCTTTATTTAAATTCTTAAATCATGATTTTTTATTTATAAAAATCTTAATAAAACAAATCACAAAATAAATATCCTTATACATAATAAAAGAAAGAATATTTCTAAAAATACAACAAAACTTTATTAAAGGCCAATATAATTATTTTAAGCAAAACAATAATTACTTTAATTAAAAGTATACTTTCTTTTTACAAAACATAATCATTTTTAAACAAATAAAAATATATTTGTTTATAGAAAAATATTATTATTTAAAAATAAAAATTATGGGATGTTACATCTTCTCCACACATGTCCAAACCACCTTAAGAGAGATTCCATCATCTTCTCCACAATAGAACCTACCATAACTTTCTCTCTAATACACTTATTTCTAATCATATCTCTTCTGGTGTGTCCATACATCCAACACAACATTTTCATCTCTGAAACATTGAGTTTATCTTCATGTTGTCTTTTAACCACCCAACTTTCAGTACCATACAATATAGTAGGTTTTATAGCTGTACGGTAGAATTTTTCTTTAACTTTGAGATGCACTTTTCTATCACAAATGACACTCGAAACCTTCCTCCATTTCATCCATCCCGCTTGAATCCTATAGTTTACATCCTCCTTTACTTTGATGTTGTTTTGTACAATAGATCCAAGATATTTAAAGCTTGTAACTTGTTTTAATATATGGTCTCCAAGTTTTACTTCTAAATTTGTATTTGTTTGTCTTTTACTAAAATTACATTCCATATATTCTATTTTATTTCTACTTATATGAAAACCATATATTTCCAAAGCTTGTCGCCATGGCTTTAACTTTATATTTATTTTCTCTTTCAAATCACCAAGACTATATCATATGCAAAAATCATGCATTGAGGTCCCAAATCTTGAATATGCTCAATAAATGTGTCCAAAATCAAGTTCAAAAGATATGGACTCAGAGAAGACCCTTGATGTAGTCCATTAGTTGGGAAAAAATTCTTTGTGTCCCCATTTTGTGTTATCACACAAGTTGTGATCCTATTGTACATGTCTTTAATTGCTCGAATATACATAATACGTACTCCTTTCTTCTCTAAATCCTTCGATAAAACCTTTCTTAGCACTTTGTCGTATGCCTTTTCTATATCAACAAAAACCACAGACAAATCTTTCTGCCTTCTTTGATAACTTTTCATCAATCTTCGCGGTAAGTAAATTGCTTCTATAGTTGACCTTCCTGGCATAAAATCAATTTGATTCTCTTGTCTTAATCTTTGTTCAATGATCTTCTCCCATAATTTCATAGTGTGGCTCATGAACTTAATCCCCTTATAGTTGACATAGTTTTGTATGTCCCCTTTATTTTTATAGATAAGGATTAAAGTACTTCTCCTCTATTCATCCGACATTTTTTTAGATTTTATTATGACATTAAACAACTTAGTGAGCTAACTTATGCCTTTCCTTCCTAGACTTTTCCACACCTCAATAGGTATATTATTAGGTCCTACTACTTTTCCATTTTCCATTCTCATCAAAGCCTTCTCTACTTCAAAGCCTTCATTAACTTAAGCATCAAAATAAATTTTAATTTTGTTTTATAGGTCCCTTCTTATTTGTTATATGTCTAATAGAGCTTCTTAAGCATAATCAAGGTCCTTGTTGCTTTTTGATATGCCTATAATCAAGCTTCTCAAGCATAATAAAGCTCTAAGAAGAAAAATGAGTTAAGAAGCAAAAAAAAAAGGGGTAGGAAAGAATTTAGGGAAAATAGAGGAATATATGTGCCCACTGAAGTTATAAAACACCTAATCAAGTATTTTTTGTGTGGAAAAACTGAAGAAAATATATGCCTGAAGCAAACTTATAAGCACCTTATTTGCTAAGTAAAGAGGCACTGGAAGCAAAACAGATGCCTAAAGGATGGTATAGGCACTTATTATTGGAGAATTTATAGCTTGGAGGGAAAAATAAGGGGCAACAGATGCCTATTCTAACATCCTCAATTTATATTTCAACTTTTATATGTCTCTAAAATGGATTAAATTACCTGATTTGTTTACTATTTGGCATATAGTTCAAGAAGTGTATGGTTTTGAAAATGGATTTTTGAATTAATTGAATATGTTAATGTAAATGTATTTCTCATCATATGGTAAAGAAAATATATTTTGCATGTGGCATTAATATGTAAAGCTATAAGATTGCCTTAGAAAAAGGAATGTATATGTGATAACCCTAATTGGGAAGTTTCTGACAAAGGAATTATAATGAGACTGGAAATTTTGTATTATACTGAAATCCCTATTTTGAACGATATTGCATATGTGCAAAAATGATTTTTGTAGAGGAATCCTATTGGAAACATTGTTTGTTAATAGTAGGTGATGTTAGCCTTGGTGCACTTGGACACCTTAGTTTATAGGGGTGGTGCTAGCCTGGTGTGACGGCCAACACACGGGATATAATATGTGAAAGAGAGCGGGATGCCTCCTATTTGGGCAAGATGCTGACAATATGATATGTGATTTGCCCTCCCTTGTTGTGTGCTTGGGAAATTCCCATAATAGAGTCCCTTCTCGTATCCTCTTGAATTGTGGTAGGGCAAACCTTAGTTGAGATGTTGAGTTTAGGCAAATCCTACATCACCAAAGTACGGAAGGGTTTGAACTCTGATATGGTGGTTCTGATATGGGATCCTCCTAATGTTTTCATGTGAAATATTTTGATGCATAATAAAATTTGTTTAATGATCATATAGTACAATATATAGTTTTGGATAACTGAATATCCTTTAATTTGAGAATATTTGAAATATGGCTCCCATATGGATATACTTTCAAACTATAATTTTCTACGTGATAAATTTTAAAATATGAATATATCCATATGTTGACCTAAGAGGTCATAAGAGGTATTATTTGTTCACTAAGTTATCAAACTCACTACATGATATTTCCACATATTTTAGATAAGAATATAGAGTTTGGTCATTTCCCTTCAGATAGGTAATCAGCTAGGCGACATATTCTCTGGTGAGCCTATTTTGTTCCCAAGGCTCGTAGATTTTGATTTATAATGTACTTGTACTCTAGAGTATGCTCTGAACGCCATAGGCAGGATCCTTGCTTTTGTTGTTACTCTGATATTTATAAACTTAGTTTGTATATTGTGTTTACATAAGAGAACCTATCTATATCTGTTTCCATAATGAACGCTTGTATTATACCAATTATAATAAAGTTATGTCTGTAAATTATATATTTCATGTGCCCTTAAAAGTAGGGGCATGACAAATTGGTATCAAAACATTAGGTTTCCTTGTGGCAATCAGAGTAGAGGATTCTATAGTAGGACTTTGAGTATGGGTATGCAATTGTGAACATATTTTTACTTACAGTGCTATTGTAAAATTCTATAGGGTGTCATCATCTTCTTCCTTTCGATTCTTATCCTTAGGTATGCAATGTTTAAGCATTGATGCGTATGTCCTAGACAGTGCTTCTTGAGTGTGGATTATCAGTTCAGCTCTTGAACTCGTTTTAATGAACAGTGTAATATCCTTAATTTCATTTCTTTTATTAATAAAGGTACATAAATATTTAGTTAAGGAAATAAAATTTATTAGACAATTTTTAGATATCTAAGAAAATACAAGCCTTAGAAATTCTTCACCTTATATGTATGCATAGAAAATATGTCTAAGATTAAGGGAATAAATAAAGACAGTAAACCTAATAGGAAAAATTAGAAATAACATACTAAAGAAAGGCAAAATTCTTAGGTAAGGAAGATAAATTTTTGGGAAGTAAGTGAATGTCTTAAAATTTCAAGAAGATTGGATTAGGGTAATTTTTCCTAATTCAAAAGTTAGAGTTCCTAAGTTTAACATCTCCGCCCATATATTGGGCTTTCACCTATGGACACTTCATATAGTGTTTTTCCACTTCACATGAATTTCTAGCAAGCCAATAGGATATCTCAAGCAAGAAATAAAATATAGACTTGGACTAGGATATAGAAATTGGACCGATAGCCCAAAATTTATGAAAATGTGACCAAGCCCTCTATGAAAGGTAGAATTTAAGCCAAGGCAAAGGAAATCAGTACAAATGAGCCCAAATCCAAGAGGAAAAAAATCAGAATCATGTGAGGAAATAGTAGTGTAATAATAATCAAGATTAAGTCACATGGCATTAAAACAAAACATCAATATCCTACATTCATAGTTTCAGCAAGTTGGTAATAATACATGGCATTAGTTCAAAACAGCTATATTCTACATTCATAATTTCAACAAGTTGGTAATAATACATGGCATTAGGACAAAACATCTATATAATACATTCATAATTTCAACAAGTAGGTAATAATACATGGCATGATGACACAACATCCTTATCGTACACAAATAATTTCAGCCAAGCAAGGGAGAATCAAGGATTGAAAATTTGCCACTTAGAAAGGCAAACCTATCATACTTGAGTTAAACAAAAGAAAAAAGAAATGAATCCTAAATCAAAGAGACCTTGTCCCTTGTCTTAAGAATATATTATCATAATTTTCAAAATACAAATCTCCTTTTGCTATGCATATCTTGACTAAGGAAGTGGAAGACAAGAACATGAGTTGTTTTTCTCCAAAAAACAATCAAGTGCATCCTAATTGTGATAAGGTAGACCCACGATCATGAAAGTTGAACCACTTGATAGTTTATTTAAGAAAAATCCACCCTTATAACATTATAATTTCGTTCAAGTGAGGGAGGAGAAAAATAGAAGCAAGGTAGAGTGAGGAAAGGAGAGAAAGAGAGGAGAAGAGAGGAAGGAGGAAGAAGGAGAAGTCTAGAGGACTAAGTACTCAAGGTAAGTTAGCTTAATCTCCACTTGAATTCATCTTTTATCTTCATCCTTAGGGTTCAAAATTCACCCTCCTTCTCTTATTTAAAATGCTAGAAATGCTAAGGGAAGGGAGGAATCTTGCTACTTCCTTCAAGAGGAAACAAGAAAAAGAATTCACTAAGTAAGTTAGGGAGATCTTTAGGTAGGTTTAACAATATCTCTTTTGAAGAAAAGCTATGAAATTTGTAACATTTATATGGGATTTTCATTTTAAAACTTTGATAAAATTTATAATATTTGCTACTTTGATGATTGGTCATGGATGTTTCTATATCATGTTACATGTTATCTTGCATATGAGGGATGTTTTGGAAATTTCGGTTGGTGTGGAAAGTTCTGCATAGGTATGGTTGTGGGTGGCAAAATTTGAGGGCTTTTATGCTACTATTTTGTATATTTGAATGTGGTGAAAAATTGATGGAATATGATTAGATGTAAATTAGGAAGAAAATAGAAGAGAACGTAATAAAATGATGAACTAAAACCTTAGGAAAGGTTTGGTTAGGAAATTGGATTTCAGAGTAACAAGGGAAGCTTCTATTTTTGAAAATTTGGCAATAATCAGTTTAGAATTAAAAGAAATGGTTAACATGAAAAATACAGATATATGTCTCACAAATTCTTAGCAACTAGAATCATTCAAATTGAAATCATTATGAGGGAGATATGGTTAAATTAGTAAGCAGAGGTCAGAAATTAGTTAACCAAGGAAGAATCTATTAGGTAAACTTCTGTGTTTGAATTTATAGGAAAAATATACATGGAATTAAAAGAAATGGTTAACATAAAAAATGTAGATATATGTCTCACGGATTTTTAACCACTAAAATCATTCAATGTGGAGTCTAGAGGAGGGAGATATTGCTCGATTAGTAAGTAGAGGTCAAAACCTACCCGAGAAGAAATAACTTGAATTTTAGGCTGTAGTAACACCACGATTACTTAAGATTTCACTAAAATGTTCAACATAAGGGTTTTAAAGTATTCTCTTATCTTTCAATTGACACCAAGATCACCTCAATCAGATTTAAAATGAGGGTGTTATACTCTATTTAATCAGAGAGGAAAATAATATTTAAGAAAGAAAAAGAATCTTATAAATGAAAATAATAAATGACTAGTGCATGCCATAGACATTGCCATTGCATGAACTCCTTACCATATTAAGTGTGTAATTTTGACATGAAAATATTTTATAAAGTGGTAATTGAAAATGATTATGTTCATGGCAAGATTGTATTTTACCAATGATTTTTTGTAATGATTATGCTTTGATTATAAATTATGGCATGTGAGTATAATGAACATACTTGTTATTGAAATCATATTTTTGGCTATTAACATAAAAAGAAAAGAGACGAGCACAGTCATATGGCGGTTCGTGTGGTGCACCAGTAGTGGACGCCCTACTCACGGTTATGATTGTAATATCCCAGATTTTAATATGTGGAAAATAATTCTCATGGTGAAGGGAATGGAAGGGAATGAAGTGGAACGTTGATGAAACCTTAGAAAAATGATAAAGTGGCTAAATGGCAAAAGTGTAATTCTTAAAGAAAGAGAAGGCATGTGTTAAGGAGAGGAAACCTTCTAGAAGCTTGGAATTAAAATAATATTTTCCCTTGCCTTGGAGGAGAGGTCGGTTAAGCTTGGATTAAATAATCTTATCCTTGGCTTGGAGAAGAAGCCTTGACTTGGAGAAATCTTGGCTTGGAGGAAAAGTAGGCCAAAAGATCAAGTGGTAAGAGAGGTGGCGGCCAAGGAAAATAAGAGAAGAGAGAGAGGCCGAGAGAAGGAGAGGAAGGAAAAGAAGAGATAGAAAGGAAACAAAGGTGAAGATCCAAGAGAAAGGAAGAAGAAGTGATTAAAGAGGAGGAAATCTAAGGATAAAAAGAATCTCTGGTTTGGTAGGTTTAACATTATTCATATTCCCATAGAATTTCATGTTTTTTGAATGATTTATAAGTGTTTCAAATATCCTCTTTTGATGATTCATGATGTATATTTATGTTTGACCATGAAAAGTGAGAGTTTGTATGCATAGATCATGCATGTGTTTGCTGAAATTGGCTTGAAAAGGGTGAAAATCGATGGTCTGAATGGTTGGCTCTGTTGGTTATGTTTTATGTCAAATTTGAAAATCATTTCAAAAGATTAATTGTAGCCCTGTTTCTTAGCTTTCTAATTCCTCTAGAATCACCCTAATCGGATTTGAAATGAAAGCGATATCTTCTGATGAGTGAAGAAAGGTCAGATCTAATGATTAGAGTCACGACGCTGTTTTTGTACACCTTTTCCACATTTTTCTCTTTCTAATTTGTTAAATTGGTAAATATAAAAGTTGTAGATAATTGTCTCTTCTTTCTCCAGACACCAAAATCAACTTAATCAGAGTTAAAATGAGGGTGTTATGGTCTTTTTTGTGAAGGAAGGTCTGGCTGGACAAAAATATGGAGTGCAGGGAAACCCAAAGCACGACCGTGCTTGGTGACACAGCCAGGCCATGCTTCGAGCTGTTTTGTGATTTTTAAGCATGATTTGCACAACTTGAACCATGGTCGTGCTTGAGGCTGGTTTTACTCTGTTTTCATTTTGAAGGCTCTAAATGAACTCCGATGAATGGATGATGTTGAAAGGAACTAAAATATAAATAAATACCTTTTTAATGATGCATTGTAGTGTAAATTCTATCCTTTTTATTATGAGCAATCAAATACATGTTGCATAATGATGAGATGTATGTTTAATGTATGGATAAAAATACATATTAATGAGACCTATGCAAGTGAATTTGTTATATATTGATGAGATATATGTAAGGAAAATTGCATATGAGCTAGATGTTCAATGTATGGATGAAATGCATGTTGATTTGATGCCTATGCTAGTATATCAATGCATGAGGATTACATGATATAAGGTATGTATTATTGGTAAGTGTATTAATACATATTTGTTAAATGATGTGATGATAATATTAGTGATGTGCTTGGTTAATGCATAGTCTTATTGTGATGGCCATGATGATTAAAGAATATGATGTGTACATTATTATATGACGATAAAGGGGTTATTACATAGTGATTATATAAAGAGACGAAGTTGATTGTGGATGGCAAACATGATGATAAAGGTGAGTTGTTTGATGTATACATGGTTATATCATGTTAATGTATATGGTTGAGATGTGGCTACAGACGATTAGTCACTGAGTGTGGCTACAGACAATTAGTCACTGAGTGTTGAGACGTGGCTGCAGACAATCAGTCACCCTACATGAAAGTACTGTAAAAATATATAGATACAAGCATATATTGAAGTATAACCTAGTTATTATACATGCCTAATATTGATGCATAGCCTGTCTATTGAATATGAAAGCATGCTATACATTCTTGTTATTTTATTATATACAAAGAGAAAATATTTTTTGTAATTTATACAACTGTATATAACACTGTGTTTTCCTTATTTACTGTATAATGCTTTTAATGTTAAACCTATTGGGAACCTCCGTTCTCATTATTGTTAGTGTTATGTTCAGATAAGAGCAAATGATACGCTAGTTGCTTTCGTGCACTTGATCATAGAAGATCTAGTGGATGGCAATGCCTTGTACAGATCCCGATGCCAGCACCACCTCCTCTACCCTTTACACCCAGGGGAGATGTGTGGTATAGGGTTCATGTTAAGTTGATGTAGTTATGTGTTTCAGTGTCGCTTATGTATAAATATTAAACTCTGATGTAGTTTGGGATATTGTGATAATCGAATATTAGCTACGTATATAAATGTGTGTGGTTCGCTGCTTGAAATGCGTTATCGGTCACTATATATATATAAGAAAAAAAATCGGTTGTTACAATGATTATGTTAATGAGAAAAGTAAGAGAAAGTGTGCCATGTCGGACGGAGCATGTAACATCCCGTAATTTTTAGATATTTTCCTTAGAAATTATTCACCTTACATATATGCATAGAAATGTTCTAATATTAATGGAATAGGTAAAGAAAGAAAACCTAAGAGGAAATATTAGAAATAAATATGCTAAAGAAAGGTGAAATTCTTAGGTAAGGAAGATAAATTTTTGTGAAGTAAGTAAAGGTCTTAAAATTTCAAGAAGATTGGATTAGGGTAATTTTTTCCTAATTTAAGAGTAAAAGTTACTAAGTTTTACCTATGTAGACTTCATATAGAGTTTTTCCACTTCACATAAATTTCTAGCAAGCCCATTGGATAACCTAAGCAAGAAATAAAACATAGACTTGGACTAGGATATAGTAATTGGACCAATAGCCCAAAAATTATGAAAATGTGATCAAGCCCTCCAAGAAAGCTAGAATTTTATCCAAAGCAAAGAAAAAGGGTAGGAATAAGCCCATAATGGGTAGGAATAAACCCAAATCCAAGAGGAAAAATAAAATAAAATAAATTAGGTAATGATATAATAATGTAATAATAATAAAGATTAGGTTACATGGCATTAAGACAAATATTTTGCAAGTGGTGTGATTCTACATTCATAATTTTGGCAAGTGGCATGATAATACAAGGCTTTAGGACAAAAACATCTATATCCTACACTAATAATTTTAGCAAGTGGTATGATAATACATGGCATTAGGACAAAACATTCCTATCCCACACAAATAATATCAACCAAATAATGGAGATTCAAGGGCTAGAAATTTGCCACCTAAAAAGGCAAACCTATCATACTTGTTTAAGACAAAAGAAAATGGAAATGAATCCCTAAATCAAAGGGACCTTGTCCCTTATCTTAAGAACATATCATCATAATTTTCAAAATACAAATCTCCTTTTCCTATGAATATCTTGACTAAGGAAGAGGAAGACAAGAACATAAGTTGTTTGTTTTCCAAAAATTCAACAAAGTGTATCCTAATTGTAATAAGGTAGACCCATGATCATGAAAGGTGAATTATTTGGTGGTCTATATAAGAAAACCCACCCTTACAAAATTAGAATTTCGTCCAAGTGAGGGAGAGGAAAAATAGAAGCAAGGTAGAGTGAGGAAAGGAGAGGAAGAAAGGAAGAAAGAGGAAGGAGAAGTCTAGGGGACTAAGTGCTCCAGGTAAGTTTAACAATATTTCTTTTTGAAGAAAACTTTTGAAACTTATAATATTTATATGAGATTATGATCTTAGAACTTTGATGATTGGTCATGATGTTGTTATATCATGTTACATATTGATCTTGCATGTGATGTATGTTTGAATACTTAGACTGGTATAGAAAGTTCTGCATAGGTATGGCTATGGGTGGCAAAATTTTAAGCTTCTATGTTTTAATTTCTGGGAATTATATGTAGGGAATTAAAATAAATGGTTAACATAAGAATTAAAGATACATGTGTCACGGATTTTTAGCCACTGGAATTATTCAATTTGGAGTCCATATGAGGTAGATATGGTCCGATTAGTAGTCAAAGGTCAGAAAACAGTTCATCAGGGAAGAATATGTTAGGATAGTTTATGTATTTTAATTTCTGGGAATTATTTGTATGGAAGTAAAATAAATGGTTAACATAAGAATTATAGCTATTTGTGTCACGGATTTTTAGCCACTGGAATCATTCAATTTGGACTCCATATGAGGAAGATATGAGCCGATTAGTAGTCAAAGGTCAGAAAATGGTTCATCAGGGAAGAATATGTTAGGATAGCTTCTGTATTTTAATTTTTGGGAATTATCTGTAAGGAATTAAAATAAATGGTTAACATAAGAATTAAAGATATATGTGTCACGGATTTTTAGCCACTAGAATCATTCAATTTAGAGTTCATATGAGGTAAATATGTTCCGATTAGTAAACAAATGTCAGAAAATGGTTAATCAGGGAAGAATATGTTAGGATAGCTTCGGTGTTTTAATTTCTAGGAACATTCTATAAGGAATTAAAATAAATTGTTAACATATGAATTATATATGTTTGTGTCATGGATGTTTAGCCACTGGAATCACTTAATTTGGAATTCTTATGTGGGAGATATAGTCAGATTAGTAAGTAAAGGTTAGAACCTACCCGAGAAGAAATATTATTGAGTTTAAGGGAGTAATAACACAATGATTTATTACTATTGTGCTGATATGATTAACATAATAGTTTTAGATAATTGTCCTAGCTTTCCAAAGACACCAAGATCACCTAAATCGGAGTTAAAATGAGGGAGTTATGCTCTGATTAGTGAGAAAAGGTCATAGAACACGGCCAGTGCCTGGGTGCTTCAAGCACGGGTTGGCCGTGTTCGGGGCTGTTTTTGAGTACATTTGAAATATTTTTAAAGCATGGCTGTGTCTTAGAATAGGGCCAGACCGTGTTGGAAGTTGGTTAAGCCTATTTTCAACATTTTTCTACCCTAGATGAACCTCTTTAACTAAAGGGCAATAGTAGAAATCAAATTGGAGGAAAATGCTCTATAAATTTGTAAGAACATGTGTTAGAAATGATATAAATAAGAAGAAATTGACTAAAGGTCAAGCATAAAGAAAATAAAGAGATGAAATTAATATTAAAAAAAGAAGACGAATCTTATAAATGAAAATAAAATGACTAGTATATGCCATAGCCATTGCCATTGTATGAACTTCTTACCATCTTAAGTGTAAAATTCTGACATGGAAATATTTTATAAAGTGATATTTGAAATGTTTATGTTCATGGCATGATTACCAATGATTTATGGTAATAGTTATATTTGATGAACATACTTGTTATTGAAAGCATATTTTTGGCTATCATTGTGAAAAGAAAAGAAATGAGCACGGTCACACGGCAATCCGTGTGGTGCACCAGTAGGGGACGCCCTACCAACAGTTATGATCATGATAATGAGAAAAGAAAGAGAAAGTGGGCCATGTCAGACGGAGCGAGAAAAGCCCATACCGGAGAGTAGAGGATACTCACCCTGACCGGGGTAGCTTGAAATGAGAATAAGTTGATGGCCATCATACGATATTCTGAAAATAGTTAATCCTGTCATACATATCATTACTGTATGATTCTTATGTGCATAGATATAATGCATTCATGTGACCAAAGATATTTTCTGTAGTTTATACAGCTGAACATGATGTGATGAGCTATATTGATGATGATTTATTGTTGAACTTGCTGGGATTTAATTCTCACTATATTTTCATATCATGCTCAGAAAATTAGTTATGCAGCTTTTTCTATGGCTCTGGCTTTTAGTGCATATTGGATCGAGTTACTTTATGTTGGGCAGATCTCAGAATCAAATAAGATGTTTGGGGTCGAGTTGGCTCAAATCCCTGTGAAGGTGCAACCATCTGCACCTGTATCTCCGGAATTGGTCAACCAAAATAAAGAAGATGTAAATATCTATGTGTTCGATATGTTGCATGTACGTTTTGATTAATGACGTGTATGTGAACTCTGTATTGTATAAATTAAATAAATGTTATATTGAGTTAAGTTGTAACGAGGTAATAATTTCATGGTTTTTTTTTTAAAAAAAAAATTGATACTTAAATGGAGTTGTTACAGAGTAAGAAAAATTCGTATTGAAGAGTAAAAAAATACTCACCCTGACTGAGGTAGATTGGTATAAAAATAAGTTGATAGTCATCATATGATATTCTGAAAATTGTTATCCATGACATACATATCATTACTGCACGATTTTCATATGCATAGATAATGTGCATCCATGTGGCCTAAGATATTTGTTATTGCTTATACCGATGAACATGGCATGACGAGCATTATTAATGATGATTATGATTTATTGTTGAACCTACTGGGATTTAATTCTCACTATATTTCCATATCATGTTTAGAAAAGTAGTTATGCATATTTTTCTATGGCATTGGCTCTTAGTGTATGTATCATTGAGTTACTCTATGTTGGGCAAATCCCAGAAATTAATAAGGTGTTGGTGGTCAAGTTGGCTAAGATCCTGGTGAAGGTGCAACCACCCGCACCCGTATCTCCGGAATTGGTCAACATGGATGAATAAGATGTAGACATATATGTGTTTGATTTTTGTATGCATGTTTTTAATTAATGAGGTGTATGTTGTAACGCCTCCAATTTACGTTACGTAAAATAAACATTTTTTTTTTATTATTATTTTCGCAATCAGATATTTCCTAGAAAAATACATAATTCAATTCTTTATCATGGGAACAAATCCATATGAGATCTCTCATGTATACACAACATACAGACCAAGATTATAAACATCAGAGTACAACAGAAACGGAGATCCTGCCTGTAGCGTTCAGAGCACTCTAGAATACAAACATAGTATAATTCAAAGATCGTGAGTCTTGGAAGCAACGTAGACTCACCCAGAGAATATATCACCTATCTGCCAAATCAGACTCTCATATTCTTATCTGAAAAATGTGGAAATATCGTGTAGTGAGTTTGACAACTCAGTGAGTAAATAATTCCTCTTATGACCTCTTAAGTCAGCATATGGATGTACTTATGTTTTAAAATATGTCACATAGAAAATACAGTTCAGAAGTACATTCATATGAAACCCGTATTTCAAATATTCACAAATTAAAGGATATTCAGATATCCAAAACCATATGCTGCATGGTATGATCATTAAACAAATGTTGTTATGCTAAGCTGTATAAGCTATAGTAAAATATTAAATTTGGAGATAAAATCATCACTTTTAATGCACCTTCCTAACTCAGCAATCTGCTCAATACAATGAAAATATAACTCATTTGCTATACGCATAGTGACCTCAACCCTAGTCACAATAAGTGATCAAGGAATGTGAGTACATCACCGTCCTGCCTCCTCACATTACCACTGTCATCCGGTTGAAGCGTCCCTCTCCCGGCTCACTCAGGCTAATAGGACGTCCCCTATTCGGTACCGTCACAAGCCATACAACCAGCCGATATTCATCAATACATATAAATACATGTAAAATTATCAAGCAACTCGCCATGAGCTTTACGCTTGTCATATTTATCAAGCAACTCGCCATGAGTTATGCGCTTGCCATTCAATCTCATTTATAATATGACATGCATCATTTTCACAAGTATATAGCTTTACAAATCAATGCATCATGCACATAATATTTACTTTATCAAATAATGATAAATACATTTAGAACCACATATTCAATGAGTTCCAAAATTTATTTCTAAAACCATACTCTTCTTGAACTATGTGCCAGTTCGTAAGTATAACAGATATTTTAACACATTTTAGAAACTTATAATAGTATAAATAATTTATAAATAGAAACAATAATACATTTATAGTTCAAGAAGAGCATGGGGCAAGTCATAGAAAGAGTTATCTTCTCACAAGGTAGGGCTCCTGGTTGTACATCCCTAAAATGTACTTTTCCAATCTGAATTTGACCAATTAGAACTCAAAAACGTGTCCGGAGGGTCTAAAGACTTAGAAAATGACTTCGGGAGCTTGGTCACTATTCACTCGCCGGAAAACACTATTCACCTGCTGGAAAACATTATTCACGACGAACAAAAAGTTGTCAGATGGTTGAAAAATTTCATATCCTAAGGTTTAACTAGCTCCTGAATCCATCTACGGTGTCAGAATTTCAATTAGAGGTATCTAAGTAAGAGTTTCAGAATTTACCTTTTTTTGAGATTTTCTACTTCAGATCTACGGCGATTCAAAGGCTAATTTGAAAAATTGATTGGTCAAAACCATAGTATTATTCGTTCTGAATCCAGTAGCATCTTCAGTTTTGAGATAGGAAGGCAATAGGCACTCCAGATCTAGAGAAAAAGTTGAAGGTTATTATTCATTTACTATTCACTCTTCTTAAATTTTTCTCAAAAATTTGCCTCCTCTTCTGCATCCTTTCTTCCCTTTTATTTATTTTTTATTTTATTTTTTTAAATAATAATAATAATTATTTAATAATTGAATAATATGATTTTTTATATAAATTTATATAAATTTCGTTTTTCATCCTAAAATATCCCAAAAATTTCTAAAAAATTACATTATCGTAAACCTTTAGTTAAACTCTTAAATCATGACTTTTCTTGATAAAATTCTTAATAAAAAAAATCATAAAATAAATATCTTTATACATAATAAAAGAAAGAATATTTCTAAAAATACAACAAAATTCATTAAAGACCAATATAATTATTTCAAGTAAAACAATAATTATTTTAATTAAAATAGACTTCTTTTTAGCAGAACATAATTATTTTTAAACAAATAAAAATATATTTTTTTATAAAAAAATATTATTATTTAAAAATAAAAATTATGGGATGTTACATATGTGAACCCAGAATTGTATCTGTATATATGGTATACCATAAACCTTAATTATGCTTGGTTAATTTAATTGAATGTTAATATGAGTTAAATAGTTAGAAGTAAAGAGGTAATGACTTCGTAGAATTTTAAATATATATATATATATATATATATATATATATATATATATATATATATATATATATATATATATATATATATATATATATATATATATATATATATATATATATATATATATATATATATATATCTGTGTGTGTGTGTGTGTGTAAAAAAATGGAATTGTTACAAATAGTGATAAAGAGAATCCTCTTGAATACAAAGTAAAAGAATTAGCTACAAATAAGAAGATTTCATTCGAACATAAAGGTAATGTCTTGTTTGGATGTCACGAAAGTTTGAATTGGTTGTTTGATTTTCTTATGTGAAACAATATGACGAATAGCTAATACAATATTGATAGTAGGTTATGATGTGATCAAGGTTGTTAACTCTAAGATAACAGTTTGTAATAAAGTGAATATTTTGGAAATAAATGTAAATCTCTTTTTCGATGTATAAGTGGAAACTAGCACATATAATGTGAATTTACAAGCTGTGGGGTGAATTGAATTTGAGAGCAAGGAATATACAAAGATAATGTTCTCAATGATAGATTTTGTTGATATAAAGGATTAGAAGACAGTTTGGTTTTCAATAATATTATGTACAAGCATTATAAGAAAGGAAAGTTTTCCCATGGAAACTTAAAATTTGAGGTATGCAAAATGGGTAATTCATATGAAGGACTCTTGGATAGACATAAGCTTTTCATGATTGATTGTTAAGACATTGCATAAGCATGTTAAAGAATAAAGTCAAAATAGGTTGACTTTGTTTAAGTGTTTTGAAGTGTGTTCTAGCTGATACAGTATGAAGATGTCATCAATAGCATAAAAGGTTAGTAAAGGAATTGCAAATAGTGAACAATCATGGAAGCATGTACCTAGTAATTTAATTTCAGCTTTAGCAGTTCATAAGTTATTACAAAAAAAATGTGCCACATATATTTAGCACTGGTGATAGATGTTGATATAAAGTATACCAATGTAGATTAGGTTCTAGTGGTTAGAAAATTTCCTGATGTGTTCCCAGAAGAATTGCCTCGATTACTCCTAAAACAAGAAATAGAATTTAATATTGATTTACTTTCTATAACCCAACTAGCGTCTATATCCCTATATATAAAATGATATCGACTGAACTTAAGGAACTAAAATTTTTTTTGTTATAAGACTTGTTAGCCAAGAGATTTGTACGCCCTACTTCTCTCCTTGAGGTGCTCTAGCCCTATTAGTGAAACAGAAAGATGGATTACTGCAATTATGCATAGATTACAAATAATTGAATAAAGTGACAGTGGGTAATAAATACCCATTACCTAAAACTTGACATCCTCCTACATGTGCAGCTATAGACACACACCCTATTAACCCACAGTTACCTTCACCATAGACGAAATTAATTTTTCTCCTAGCCAGCACCATACTTAGATTTTGTGCTGCTTTCACATACTCTCAATCTTTTCCAGGACTGGAACCACAAAAGACATAAATATTTTAAAACTGACAGAATGTGGTTCTCTCTATAACTGCACTCACCCTAACTTTAAGTATTATGGTAAAGATATTAATGTCTGCCTTTATAGAAATAAGAGAAAGGCATACTTATAATAGCCATATGAATAGACTAGGTATAATTACAACGACTATGTGACTGACCGATGGATATTAGCAAAATTGAGGGAGAAAAATTCAAAAATGACGGCACACGTGCACATGTACAGTAATTGTAATTATGGCTCATATTGAGCACATAAATAGAATAAGGTTAAGATATGACCAAAATTTTCTTTTTCCTTGTTGTCCTTGATGAAGAATGATGTCTTGGTTAATCATTAAAAAAAATATAAATATGTTTCCAAAATAGCAAAAAGGGGAAAAAATAACGAAAATAGGGTGATGGAAATCTCTAAAAATAATTTTAGAGGAAAAAGGTATAAAATATTTTTAGTAAAATATATAAGTGTTAAATTGACCTAAATGGCAAGGAAAAAGGGAAAAAAATGGCAAAGGTAGCATTCAAGAGTTATAATGAAGTGTGTTGGACTTTATATTCTTAAGAAATTATTCTTAAAGAAAGAATACATGAGTTTTATATTTTAGAAAAAAATATAGGGATAAAAATGGAATTTAAGGTTAACTATGTCACGCCCCTACTTTTAAGGGCAAGTGAAATACATATTTTACGGATAGATCTCTACTATAATAGGTATAATACAAGCATTCATTATGGAAATAGATACAGATAGGTTCTCTCATGTAAAAACAATATACAGACCAAGTTTACAAATATTAGAGTAGTAATAGAAGCAAGGATCCTGTCTGTGACGTTCAGAGCATACTCTAGAGTATAAGTACATTATAAATCAAAATCTACGAGCTCTAAAAACAAAATAGGCTCACCAAAGAATATGTCGCCTAACTGATCACCTATCTGAAGGGAAATGACCAAACTCTATATTCTTATATGAAAAATATGGAAATATAGTGTAGTGAGTTTCACAACTCAGTGAACAGATGATACCTCATATGACCTCTTAGGTTAACATATGGATGTACTCATATTTTAAAATTTATCACGTAGAAAATTACAGTTCGGAAGTACATCTATATAGGACTCATATTTCAAATCTTCTAAAATCAAAGGATATTTAGATATCCAAAACTATATATTGTATTCTATTATCATTAAAAAAATGATATTATTCATCAAAATATTTCACATGAAAACATTAGAAGGATCCCATATCAGAACCAACATATCAGAGTTCAAGTCTTTCCATACTTTGGAGGTGTATGATTTGCCTAAACTCAGCATCTCAACAAAAGATTTCCCTACCACCATCCAAGAGGACGCGCAAAGGGACTCTAATATGGGCATTTCCCAAGCACACAATCAAGGAGGACAAATCACATATCATATAGTCGGTATCTCACCCAAATAGGAGGTATCATGTAACAACTCCATTTAAGTATCAATTTTTTTTACATACCATGAAGTTATTACCTCGTTACAACTTAACTCAAAATAACATTTATTTAATTTACACAATACAGAGTTTACATACATGTCATTAATCAAAACATACGTACAACATATCAAACATATAAAAATCTACATCTTATTTATTCTGGTTGACCAATTCCGAAGATATAGGTGCGGGTGGTTGCACCTTCACCGGGAACTAAGCCAACTCGACCACAAACATTTTATTTACTTCTGGGATCTGCCCAACATAAAGTACTCGATCCAACGTGCACTAAATGCCAGAGCCATAGAAAAATCTGCATAACTAATTTTCTAAACATGATATGGAAATATAGTGAGAATTAAATCCCAGTAAGTTCAACAATAAATCATCATTAATATAGCTCATCACGTCATGTTCAGTTGTATAAACTACAACAAATATCTTTGGTCACATGAATGCCTTATATCTATGCATAAGAGAATCGTACAATAATGACATGTATGACAGGATTAACTATTTTCAGAATATCATATGATGACTATCAATTTATTCTCATATCAAGCTACCCCGGTCAGGATGAGTATTTTCTACTCTCCGGTACAGGCTATTTTCGCTCTGTCCAACATGGCCCACTTTCTCTTTCTTTTCTCATTAACATGATCATAACTGTTGGTAGGGCATCCTCTACTGGTGCACCACAGGAATTGCCATGTGACCGTGCTCCTTTCTTTTCTTTTCACAATGATAGCCAAAAATATGCTTTCAATAACAAGTATGTTCATCAAAAAATAACTATTACTAAAAATCATTGGTAATCATGCCATGAACATAACCATTTCAAATATCACTTTATAAAATATTTCCATGTCAAATTTTCACACATAAGATGGTAAGAAGTTCATACAATGGCAATGGCTATGGTTACACTAGTCATTTATTATTTTCATTTATAAGATTCATCTTCCTTTTTAAATATTAATTTTATTTCTTTATTTTCTTGATGCAGGTTTTCATCCTATCTAACTTTCTCTTACAAATCATAACATAACTCCCTCAATTTAACTTCGATGTAGGTGATCTTGGTGTCAATATCAAGATAAAACAATTATCTAAAACTATAATGTTGAACACTATAGCGAAATATTAAGAAATCAAGGTGATATTACTCCATCAATGTACAGGTTATTTCTTCTCGGATAGGTTCTGATCTCTGCCAACTAATCGGTCCATATCTCCATCATAAAAATTCTAAGTTAAGTGATTCCAGTGGGTAAAAATCTGTTACACATATAGCTATAATTCTTAAGTTAACCATTCATCTTAATTCCCTATAGAATGTTCGCAGATATTAAAATACATAAGCTATCCTAACATATTCCTCCCTCATTAACCATTTTCTGACATTTGCTTACAAATCGGACAATTTATACCTCATATGAATTCTAAATTGAATGATTCCAATGGTTAAAAATCCGTTAGACATAGATATACATTTTTTATGTTAACCATTTATTTAGATTCCCTATATAATGTTCCGAGAAATTAAAACACAGAAGCTATCCTAATATATTTTTCCTTGATTAACCAGTTTCTGACCTTTCCTTATTAATCAGACCATATCTATCTCATATAGACTCAAAATTGAGTGATTTCAGTGGTTAAAAATCCGTGAGACATAGATATAGATTTTTCATGTTAACCATTTCTTTCAATTCTTTACTGATTCTTCCCTGAATTTTAAAAATTGCAGCTTAAAATTCTGCCAGCTATAGCCATACCCATGCAGAACTATCTACACCAACCCAAGTATTCAAACATACATGATATGTAACATGATATAGCAACATCCATGACCAATCATTAAAGTTCTCAAAATCCCATATAAATATTACATGTTTCAAAAATTTTCTTCAAAAAGAAATATTGTTAAACTTACCTGGAGCACTTAGTTCTTTAGACTTCTCCTTCCTCTTTCTTCCTTTCTTCCTCTCCTCCTCTCCTTTCCTCACTCTACCTTGCTTCTATTTTTTATTCTCTACCTCACTTGGACAAAATTCACATGCTATAAGGGTGGGTTTTGCTTATATAGACTATGAAATAATTTACCTTTCATAATCATGGGTCTACCTTATCACAATTAGGTTACACTTGATTGAATTTTTGGAAAACAAACAACTTATGTTCTTGTCTTCCTCTTCCTTAGTCAAGATATGCATAGGAAAAGGAGATTTGTATTTTGAAAATTATGATAATATGTTCTTAAGATATGGGACAAGGTCACTTTGATTTAGGGATTTATTTCCTTTTTCTTTTGTCTTAATCAAGTATGATAGGTTTGCCTTTTTAGGTGGCAAATTTCTAACCCTTGAATCTCCATTATTTGGTTGAAATTATTTGTGTGGGATAGGAATGTTTTGTCCTAATGCCATGTATTATCATACCACTTGCTAAAATTATGAGTGTAGGATATAGATGTTTTGTCCTAAAGCCTTGTATTATCATACCACTTGCTAAAATTATGAATGTTGGATATCACACCACTTGCTAAATTTTTGACTTAATGCCATGTCACCTAATCTTGATTACACCATTATTTCATCACTTTATTTTTATTTTTTTATTTTTATTTTTCCTCTTGGGTTTGGGTTCATTCTTGCCCATTTTCTTTACTTTGGATAAAATTCTACCTTTCATAATTGGCTTGGTCACATTTTCATGATTTTTGGTCTACCGGTCCAATTTTTATATCCTAGTCCAAGTTTATGTTTTATTTCTTCATTGGGCTATCCTATTGGCTTGCTAAAAATTTATGTGAAGTAGAAAAACTCTATATGAAGTGTCCATAGGTGAAAGCTCAATTTATGGGTGGAGATACTAAACTTAGTAACTAGTGCTCTTAAATTAAGAAAAATAACCCTAATCCGATCTTCTTGAAATTTTAAGACATTTACTTATTTCACAAAAATTTATCTTCCTTACCTAAGAATTTCACCTTTCTTTAGCATGTTTATTTCTTATATTTCCTCTTAGGTTTTCTTTCTTTACCTATTCCATTAATATTATAACATTTCTATACATACACGTAAGGTGAAGAATTTCTAAGGATTATATTTCCTTAGATATCTAAAAATTGTCTAATAAATTTTATTTCCTTAATTAAATATTTATGTAACTTTATCAATAAAAGAAATGAAATTATGAATGTTACTTTGAATACTTTTGTACTTTTATTAATACATGAAATGAAATTAGGGATGTTACATTTCTCTCCCCCTAAAAGAAATTTTGTCCTCAAAATTTCAGAAATTACCTAATAAGAACAATTTCGGATATTTCTTCTTAATGACTTCTTCTAGCTCCCAAGTTGCTTCTTTCGGAGTCAAACCTTACCATAACACCTTAACTAGGGAAATAGTTTTGTTCCGCAATTGCTTCACGTCAGATTCCAATATAGATGCTGGTACTAGCTGATATGTCATGTTCTCCTTTAGTTGGATTGGTTCATTTCGTATAACATGTAAGGAGTCTAGAAGATACTTCTGGAGCGCTGATACATGGAAAACATTATGCAAGTTGGACAAATTAGGTGGGAGAGTAACTTGATATGCATATGTCCCTACTTTCTTCAGAATTTGGTAGCGTCCCAAAAATCGCGGACTTAACTTTCCTCTTAGGTTTTCTTTCTTTACCTATTCCATTTATATTATAACATTTCTATACATACACGTAAGGTGAAGAATTTCTAAGGATTATATTTCCTTAGATATCTAAAAATTGTCTAATAAATTTTATTTCCTTAATTAAATATTTATGTACCTTTATCAATAAAAGAAATGAAATTATGGATATTACTTTGAATACTTTTGTACTTTTACTAATACATGAAACGAAATTAGGGATGTTACATATCTCTCCCCCTAAAAGAAATTTTGTCCTCAAAATTTCAGAAATTTTCTAATAAGAACAATTGCAGATATTTCTTCCTCATGACTTCTTCTAGCTCCCAAGTTGCTTCTGCCGGAGTCAAACCTTACCATAACACCTTAACTAGGGGAATAGTTTTGTTCCGTAATTGCTTCACGTCAGTGTCCAATATAGATGCTGGTACTATCTGATATGTCATGTTCTCCTTTATTTGGATTAGTTCAATTCGTATCACATGTGAGGAGTTTGGAAGATACTTCCGGAGCTGTGATACATGGAAAACATTATGCAAGTTAGAAAAATTAGGTGGGAGAGCAACTTGATATGCTGATGTCCCTACTTTCTTCAGAATTTGGTAGGGTCCTAAAAATTGCAGACTTAATTTTCTTGTTTTCAGAGACTTACTAACTCCAGTAGTCGGGGAAAGTTTCAGAAATACATGGTCTCCTTCCTCAAACTCTAGAGGTCTATGTCTCTTATCGTAGTAAATTTTTTGCCGACTCTGAGTTGTAAGTATTTTGTCTCGTATCATCCTGATTTGTTCAGTGGTTTGTTGAACTAGATCAGGACCCAACAAGTTCTTTTCTCCTACCTCAAACCAACATAGTGGAGATCGGCACTTTCTACAGTATAAAGCTTCATAAGGGGCCATCTTAATACTAGAGTTATAGCAATTATTATAAGCAAACTCTACTAAAGGTAGGTACTTATCCCATCCTCCACCTTGACCTATCACATAGGCCCTCAACATATCTTCTAGGGTTTGAATGGTTCCTTCTGTCTGCCCGTCAGTCTGAGGATGGTAGGCAATACTGAATTGCAACTGAGTACCAAATGCTTCCTGTAATGCCTTCCAAAACCTCGATGTGAACCTCAGATCTCTATCAGAAATTATATTTAAGGAATTTTCATGCAGTCTAACTATTTCCTGGACGTACAATTGGGCTAATTTATCCAGTGAATAGTTATTTTTTATGGGCAAAGAGTGAGTAGATTTGGTTAATCTGTCAATTATTACCCAGATAGAGTCATGTCCCACTGAAGTCTTAGGTAATCCCACAACAAAGTCCATTGAGATACTATCCCATTTCCATTTTGGGATCTTAAGAGGTTGTAGAAATACCGTTGATTTTTGATGCTCCAACTTCACCTTTTGACAAATGAGACATTTCGCCACAAACTTGGCAATATCCTTTTTCATCCCTAGCCACCAATATATCCTCTTTAAATCCTGGTACATTTTATTACATCTAGGATGGACTGTGTATTTACTCTGATGTGCTTCCTGCAGGATCTTAGTCCTCAACTCTTGTTCTTGAGGGACACAAATCCTTTCCTGATACATGATTGCTCTATCTTCCATGATAGAAAAATTACCTTGGTCTTTATGATCCTGTAAGTATTGGTCGTGAGCTTGAGCCTCTTTGATCTGAACTCTAAGGTCACATCCTATACTTAAACCATTTATGACTAACTTCTTGGGAGTAAGAGTTGTGGCTAGCTTCAAATTTTAAAACTCCTCTAGCATCTGCATCTCATACACCATCATCTAACCCATGTGCAAAGATTTTTGACTCAAGGCATCTGGTACAACATTTGCCTTTTCGGGATGATACTTTATCTCAAACTTGTAGTCATTAAGGAATTCTACCCATCTTCGTTGCCTCATATTTAACTCCTTCTGATCAAAGAGGTATTTAAGACTCTTATGATCACAATATACTTCAAAGGTTACCCTGTACAAATAGTGTTGCCAAATTTTTAAGGCAAACACCACTGCCGCCAATTCAAGATCATGGGTTGGATAGTTTCCTTTATGGGGTCTCAATTGCCTAGAGGCGTAAGTAACTACTCTCTTATTTTGCATAAGTACACATTCTAACCCTTTCTTTAAAGCGTCACTATACACTTCAAAATGTCTTGTGGGGTCTGGAATAATTAAAACAGGAGGAGTAGTCAGTCTTGTCTTAAGCTCCTGGAAACTAGCTTCACATTGATCAGTCCATTTGAAAGGACTTCGCTTCCTGGTCAATTTAGTCAATGGCAAGGTTATACGAGAGAAGTTTTGTATAAACCTCCTGTAGTATCCTGCCAAACCCAGGAAACTTCTGACTTCCGTAATCGTCTTTAGTCTCTTCCACTGAATCACTGATTCCGTCTTGCTAGGATCTACGGTACCCCTCTATTAGAGATGACATGTCCAAGAAACTTCACCTTTGACAGCCAAAATTCAAACTTCTCCAATTTGAAATATAACATTTTCTCTTTCAGTACTTGCAGTACGATTCGGAGATGTTGTTCATGTTCTTTCTCACTCTTAGAATATATCAAGATGTCATCAATGAACACTACAACAAATTGATGTAGGTAGGGTTGAAAAATGCAATTCATGTAATCCATGAAAATTACAAGTGCATTCGTGAACCAGAAGGGCATTACGAGAAACTCATAGTGCCCATACCTAGTCCTGAAGGCAGGTTTTGGTACGTCCTCCTCCTTGATCCTAATCTGATGATATCCTGACCTTAAGTCAATTTTAGAAAAGATGGAGGCTCTCTTCAGTTGATCCAATAAGTCATCTATCCTAGGGAGAGGGTACTTGTTTTTGATAGTCACCTTATTCAGCTGTTTGTAATCTATGCATAGTCTTAAGCTCCCATCTTTCTTCTTAACAAATAATACAGGAGCTCCCTGTAACATCCCGATTTTTCCCTAAAAATACTAATGGGTATTTATGTAATCTTTAATGTAAGGGTTGTATTGTAATGCTTTGAGAGAGTGACAATTATGTAATTTCAATAGACTATCAATTGTGTAAATACTTTAAAGTGGTATTTTGGTATTTATACGATTTTTAGTATTTATACGATTTTTTGTATAATGGCATTTTGGTAATTCCAACCAAGTAGCTTGGAAGTGTTTCTAAAACACTTAAATGGTAGGCTAGAAGTGTTTCTAAAACACTTGAATGGTAGGCTATAAGTGTTTTTAAAACACTTGATTGGTAGGCTAGAAGAATTTTTAAAACACTTGATTGGTAGGCTAGAAGAATTTTTAAAACACTTGATTGGTAGGCTAGAAGAATTTTTAAAACTCTTAAGTGATGATGATGGTTTTGACTATCAAAGGGGAGGGGGAGTGACCAGAAAAATTCAGAAAGGAGAGAACAAGAAGAAGAGAGAGGAAGAAGAGAGAGAAAGAAGAAAGAGAAAGTGCAAGAGGAGAGAATCAAGGTAGGTTTTCTTGATCCAATTTCTTCTATACTCATCTTTTCTTCAATGGATCCTAAATCAAGTTATGGATGTAGGTTTTGGTGGTGAGAAATTGGTATTCAAAGTTTAGGAAGCTTGTTAAGGTAGGCTTAACCCTACTCTCCACAAAGTTTTGATGAAATTTCTATGTTTTACAAGTGATTAAATGATTGTGCAACATGTGGGCTGTATATTATGTGGATTTTTCTGTTTTGGTTATTTCGAATTTCTGGGCAAAATCGGTAACAATTTTAAAGAAAGTATCAACATAAGAATTGTAGATATGTGTCTCACGAATTTATAGGCTCTGAGAACACCTAATTTGGAGTCAATATGAGGGAGATATGACCCAAGAAGTAAGCAGAGGTTACAGAACACGAAGAGTCTGGAATCCAGAATTTTGTAAATATGAGTACCTTTAATGTTCGAATTTCTGGGATTACTCTGTAAGGAATTGGAAAATATGGTAAACATATAAGTTGTAGATAATTTTCTTAGCTTTACCGAGACACCAAAAGAATCTTAATCGGAGTTAAAATGAGAGAGTTATGTTCTGATTAGTGAGGCAAGGTCACAGAACCTGAAGAGTCTGGAATCCAGAATTTGTAAATATGAGTGTTTTAGTGTTCGACTTTCTGGGACTAATCAGTAAGGAATTAGAAAATATTGTTAACATCAAAGTTGTAGGTAATTGTCTTAGCTTTACATAGACACCAAAATAACCTTAATCGGAGTTAAAATTACAGAGTTATGTTCTGATTAGTGAGGAAAGGTCACAGAACCCGAAGAGTCTGGAATCCAGAATTTGTAAATATGAGTGTTTTAGTGTTCGACTTTCTGGGACTAATCAGTAAGGAATTAGAAAATATTGTTAACATTAAAGTTGTAGGTAATTGTCTTAGCTTTACAGAGACACCGAAATCACTTTAAGCGGAGTTGAAATGAGAGAGTTATGGTCCGATTAGTGAGGAAAGGTCACAGAACACGGTCCAGCCGTGTTCTGAGTTTCAAGGCCGTGTTTAGGGCTGGAAAATCTTATTTTTCACTATTTTCTATAGGAAAAAGAACCTTGTTTGTTGAAGGGATTTTAGAAACCAATTGACCAAGAGAAATACTTCTAAAGTGATGGTTTTATATCCCCACAATATTATTTTATTTACTTGATTTCAAAAGGGCTACATTGAATATTGATTTGAGATATTTTAAAAGAGTGATATAGATGGAAATTCCTATTGAATCAATGTTTTGAAATATGCTCATGGTAAGAGTTGTGATGTATTTTTATAGAACTCATTGAGCATGAAAATGATATTTTTGCATTGCATTTATTATTGATTAACAAGCGTAAAGCTTGCGATGAGTTGCTTGGTGCATATGCATTGCACTTGACTTGAGTGGACATCGATGAATATCGGTGGGTTGTATGGCTGTGACGGTACCGGGTAGGGGACGCCCTACTAGCCTGAGTGAGCCGATGAGGCCACCCAACCAAATGAGAATAAAAGAGAAGCAATGAGTGAAATGCATTGAGTGTGCCAGATCGCCGAGTGAGGCAGGTGTATTAAAAGTTATGATTTTATCATAAAAGCTTGATATTTTCTGTAGTTTATACAGCTGAACATAATATCTATTTTTACGCATTTGATTATAAAAGGTTAAGTCTACTGGGAACCATGTTCTCACTATTTTGTGGTGTTATGTTCAGATGAAAGGAAGTGAGATGCTTCCATGGACGGCGTTGCTAGTAAAGATCCCAATGCCAGCACCACCTCCTCACCCTTTGTGTTTTAAGGGTGGTGTGCTGTATGGGGACTTTTGTATTTGTATTGTATTTATGACTTGTATTGTATCATAAATACTTATGCGGGATTTGTAATATACATATATGGCTATTTATGCATATATATATTGTTATGATAAATGTGATAAAAAGAAAAAAAATATGGTGTTACATAGTTGGTATCAGAGCAGGTCGATCCTAGGCGACCATTGGGTGGGTGGTCACCTAGGTTGACTTAGTAGAGTCTTACATGGTTATGCGGTAATGTTGAGTAAGGTAGCGAATATATTCTGTAGGAAATTACTAGTGTTTCCTAACTGTATACTTGAGTGGTGTGATGCTTACTGTAAGTTTTTAAAACCATTGTTGAGATTGATCACCTCGATAAAAACTGATATTTTACTTCACTAATACAGTAAGTGATGGCACCACCAAGAAAGAATCCGACAGGCAGCTCGGATGCTACTTTAAACAACATAGCTGCAGCCATGCAAGCTCAGGCCGCTGCAACAAATCAAATTTTACAGCATCTCCAGCAGATTACCACAGAAGGGATTAGAGGAAACCCGGGGAATGAGAGGAACCGTCAGAGAGACAGAAATGAAACTAAAGAAGTAAATGGATGGTCTGAATTCCTAAAGACTCGACCACCGACTTTTGTGGGTGGTTATGAACCTGTAACTGCTGAAAGGTGGCTGGTTGAACTGGAGAAAATCTTCAAAATCTTGAATTGTATTGATGAGCAGAAGGTTAATTTCGCGGCTTATATGCTACAGGAGGAAGCTGAGTACTGGTGGAGGGGAGCCAGTGAACTACTAAGTCACCAAGGCCGTGAGGTTACCTGGCACATATTCCGGGAGACTTTCTTGGATAAATATTTCCCCAGAAGTGTGAGAGCGGAGAAGGAGATTGAATTCCTTCAGCTTAGACAAAACAACCGAACTGTGGAACAGTACATTGCAAAATTTGAGGAATTGTCAAAGTTTTCAGACTATATGAGACATAATCCGAATGAATCGTGGAAAGCAATCAAATTTGAAGCAGGGCTGAATCCGGAAATCCATAATGCTGTGGTGGGTTTCGAGATCCGAGAATTTGTTCCATTGATTAACAAATGCCGTCTGCTGGAGAAGAGCCTGAAGACAGTGGAAGAAGATAGAGAAAGACGGGTTCAGTGGAAACGAAAGAGAGAATTTCCAATTGTGGACAGAAATTTTAGAGGAAAGGCTGTTATGAGGGGTAAACAACCTACACTGGTGGGACCCAGACCTTTTCCACAAAGGCAGGTGACGGATCCGTGTGGGAAATGTGGACGATACCATAAAAATGGATCATGTTACTTTGATTCCATTACTTGCTTCCAGTGTGGACAAAAGGGGCATATTGCACAGCAATGCCCACAAGGAAAGGGGAAAGGGATTGCACAACCTCAGCGGGCACCAGGAAGGGTTTTCACTTTGAGCGGTGCTGAAGCAAAATCCACTCCTGGTCTGATGCAAGGTACATGTTATATCAACAATATACCTTTGATTGTATTGTTTGATTCCGGTGCAAGTCATTCTTTTATAGCCATAGAATGTGTGGGGAAGTTACAATACCCTACTGTTGAGTTACCCCATGAGTTAGCGGTAGTGACACCTACGGGAGGAAAAGTAATTACCTCCTCGGTGTGTTTGAATTGTTTTGTTGAGATGAGTAATAGATCTTTTGTAGTGGATCTGGTCTGTCTACCCTTAGACAGTATTGATGTTATCTTGGGTATGGATTGGTTAAGTAAGAACCGAGTCCTTCTAGATTGCTATAATAAGACTTTTGAGTTTCTCGCGGAGCCTCTGGAGAACCAAAAGTATAGTGTTATCAGTGCTCACAGACTCAATAAAGAGTTGAGAGAGGTGGACCTGAGTTGTATCTTTCTGTATACTATTGGTCCAAATACGGACCATGAATTGCTTGAGATTCCAATAGTCAGTGAGTTTCCAGAGGTTTTTCCCTCTGAGATCTCTGAACCTCCACCGAAGAGAGAAGTGGAATTTTCCATAGATCTGGCACCAGAAGCAAGACCAATTTCTATTACTCCATACAGGATGTCTCCTGTGGAATTACAAGAACTTAAGAAGCAACTTGAAGATTTGTTAGAAAAACACTTTATTCGACCCAGTGTATCACCTTGGGGAGCGCCTGTGCTATTTGTAAAGAAGAAGGATGGCAGTCTAAGATTGTGTATTGACTACAGGCAATTAAACAAGACGACTATTAAGAATAAGTATCCGTTGCCCAGAATTGACGATCTGTTAGATCAGCTAAAAGGAGCTATGATTTTCTCAAAGATAGACTTGAGGTCAGGGTATCATCAGATTGGAGTTAAGGAAGAAGATATTCCAAAGACTGCTTTTAGAACTCGGTATGGACACTACGAATTCCGGGTAATGCCGTTTGGGGTCACGAATGCGCCGGCGATCTTTATGGACTACATGAATCGTATTTTTAGACCTTATCTGGATCAATTCGTAGTGGTATTCATAGACGATATCCTAATTTACTCTAAGAGTGAAGAAGAACATAGCCAGCATCTTCGGCTAGTGCTTCAGGTGTTGAAAGAAAAGAAACTCTTTGCAAAATTAGAGAAATGTGAATTCTGGTTAGAAGAAGTAAAGTTCTTGGGTCACGTAATTTCTGGAGAGGGTGTGTCAGTAGATTCCAGTAAGACTGAAGCAGTGTTGAAATGGGAAAGACCAAAAACTGTGACTGAGATCAGAAGTTTCCTGGGTTTAGCAGGATATTATAGAAGATTCATACAGGGGTTTTCTCAAATAGCCCTACCTATGACCCGATTAACCAGAAAAGGAAGTCTCTTTAAGTGGACCGAAGAATGTGAGCATAGTTTCCAAGAGCTTAAAGTCAGATTGACTTCTCCTCCTGTTTTAGTCATTCCCAATCCTTCTGGATGATTTGAAGTCTATACAGATGCTTCCAAAAAAGGCTTAGGGTGTGTATTAATGCAAGAAAGCAGAGTGGTTGCGTATGCTTCTCGACAGTTGAAATCACATGAAGAGAACTATCCCACTCATGACTTGGAGTTAGCTGCAATAGTTTTTGCCTTAAAGATATGGCGACACTACTTGTATGGAGCTGTATTTGAGATATATAGCGACCACAAGAGTTTAAAGTATCTTTTTGACCAAAAAGAGCTCAATATGAGGCAAAGAAGGTGGATGGAATTCATCAGTGATTATAAGTTTGAATTAAAGTATCACCTTGGAAAGGCAAACATAGTAGCTGATGCATTGAGTCGGAAGTCACTGCATGTGAGTCATATGCTAATTTGGGAGATGAAGTTGATTGAAGAGTTCCAAAATTTGACGTTATCAGTGGTGACTCTTCCTAGAAGTTTGATTATTAGCGAATTAAAAGTTGAATGTGATTTAAAGATGGAAATTAAGGAGGCGCAATCACATGATAAGTTTTTACAAGACCGAAGAGACCAGCCTGATTTTGCAGTATCAAAAGATGGAGTCATTATGTACCGAGGCAGAACATATGTACCACAAGGAGAGAATTTAAAAGTTAAAATAAAATTCTGGATGAAGCCCATCAAAGTAAGTATACAATCCATCCGGGATCTACAAAGATGTATCAAGACTTGAAAAGATTGTACTGGTGGCCAGGAATGAAGCGAGACATTGCTGAGTATGTAACGAAATGTCTGACTTGTCAAAAGGTGAAGATTGAACACCAAAAACCTTCTGGGATGTTACAACCATTAGAAATCCCTGAGTGGAAATGGGATAGCATTTCTATGGATTTTGTTATAGGGTTACCTAAGACTCAGGCAAGCAATGATGCAATATGGGTAATAGTGGACAGATTGACAAAATCTGCGCACTTCCTACCCATCAGGATTAACTACTCCTTAAATAAATTAGCCCAACTGTATATGAAGGAAGTTGTCCGGTTACATGGAATTCCTAATAGCATAATTTCAGATCGAGATCCTAGATTCACTTCCAAATTTTGGAGAGCATTACAAGAGGCTTTTGGCACCCGTCTATGTTTTAGTACTGCATATCATCCTCAAACGGATGGACAAACAGAGAGGACTATACAAACCTTAGAAGATATGCTAAGAGCTTGTACGCTAGAGCAAGGAAAGGGATGGGATGAATATTTACCCCTGGCAGAGTTTGCATATAATAATAGTTATCATTCCAGTATTGGGATGGCACCTTATGAAGCTTTGTATGGAAGAAAGTGTAAATCGCCTTTATGTTGGGATGAAGTGGGGGAGAAAAATTTATTGGGGCCCGAGTTAGTTCAACACACATCTGAGCAGATACAAATGATTCGGGATAAGATGCGGACAGCTCAGAGTCGACAGAAAAGCTATTTCGATAAGAGGAGGAGGCCATTACAATTTCAAGAAGGGGAACATGTATTCTTGAAAATTTCTCCGACTACCGGAATTGGCCGAGCAATGAAAGTAAAGAAATTGAGCCCGAGGTACTTAGGCCCTTACCAAATTCTCAGGAGGGTAGGTCCGTCAGCATATCAGATTACACTTCCCCCGCATCTGACAAATTTACATGATGTGTTCCATGTATCACAGTTTCGGAAATATCTACCAGATACGTCGCACATAATTCAAGAAGAGCCAATAATTGTAAAGGAGAATCTGACTTATAGACCAAAGCCGATTACAATTCTGGAAAGGGACATGAAACAGCTAAGGAACAAAACGATTCCGTTGGTGAAGATAGCTTGGAAAGGTTTAACGGCAGAAGAAGCCACATGGGAAAGAGAGGATGTCATGAGACAGAAATACCCGCAATTATTTGAAGACAGATAGACTGTGAATTTTGGGGACAAAATTTCTTTTTAGGGGGGGAGAACTGTAACATCCCGATTTTTCCCTAAAAATACTAATGGGTATTTATGTAATCTTTAATGTAAGGGTTGTATTGTAATGCTTTGAGAGAGTGACAATTATGTAATTTCAATAGACTATCAATTGTGTAAATACTTTAAAGTGGTATTTTGGTATTTATACGATTTTTAGTATTTATACGATTTTTTGTATAATGGCATTTTGGTAATTCCAACCAAGTAGCTTGGAAGTGTTTCTAAAACACTTAAATGGTAGGCTAGAAGTGTTTCTAAAACACTTGAATGGTAGGCTATAAGTGTTTTTAAAACACTTGATTGGTAGGCTAGAAGAATTTTTAAAACACTTGATTGGTAGGCTAGAAGAATTTTTAAAACACTTGATTGGTAGGCTAGAAGAATTTTTAAAACTCTTAAGTGATGATGATGGTTTTGACTATCAAAGGGGAGGGGGAGTGACCAGAAAAATTCAGAAAGGAGAGAACAAGAAGAAGAGAGAGGAAGAAGAGAGAGAAAGAAGAAAGAGAAAGTGCAAGAGGAGAGAATCAAGGTAGGTTTTCTTGATCCAATTTCTTCTATACTCATCTTTTCTTCAATGGATCCTAAATCAAGTTATGGATGTAGGTTTTGGTGGTGAGAAATTGGTATTCAAAGTTTAGGAAGCTTGTTAAGGTAGGCTTAACCCTACTCTCCACAAAGTTTTGATGAAATTTCTATGTTTTACAAGTGATTAAATGATTGTGCAACATGTGGGCTGTATATTATGTGGATTTTTCTGTTTTGGTTATTTCGAATTTCTGGGCAAAATCGGTAACAATTTTAAAGAAAGTATCAACATAAGAATTGTAGATATGTGTCTCACGAATTTATAGGCTCTGAGAACACCTAATTTGGAGTCAATATGAGGGAGATATGACCCAAGAAGTAAGCAGAGGTTACAGAACACGAAGAGTCTGGAATCCAGAATTTTGTAAATATGAGTACCTTTAATGTTCGAATTTCTGGGATTACTCTGTAAGGAATTGGAAAATATGGTAAACATATAAGTTGTAGATAATTTTCTTAGCTTTACCGAGACACCAAAAGAATCTTAATCGGAGTTAAAATGAGAGAGTTATGTTCTGATTAGTGAGGCAAGGTCACAGAACCTGAAGAGTCTGGAATCCAGAATTTGTAAATATGAGTGTTTTAGTGTTCGACTTTCTGGGACTAATCAGTAAGGAATTAGAAAATATTGTTAACATCAAAGTTGTAGGTAATTGTCTTAGCTTTACATAGACACCAAAATAACCTTAATCGGAGTTAAAATTACAGAGTTATGTTCTGATTAGTGAGGAAAGGTCACAGAACCCGAAGAGTCTGGAATCCAGAATTTGTAAATATGAGTGTTTTAGTGTTCGACTTTCTGGGACTAATCAGTAAGGAATTAGAAAATATTGTTAACATTAAAGTTGTAGGTAATTGTCTTAGCTTTACAGAGACACCGAAATCACTTTAAGCGGAGTTGAAATGAGAGAGTTATGTTCCGATTAGTGAGGAAAGGTCACAGAACACGGTCCAGCCGTGTTCTGAGTTTCAAGGCCGTGTTTAGGGCTGGAAAATCTTATTTTTCACTATTTTCTATAGGAAAAAGAACCTTGTTTGTTGAAGGGATTTTAGAAACCAATTGACCAAGAGAAATACTTCTAAAGTGATGGTTTTATATCCCCACAATATTATTTTATTTACTTGATTTCAAAAGGGCTACATTGAATATTGATTTGAGATATTTTAAAAGAGTGATATAGATGGAAATTCCTATTGAATCAATGTTTTGAAATATGCTCATGGTAAGAGTTGTGATGTATTTTTATAGAACTCATTGAGCATGAAAATGATATTTTTGCATTGCATTTATTATTGATTAACAAGCGTAAAGCTTGCGATGAGTTGCTTGGTGCATATGCATTGCACTTGACTTGAGTGGACATCGATGAATATCGGTGGGTTGTATGGCTGTGACGGTACCGGGTAGGGGACGCCCTACTAGCCTGAGTGAGCCGATGAGGCCACCCAACCAAATGAGAATAAAAGAGAAGCAATGAGTGAAATGCATTGAGTGTGCCAGATCGCCGAGTGAGGCAGGTGTATTAAAAGTTATGATTTTATCATAAAAGCTTGATATTTTCTGTAGTTTATACAGCTGAACATAATATCTATTTTTACGCATTTGATTATAAAAGGTTAAGTCTACTGGGAACCATGTTCTCACTATTTTGTGGTGTTATGTTCAGATGAAAGGAAGTGAGATGCTTCCATGGACGGCGTTGCTAGTAAAGATCCCAATGCCAGCACCACCTCCTCACCCTTTGTGTTTTAAGGGTGGTGTGCTGTATGGGGACTTTTGTATTTGTATTGTATTTATGACTTGTATTGTATCATAAATACTTATGCGGGATTTGTAATATACATATATGGCTATTTATGCATATATATATTGTTATGATAAATGTGATAAAAAGAAAAAAAAAATGGTGTTACACTCCCCAAGGTGATACACTCGGTCTAATGAATTGCTTGTCTAATAGTTCCTCCAACTATTTCTTGAGTTCCTGTAGTTCCTTCGAGGCCATTCTATATGGTGTAATAAAGAGAGACCCTGTTCCAAGTAGGAGATTAATAGAGAACTCTATCTTTCTCTTGGGAGGTAAGCCTAGAATATCTGATGGAAATACTTCAGCAAACTCGTTGGCTATTGGGATTTCATCAAGCTTCAATTCGACTTCTAGGTTTGATAAATACAAGAGAATGTATCCAAGTACTTCATTCTTCAACTCCTTATTAACTTAATTGTCAATAAGCATCAATAACTGGACCTCCTCTTTCGGAGTAGGAGGTAGAAATTCAACGGTCTTGTTACAACAATTCAGCAAGACTCAATTTTTAGACATGCAGTCAAACCCTAGAATGATCTCAATACCTCTTAAAGATAAACAGACGAGGTCTACAGAAAATGTTTTCTCCTGAATGGTGACTTGACAGTCTTTACATACAGAGGAAGTTAATACCCTTTCCCCTGTAGGGGTTACTATGGATAGCTCATAGGGAGTTTCAGAAATAGGATACTGAAAGTTCCTAATACATTATTCCAATATAAATGAATGACTAGCACCAGAGTCAAATAACACCATAAGAGCAATGAACATAACCATTTCAAATATCACTTTATAAAATATTTCCATGTCAAAATTTCACACTTAAGATGGTAAGAAGTTCATACAATGGAAATGGCTATGGTTATACTAATCATTTATTATTTTCATTTATAAGATTCATCTTCCTTTTTAAATATTATTTTTATTTCTTTATTTTCTTAATGCAGGTTTTCATCTTATTTAACCTTCTCTTCAAAATCAGAGCATAACTCCCTCAATTTAACTTCGATGTAGGTGATCTTGGTGTCAATATCAAGATAAAACAATTATCTAAAACTATTATGTTTAACACTGTAGCGAAATATTAAGAAATCAAGGTGATATTACTCCCTCAATGTACAGGTTATTTCTTCTCGGATAGGTTCTGACCTCTGCCTACTAATCGGTCCATATCTCCCTCATAAAACTTCCAAGTTAAGTGATTCCAGTGGGTAAACATCTGTGACACATATAGCTATAATTCTTATGTTAACTATTCATCTTAATTCCCTACAGAATGTTCGCAGATATTAAAATACAGAAGGTATCCTAACATATTCCTCCCTGACTAACCATTTTCTGACCTTTGCTTGCAAATCAGACAATTTATACCTCATATGAATTCTAAATTGAATGATTCCAGTGGTTAAAAATCCATTAGACATAGATATACATTTGTTATGTTAACCATTTATTTAGATTCCTTATATAATGTTCCTAGAAATGAAAACACAGAAACTATCCTAATATATTTTTCCCTGATTAACCATTTTCTGACCTTTCCTTATTAATCAGATCATATCTATCTCATATAGACTCAAAATTGAGTGATTTTAGTGGATAAAAATCTGTGAGACAAAGATATAGATTTTTCATGTTAACCATTTCTTTCAATTCTTTACTGATTCTTCCCTGAATTTTAAAAATAGTAGCTTAAAATTCTACCACCTATAGCCATACCCATGCAGAACTATCTACACCAACCTAAGTATTCAAACATACATGATATGTAACATGATATAGCAACATCCATGACCAATCATTAAAGTTTTAAGATCAAAATTCCATATAAATATTACATGTTTCAAAAATTTTCTTCAAAAAGAAATATTGTTAAACTTACCTGGAGCACTTAGTCCTTTAGACTTCTCCTTCCTCTTTCTTCCTTTCTTCCTCTCCTCCTCTCCTTTCCTCACTCTACCTTGCTTCTATTTTTTATTCTCTACCTCACTTGGACGAAATTCCCATGCTATAAGGGTGGGTTTTGCTTATATAGACTATCAAATAATTTACCTTTCATGATCATGGGTCTACCTTATCACAATTAGGTTACACTTGGTTGAATTTTTGGAAAACAAACAACTTATGTTCTTGTCTTCCTCTTCCTTAGTCAAGATATGCATAGAAAAAGGAGATTTGTATTTTGAAAATTATGATAATATGTTCTTAAGATATGGGACAAGGTCACTTTGATTTAGGGATTCATTTCCTTTTTCTTTTGTCTTAATCAAGTATGATAGGTTTGCCTTTTTAGGTGGCAAATTTCTAACCCTTGAATCTCCATTATTTGGTTGAAATTATTTGTGTGGGATAGGAATGTTTTGTCCTAATGCCATGTATTATCATACCACTTGCTAAAATTATGAGTGTAGGATATAGATGTTTTGTCCTAAAGCCTTGTATTATCGAACCACTTGCTAAATTTTTGTCTAATGCCATGTCACCTAGTCTTGATTATACCATTATTTCATCACTTTAATTTTATTTTTTTATTTTTATTTTTCCTCTTGGGTTTGGGTTCATTCTTTCCCATTTTCTTTACTTTGGTTAAAATTCTACCTTTCATAATGGGTTTGGTCACATTTTCATGATTTTTAGGCTACCGATCCAATTTCTATATCCTAGTCCAAGTCTATGTTTTATTTCTTCATTGGGCTATCCTATTGGCTTGCTAAAAATTTATGTGAAGTAGAAAAACTCTATATGAAGTGTCCATAGGTGAAAGCCCAATTTATGGGTGGAGATACTAAACTTAGTAACTTTTACTCTTAAATTAAGAAAAATTACCCTAATCTGATCTTCTTGAAATTTTAAGACCTTTACTTACTTCACAAAAATTTATCTTCCTTACCTAAAAATTTCACCTTTCTTTAGCCTATTTATTTCTAATATTTGCTCTTAGGTTTTCTTTCTTTCCCTATTCCATTAATATTAGAACATTTCTATACAGACACGTAAGGTGAAGAATTTCTAAGGATTATATTTCCTTAGATATCTAAAAATTGTCTAATAAATTTTATTTCCTTAATTAAATATTTATGTACCTTTATCAATAAAAGAAATGAAATTATGGATGTTATTTTGAATACTTTTGTACTTTTATTAATATATGAAACGAAATTAGGGATGTTACATATCCCGGTTTACTTCACATATTAAATCTCATGTGTTGGCCGTCACATGAGGCTAGCACCTCCCCTGGTAGCTGAAGTGTCAAGGTGCACCAGGGCTAACATCATCTGCTGTTAGCAAACAATGTTTCCAATAGGATTCCTCCACAAAAAACCATATTTGCACATATGACATATTGTTCAAAACAGAGATTTCAGTATAATACAAAATTTCCAGTCTCAGTATAATTCCTCTATCAGAAACTTTCCAATCAGGGTTATCACATATACATGCCCTTTTTCAAGGCAATCTTATAGCATTACATATCAATGCCACGTACATAATATATTTTCTTTATCATATGATGAGAAATACATTTAGAATAACATATTCAATGAGTTCAAAAATTTATTTTCAAAACCATACTCTTCTTGAACTATATGTCAGATAGTTTGTGAACATAACCAATTATACATTTAAAGTTCAATAAGAGCATAAGGTAAGTAATGAAAGAATTATCTACTCACAAGGTATGGCTCTAGGTTAGACAGCCCTAGAATGCATTTTTTCAATCTAAATTTGACTAAACAGACCTTAAAATCGAGTCCGGAGGGTCCAAAAACCCAAGAAATGACTCCAAGAGCTCGGTCAATACAGGCAACTGATGGTCACTATTTATAGCTGAAAATGTTGTTCACATAGGTCAAAATCACTATTCACACTGGTCGGAGTTATTGTTCATGACACCAAAAGTTGTCATATGACTGTGAAATTTCATGAAAAAGAAAATACGTCCTTGAGCTTATAAAAGTTTAGGAAGAACAAAGCGCACGTAGTTAACTGGTAGGATGTAGTTGGTTGCTTCAAAATAGATGTAATCAATCAACTATAAAATAAACCAGTCCAAATTAAAAAGTCTTAAAATAGTTAGTCGACTTAATAATACTAATATGAAGGGCATAAGGTAAGTCAAAAAGAATTATCTAGTCATAGGGTAAGGCTCTAGGTTGGACAGCCTTAAAATTTACTTTTCCAATCCAAATTTGACAAAACAGACCTTAAAATTGAGTTCGGAGGGTCCAAACACCAAGGAAAGGACTCTGGGATTTCGGTCCACACGGTCAATCGATGGTCACTGTTCATGGCCAAAAATATTGTACACATCGGTCGAAATCACTATTCACACCGGTCAGAGTTACTGTTTAGGACACTAAAAGTTGTCAGTTGACTGTAAAATTTTGTATCCTATAGTTTATCTATCTCCTGAATCCATCTATGTGTCAGATTTTTAATTTGAGGTCTCTAAATAGGAGTTTCAGAACTTACCTTTTTTAAAGATTTTTTACTTCCGATATGCGGCAATTCTGCAGCTGATTTAAAAATTTGTTCGGGTAATATCGTAGTACTCTTCGTTTTGAATCTAGTGGTACCCATAGTCTTGAGATCATATGCTCAAAAGTACTGCAGATTTATAGAGAGAAAATGGAGGACAGAGAAAATATTATTCACTAGTCATCACCTGGTTACAAAATTCATTCACACATAAATCTTTCTTCTTTTTTTTAATATTGATGGAGGGACCATTCTACAAATATTCAATTTTTGAGGGAGGTCTTTGAAAATTTTATTATTTACATTTTAACCCCTAAACTTTTAAGAAATTACAATTTGATCCCAAAAAAATTAATAAGTTTTCATTTTAATCCCTAAAACTTTTCAATTACATCCCTAAATCTTAGGGTTGTTGCAAATTAAGTATGGAACTTTTACTAAAGGGTCCTTCATTAGTAACCTAAAATTTATTATCCTCTTCCTAATAAAGAATTAAAGAGAATGAAGGAATTTGGAAACATCCAAACCAGCCATAAGAAAAGGATAAAGGACAAGGATGGAATTAAGGAAAAAGGTGCAAGGACAAGGGTCGAATTAAGTGAATAATCACAACATACTAAAATATCTTACCCTTAATTAATGAAGACGGTGGAGGTTGACTAAAGGGGGAAGATTTCAGCCAAGATGGAAGGAGGAACAAGGAATTCGAGACACAAAGAAAAAATAATAAAAGGAAGAAGAAAGAAAAGAAAAGAAAGAAACTTCCAAGGTAAGTCATCTCCTCCTAACCTCCATAATTCATCTTTCCCTTCATTCCTAACATCCTAAATTCCTCATTTTTCATATGAGAAGATGCATAAATAATAAACAAAAGAAGGAAGGGAATGAAACCAAGAAGGAAATAAAAAGGAGGCAAAGGAAATTAGCATAGAAATATATAGAGAATTGGTTTTAGGTAGGTTTAACAATAATATTTGGTTGAAAATATTGTGATTTTACAAGTCTTGAGATGAACTTTATTCTTATAGTTTAATGATTTGTGAGGCTAAAATATCCTTGAGTATTATTATTCATGAAGAGTTGTTATTCAGTGGGCGCATAGGAATAGGTGTATGTTGTAACAACCTTTTTTTTTTCTTTATTATTATACAATATTGAGTTCACATACAAGTCATTAATCAAAACGTACATGCAACATATCAAACACATAGATATTTCATCTTGTTTATTTTGGTTGACCAATTCTAGAGATACAGGTGCGGGTGGTTGCACCTCCAACGGGATCTGAGCTAACTCGACCACAAACATCTTATTTGATTCTGAGATCTGCCCAACATAAAGTAACTCGATCCAATATGCACTAAAAGCCAGAACCATAGAAACAAACTGCATAACTAATTTTCTAAACATGATATGGAAATATAGTGAGAATAAAATCCCAGTAAGTTCAACAATAAATCATCATCAATATAGCTCATCACGTCATGTTCAGCTGTATAAACTACAGAAAATATCTTTGGTCACATGAATGCATTATATCTATGCAAATAACAATCATACAGTAACGATATGTATGACAAGATTAACTATTTTCAAAATATCATATGATGGCTATCAACTTATTCTCATTTCAAGCTACCCCGGTCAGGGTGAGTATCCTTTACTCTCCGGTATGGGATTTTCTCACTCCGTCCGACATGGCACACTTTCTCTTTCTTTTCTCATAATCATAATCATAACTGTTGGTAGGGCGTCCCCTATTGGTGCACCACACGGATTGCCATGTGACCATGCTCATTTCTTTTCTTTTCACAATGATAGCCAAAAATATGCTTTCAATAACAAGTATGTTCAACAAAATATAACTATTATCAAAAATCATTGGTAATCATGCCATAAACATAACCATTTCAAATATCACTTTATAAAATATTTCTATGTCAACATTTCACACTTAAAATGGTAAGAAGTTCATACAATGGCAATGGCTATGGCATATACTAGTCATTTATTATTTTCATTTATAAGATTCGCCTTCTTTTTTAAATATTAATTTTATTTCTTTATTTTCTTGATGCAAGTTTTCATCATATCTAACCTTCTCTTACTAATCAGAGAATAACTCCCTCAATTTAACTTCGATCTAGGTGCTCTTGGTGTCAATTTCAAGATAAAACAATTATCTAAAACTATTATGTTGAGCATTGTAGCGAAATATTAATAAATCAAGGTGATATTACTCCCTCAATGTACAGGTTATTTCTTCTCGGATAGGTTCTGACCTCTACCTACTAATTTTTCCATATCTCCCTCATAAGAATTTTAAATTAAGTGATTCTAGTGGTTAAATATCCGTGACTCATATATATATAATTCCTATGTTAACCATTTATTTTAATTCCTTATAGAAGGTTCTCAGAAATAAAAACACCAAAGCTATCCTAACATATTCTTCCCTGATTAACCATTTTCTGACCTTTGTTTACTAATCAGAACATATCTACCTCATATGAACCCTAAATTGAATGATTTCAGTGGCTTAAAATCCGTGACACATATATATGTAATTATTATGTTAGCCATTTATTTTAATTCCCTACAGATAATTCTCAGAAATTAAAGCACAAAAGCTATCCTAACATATTCTTCCCTGATGAACCATTTTCTAACCTTTGACTGCTAATTAGCACATATCCTCCTCATATGGACTCCAAATTGAATGATTCCAGTGGCTAAAAATCTGTGACACATATATCTTTAATTATTATGTTAACCATTTATTTTAATTCCTTGCAGATAATTCTCAGAAATTAAAACACAGAAGCTATCCTAACATATTCTTCCATGATGAACCATTTTCTGACCTTTAACTAGTTATCGGCTCATATCTTCCTCATATGGACTCCAAATTGAGTGATTCCAGTGGGTAAAACTCCGTGACACATATATCTTTAATTCTTATGTTAACCTTTTATTTTAATTCCCTACAGATAATTCCTAGAAATTAAAATACAGAAGCTTAAAAGTTTGCCACCCATAGCCATACCTATGCAGAACTTTCCATACCAGCCTAAGTATTCAAACATACATCACATGCAAGATCAATATGTAACATGATATAGCAACATCCATGACCAATCATCAAAGTTCTAAGATCAAAATCTCATATAAATATTATAAGTTTCAAAACTTTTCTTCAAAAAGAAATATTGTTAAACTTACTTGGAGCACTTAGTCTTCTAGATTTCTCCTTCCTCTTTCTTCTTTTATTCCTCTCCTTTCCTCACTCTACCTTGCTTCTATTTTTCCTCTCCCTCACTTGGACAAAAATTATAATGTTGTAAGGGTGGGTTTTGCTTAAATAGACCCTCAAATAATTTACCTTTTATGATCATGGGTCTACCTTATCACAATTAGATTACACTTGGTTGAATTTTTGGAAAACAAACAACTTATGTTCCTGTCTTTCTCTTCCTTAGTCAAGATATGCATAGGAAAAGGAGATTTGTATGTTGAAAATTATGATAATATGTTCTTAAGATATGGGACAAGATTCCTTTGATTTAGGGATTCATTTCCTTTTTCTTTTGTCTTAATCAAGTATGATAGATTTGTCTTTTTAAATGGCAAATTTCTAGCCCTTGAATCTGCATTATTTGGTTGAAATTATTTGTGTGGAATAAAGATGTTTTGTCATAATGCTATGTATTATTACCCACTTGCTAAAATTATGAGTGTAGGATATTGATGTTTTGCCCTAAATTCTTGTATTATCATACCACTTGCTAAATTTTTGTCTTAATGTCAAATCATCTATTCTTGATTACACCATTATTCCATCACTTTATTTTTATTTTATTTTCATTTTTCCTCTTGGGTTTGGGCTCATTCTTGCCCATTTTCTTTACTTTGGTTAAAATTCTACATTTCATAATGGGCTTGGTCATATTTTCATGATTTTTGGGCTATCGTTCCAATTTCAATATCCTAGTCCAAGTCTATGTTTTATTTCTTCATTGGGCTATCCTATTGGCTTGCTAAAAATTTATGTGAAGAAGAAAAACTCTATATGAAGTGGCCGTAGGTGAAAGCCCAATTTATGGGTGGAGATACTAAACTTAGTAATTTTTACTCTTAAATTAGGAAAAAATTACCCTAATCCAATCTTCTTGAAATTTTAAGACCTTTACTTCACAAAAATTTATCTTCCTTACCTAAGAATTTCACCTTCCTTTAGCATGTTTATTTCTAATATTTCCTCTTAGTTTTTCTTTCTTTACCTATTCCATTAATATTAGAACATTTCTATGCATATATGTAAGGTGAAGAATTTACAAGGAAAATATCTAAAAATTACGGGATGTTACATTCTTTCCCCCTTAAGAAATTCGGTCCACAAATTTCAGTCCGTCCTACCACATGTAGGGAATGAAATTAAGTCATTATTCAGAGTTACGAACTTTATTACCTAAATAATTAGGGATATCTTTTCTGTATAACATCTTTACTTTTTAATATGTTTATTCACTTGAGTGATTTTGCCATATAACTTAACCATAAGGATTTCTTTCACTCATAAGTTCTTCAATTTATATCCTCTAGCTCACATGGATATATCTATGGGTCGATATTAGAAAACACACATAAAAAGGAACATATTCACCTTCATATTGGGTAACTATCTTTTCTTATTCCAAACTTCTATCAAGTCATTTTTTTGGTTTTCATATATCAACATCATCCCCCGAATATCATCATCTTAATCTATCATCTATTTTTATCCTCAAATCCTTTAATCAATATGTTAAACATACGTAGTAATAAATCCTTCAAACCTTTAATAACGTGTACCATTGACATATGTCTAATAATTCCAACTTACCTCATCACAGTAATTCTATACAAGCTTATTAACACCATTAAACTCATTGTCAAAAATTTCAATTATTTCTTCTATCATATCCAAAAGCACCTCATTCTAGCTTATGTCAATCCCATTTAATTTACCCAATCATTTCAAGAAGATTTTTCCTAACAATTACTCATACATGAATTCTCAATTTCAACATAATTCACATCCTAGATACTAGACTCAATTTAGCATGATATAATCCTTTAACACAAATATCTTGATCACTTATATTATTTTCGGACATGGTTCTCAGAATATTCTTTATATTTCCAAATTAAGAGTTCAAAGAGTAACTTAAATCCTACTTCCTATATTTTATTCCTCAAGAACTTCAACACCACTAATTCTCTTGATTACATTCGTCAAAACACCATAAGACCATCATTCGTCCATTCTTTTCAAACTTTTCATTACTTTAACCTACTAACAACTTAGTCACCATAATAATTGAGTTTCAAAGAAAATAAATTAACTTTTCTTTTAATGTAAGAAAAGAATCTTGCATTTAATACCAATATTAATGTAGGACAATGCAGTAGAACAGACAAAAAGTATAATAAAGAACGGTGCTAAAATAGAAAGTCAAAAGTTTGGACAAAACATTATAGAGAGTTAAAATCGGTGGCTGTAATTCTTGAAAATTTGAAAACAAAAATTTAGCTGTTATATCGGCAAAAATCGGTGGCCGCAAGGTTTGAATATATGTGCCAAAATCTACTCTAAATCTGTTGGTATTCGGTGGAAAGATATCACATGGAAAAAGAAATATTTCTGAGCTTATAAAAGTCTGTGAAAATTAAAGAATACATAGTTAACTGGTAGGATGCAGTTGATTGCTTCAAAATAGATGTAATCAATCAACTGTAAAATAACCAGTCCAAATTAAAATTTCTCAAAATAGTTAGTCGACTTAATAATACCAATAGTCGACTGGTAAAAAAATTGGGAAAACAAAATAAATTATTTGATTGTCCTTCTTCAACAACTAACTTGTTTACATTTTCACTTTCTTTTGTTTTTCAATTACGCCTATCACCTACAACTTCTCTACAAGAATCAAGATATCAAGGTTTCATCAAAGACAAAAAAGATAAATTTCTGATGATACCTTAACCTTATTCTCTTTATATGCCTAATATGAGCGACTATCACAACTATTATACATATACATGCTTGCCGTCATTTTAGAAAATTTCACCTTCAATTTAGCTGATATCCACCAATCACTCACATAACTGTTCTAATTATTCCGGCCTATTCACATAGCTATCATAAGTATGCCATTCTCCGAGTTCTATAAATGCACACGTTAATATCTTTACTTTCATACTCCAAGTCAAGGTGTGTGCAACTATGGAGGGAATCGCATTTCATCAATTTCAAAATATTTGTGTCTTTTGTGATTCTAGTCCTGGAAAAGATGGAGAGTATGTGAAAGCTGCACAAAACCTAGGTATGGTACTAGCTAGAAGAAAAATTCATTTAGTCTATAGTGGAGGTAACCGTGGGTTAATGGGGTGTGTGTCTACAGCTGCCCATGTAGGAGGATGCCAAGTTCTAGGTATTATTCCTACAGCTCTAGCTGCATCTAACATCGTAGGAAAGACAATTGGGGAAGAGTTTAGGGTAGCTTCCATGCATGAACGTATGGCTAGAATGATCAGTAATGATGATGCCTTCATTGCCTTACCAAGGGTTTTTGATACTTTAGAAGAAATTTTTCAAATAGTCTCTTGGGCACAACTAAATATGCATCACAAATCGATAAGTTTGTTAAATGTTAACCACTTCTTTGATGGTTTGTTAAATGTTAACCACTTCTTTGATGGTTTGTTGTCTTTCCTTGATCATGCTGTGGAACAAAGGTTCATCTCACACTCAGCAAGATGAATTCTCATCTCAGCTTCAAATGCTGAGGAGTTGATTGATGCTTTACAAGCATATGTTCATGTACCTGATCCAACTATGACTCAAATAGAATGGACGGCAGATAACCGCAGGAAGCGTAAATTGGATTTGGATCTTCATCTTTAAATGTAGTAAAACGTAGCTATTATTGTACTACTTTTACTTTCTTAGAGTCTACTTGGATACCATATTTACCAACCATACTCCTTTAGAGTTGGTAAAACTATATTTGAATGTTGTTTATGATCCTCTAAACTTTTGAAATATTCTAGTATATCATCAATAAAGACAAACTGATCCAGTGATGACCTAATTACTATTTATTAAATCTTTGAATACAGTTAAAATATTTGTGAATTTAAATGACATCACCAAGAACTCATAATGCCCATAATAAGTCTTAAAATAAAATTTTTGTACATCCTCTTCTCTTATCCTTAATTAATGTTACTCATATCCCAAATCAATTTGTGGAAAAATATTGAACACCTTATAACTAGTCAAACAGGTAATCTATAATGGGTTTTTATTCTACATTGTCACCTTATTCAACTGTCTATAATCTATGCATAGTCATAGTGATCCATCTTTCTTTTTCACAGATAGAACTGGAGCACTCCGAATAAAAGTACTGGGGCATTTAAATACCTTGTCTAACAAGTCTTGTAACTATTTTTTTTAAAATTCAATCGATATTATTCTATATAGGGATATAGATACTAGTTGGGTTCTAAGGAGTAAATCAATATCAAATTCCCGAATTGCTGTGGCAAGGTTGTGCAGGATTTTCTCTGCATTGTTTGCCGGATTCCTCCTTGGTGGTGCCATTTCCTACTGTGGTAAAAATAAAGTTATGCTGCTATTAAGGTGATCAAGCCCAATAGTTAGTTAAAAAAAACATATTTAACAGCAGTCATAACACCACCTCAGCATATAGATAAGAAACACTAGTAATTTCTTACCTATATGAAATCACTGATCCCCTACATAGCACTACCACAACATACTCAATATACTATAAGATCGATTCAGATAACCAACCACCCACTGGCCATCTAGGATCGACCTGCTCTGATACCGATTATGTAACAACCTTTTTTTTCCTTTATTATTATACAATATTGAGTTCACATACACGTCATTAATCAAAACGTATATGCAACATATCAAACACATAGATATTTACATGTTTATTTCGGTTGACCAATTCTGGAGATACAGGTGCGGGTGGTTGCACCTTCATCGGGATCTAAGCCAACTCGACCACAAACATCTTATTTGATTCTGAGATCTGCCCAACATAAAGTAACTCGATCCAATGTGCACTAAAAGCCAGAACCATATAAACAAACTGTATAACTAATTTTCTGAACATGCTATAAAAATATAGTGAGAATTAAATTCCAGTAAGTTCAACAATAAATCATCATCAATATAGCTCATCACGTCATGTTTAGCTGTATAAGCTATAGAAAATATCTTTGGTCACATGAATGCATTATATCTATGCACATAAGAATCATACAGTAATGATATGTATGACAGGATTAACTATTTTCAGAATATCATATGATGGCTATCAACTTATTCTCATTTCAAGCTACCCCGATTAGGGTGAGTATCATCTACTCTTCGGTACGGGCTTTTCTCGCTCCGTCCGACATGACACACTTTTTCTTTCTTTTCTCATAATCATAATCATAACCGTTGGTAGGGCGTCCCCTACTGGTACACCACACGGATTGCCATGTGACTGTGCTCATTTCTTTTCTTTTCACAATGATAGCCAAAAATATGCTTTCAATAACAAGTATGTTCAACAAAATATAACTATTACCAAAAATCATTAGTAATCATGCCATAAACATAGCCATTTCAAATATCACTTAATAAAATATTTCCATGTCAACATTTCAAACTTAAGATGGTAAGAAGTTCACACTTAATAAGATTCGTCTTCTTTTTTAAATATTAATTTTATTTCTTTATTTTCTTGATGCAGGTTTTCATCATATCTAACCTCTCTTACTAATCAGAGCATAACTCCATCAATTTAACTCCGATGTAGGTGATCTTGGTGTCAATTTCAAGATCAAACAATTATCTAGAACTATTATGTTGAAAATTGTAGCGAAATATTAATAAATCAAGGTGATATTACTCCCTCAATGTATAGGTTATTTCTTCTTAGATAGGTTCTGACCTCTACCTACTACTTTGTCCATATCTCCCTCATAAGAATTCCAAATTAAGTGATTCCAGTAGCTAAAAAACTGTGACAGATATATCTATAATCCATATGTTAACCATTTATTTTAATTCCTTATAGAAGGTTCCCATAAATTAAAACACCGAAACTATCCTAACATATTTTTCCCTGAGTAACTATTTTCTGACCTTTGTTTACTAATCAGAACATATCTACCTCATATGAACTCTAAATTGAATGATTCCAGTGGCTAAAACTCCGTGACACATATATCTTTAATTATTATGTTAGCCATTTATTTTAATTCCCTACAGATAATTCTCAGAAATTAAAACACAAAAGCTATCCTAACATATTCTTCCCTGATGAAACATTTTTGGACCTTTGACTACTAATCGGCACATATCATCCTCATATGGACTCTAAATTGAATGATTCCAGTGGCTAAAAATCCGTGACACATATATATTTAATTCTTATGTTAACCATTTATTTTAATTCCCTACAGATAATTCTCAAAAATTAAAACACAGAAGCCATCCTAATATATTCTTCCCTGATGAACCATTTTCTGACCTTTAACTAGTAATCGGCACATATCTTCCTCATATGGACTCCAAATTGAGTGATTCCAGTGGCTAAAAATCTGTGACACATATATCGTTAATTCTTATGTTAACCATTTATTTTAATTCCCTACAGATAATTCTCTGAAATTGAAAGACAGAAGCTTAAAAGTTTGCCACCCATAGCCATACATATTCTGAACTTTCTATACCAGCCTAAGTATTCAAACATACATCACATGCAAGATCAATATGTAACATGATATAGCAACATCCATGACCAATCATCAAAGTTCTAAGATCAAAATCTCATATAAATATTATAAGTTTCAAAACTTTTCTTCAAAAAGAAATATTGTTAAACTTACTTGGAGCACTTAGTCTTTTAGACTTCTCCTTACTCTTTCTTCCTTTCTTCCTCTCCTTTCTTCACTCTACCTTGCTTCTATTTTTCCTCTCCCTCACTTGGACGAAAGTTCTAATGTTGTAAGGTTGTGTTTTTCTTAAATAGACCCTCAAATAATTTACCTTTCATGATCATGGGTCTACCTTATCACAATTAGATTACACTTGGTTGAATTTTTGGAAAACAAACAACTTATGTTCTTGTCTTTCTCTTCCTTAGTCAAGATATGCATAGGAAAAGGAGATTTGTATGTTGAAAATTATGATAATATGTTCTTAAGATATGGGACAAGATTCCTTTGATTTAGGGATTCATTTCCTTTTTCTTTTGTCTTAATCAAGTATGATAGATTTGCCTTTTTAAGTGGCAAATTTCTAGCCCTTGAATCTCCATTATTTGGTTGGAATTATTTGTGTGGGATAAAGAAGTTTTGTCATAATGCTATGTATTATTACCTACTTGCTAAAATTATGAGTGTAGGATATTGATATTTTGCCCTAAATTCTTGTATTATCATACCACTTGCTAAATTTTTGTCTTAATGTCAAATCACCTAATCTTGATTACACCATTATTCCATCACTTTATTTTTATTTTATTTTCATTTTTCCTATTGGGTTTGGGCTCATTCTTGCCCATTTTCTTTACTTTGGTTAAAATTCTACCTTTCATAATGGGCTTGGTCACATTCTCATGATTTTTAGGCTATCGGTCCACTTTCAATATCCTAGTCCAAGTCTATGTTTTATTTCTTCATTGGGCTATCCTATTGGCTTGCTAAAAATTTATGTGAAGAAGAAAAACTCTATATGAAGTGTCCATAGGTGAAAGCCCAATTTATGGTTGGAGATACTAAACTTAGTAACTTTTACTCTTAAATTAGGAAAACATTAGCCTAATCCAATCTTCTTGAAATTTTAAGACCTTTACTTCACAAAAATTTATCTTCCTTACTTAAGAATTTCACCTTTCTTTAGCATGTTTATTTCTAATATTTCCTCTTAGGTTTTCTTTCTTTACCTATTCCATTAATATTAGAACATTTCTATGCATATATGTAAGGTGAAGAATTTATAAGGAAAATATCTAAAAATTACGGGATGTTACGTATGTATGTTGCATGTATAGTATTTAAATTATGTCTTGAGTGAGTGAGAAATATTTCTTGGAGTGACTGGTGTCTAGGCTTTTTTTGGGTTATAAAATTGATGTTTTATGTTTATTTAGTAATATGGTTTTGTTTAGAGGGAGTATTGACATGTGTAATGTAACATCCATAATTTTGTTTCTTTTATTAATAAAGGTACATAAATATTTAATTAAGGAAATAAAACTTATTAAACAATTTTTAGATATCTAAAGAAATATAAGCCTTAGAATTTCTTCAACTTATGTGTATGCATATAAAATGTTTCCAACATTAAGGGAATAGGTAAAGAGAGAAAACCTAATAGGAAAAATTATAAATAACATACTAAAGAGAGGAGAAATTCTTGGGTAAGGAAGATAAATTTTTGGGAAGTAAGAAAAGATCTTAAAATTTCAAGAAGATTGGATTAGGGTAATTTTTCCTAATTCAAGAGCTAGAGTTCCTAAGTTTAACATCTCCACCCATACATTGGGCTTTAACCTATGGACACTTCAAAGAGTTTGTTTTTCCACTTCATATGAGTTTCTAGCAAGAAAATTAGATAACCCAAGCAAGAGATATAATGTAACAACTCAATTTTTTTTTTTCATATATACATACATACATATATATATATATATATATATATATATATATATATATATATATATATATATATATATATATATATATATATATATATATATATATATATATATATTTAAAATCCTATGAAGACATTACCTCTTTACTTCTAACTATTTAACTCAAAATAATATTCAATTAAATTAACCAAACATAATTAAGGTTTATGAAATACCATTAACACTTATAAAATTTTGGATTCACATACACATTATTAGTCAAAACATCTGTGCAAAAATCAAACACATATAAGTCTACATTTTATTCATCCATTTTGACCAATTCCGAAGATATAGGTGCAGGTGGTTACACCTTCACCGGGATCTTAGCCAACTCGACCCAACGTATGCTAAAAACTAGTCATAGAGAATATTTGGATATCTAGTCCTCTAAACATGATATGGAAATATAGTGAAAATTAAATCCCATTAGGTTCAACAATAAATCATAATTATCATTAATATAGATAATCATATCATGTTCATCTGTATAAGTTACAACAAATATCTTAGGTCACACGAATGCACTTTATCTATGCATATTGAAATCATACAAAATGACACGTATGGCATGTATAACTATTTTCAGAATATCATATGATGCCTATCAACCTATTTTCATGTCAAGCTACTCCGGTCAGGGTGAGTACTTTCTACTATTTGGTATGGGCTTTTCTCGCTTCGTTTGACATGGCACAATTTCTTTTCTGATTAACATAATCATAGCTATTGGTAGGGCGTCCCCTACCGGTGCATCACACGGATCGCCATGTGACCGTGCTCATTTCTTTTGTTTTCTTTTCTTTTCACATTATTAGCCAAAAATATGATTTTAATAACAAGTATGTTCATTATACTCAGATGCCATAATTTTTCATCAAAATATAATCATTACCAAAAATCATTGGCAATCATGCCATGAACATAATCGTTTCAAATATAATTTTATAAAATATTTTCATGTCAAAATTATACACTTAAGATGGTAAGGAGTTCATGGAATGCCAATGGCTATGGCATACACTAGTCATTTATTATTTTCATTTATAAGATTCTTCTTCTTTTTTAAATATAATATTCCTCTCTCACAAAACAGAGCATAACACCCCCATTTTAAATCTGATTAAGGTGATCTTGGTGTAAATTGAAAGATAAGACAATCCTCCAAAACCCTTATGTTAAACATTTTAGTGAAATCATAAGTAATCGTGGTGTTACTACTCCCTCAATTTCAATGTTATTTCTTCTCAGGTAGGTTCAGACCTCTACTTACTAATTTGACCATATCTCCCTTATAAAAATTCCAATTGAGGTGATTCTAAAGACTATAAAAAGCTAAGACACTTATATACAATTTTCATGTCTATCATTTCTTTAAATTCCTTACTAATTACTACCAAATATTAAAAAACAAAACCCTTACATTTACAGCCTTGGATTCAAGACTGATTCTGACTTTTACTCATTATCAACCATATGTCCCTCATATGGACTCTAAATTAAGTGATTACAGAGCCTATAGATCTGTGATACATATATATATATATATATATATATATATATATATATATATATATATATATATATTTATTATGTTAACAATTTCATTTAATTCCTTACAGATTTTTCCTAGAAATTCAAATACAGAAGTATACTTAACAAATTCTTTCCTGGTTAGTTACTTTCTGACCTCTGCTTACTAATCTTACCATATCTCCCTCATATTGATTAGAATTTTAATGATTACAGTGGCTAAAAATTTATGAGACAGATATCTATATTTATCATGTTAAGCATTTCTTTTAATTCCCTACAGATTTATCCCAGAAAATTCAAACATAGAAGCATATCTATATCCATTTGTTTTACACACACACGTGCGCACTCACACACACACACACACACATATATATATATACATATTTGTAAAATCCCATGAAGTCTTTACCTCTTTACTTCTAACTAATGAACTCATAACAACATTTAATTAAATTAACAAAGCATAATTAAGGTTTATAGTATAGCAATAACACTAATACAATTCTGGGTTCACATACTCATCATTAATTTAAAACATCTGTACAAAAATCAAACACATATATGTATACATTTTTTTCATCCCTATTGACTAGTTTCAGGGATACGGGTGCAGGTGGTTGCACCTTCATCGGATCTTAACCAACTCGACCCAACGTACGTTAAAAGTCGATCATAGAGAATATCTGCATATTTAGTCTTCTAAACATGATATAGAAATATAGTGAGAATTAAATCCCAATAGGTTCAACAGTAAATCATAATTGTCATCAATATAGCTCATCATGTCATGTTCATCTGTATAAGCTACAGTAATTACCTTAGGTCACATGAATGCACTTTATCTTCACACATGAAAATTGTACAGTAATGACATGGATGACATGAATAACTATTTTTAGAATATCATATGATGGCTATCAACCTATTCTCATCTCCGGTATGGGCTTTTCTCGCTCTGTCCGACATGGCACACTTACTCTTTCTTTTCTCATTATTATAATCATAGCCGTGAGTAAGGCATCCCTTATAGGTGCACCACACGGACCTCCATATGACCGTGCTCGTCACTTTTCTTTTCTTTTATTTTTACATTAATAGCCAAAAATATGATTTCAATAACAAATATGTTCATTATGCTCATATGCTATAATTTAACATCAAAGCATAATCATTATAAAAAATCATTGGAAAAATGCAATCATGCCATGGATATAATCATTTTCAAACATCACTTTATAAAATATTTCCACGTCAAAATTTCACACTTAAGATGGTAAGAAGTTCATGTAATAATAATGGCTAGGGCATAAACTAGTCATTTATTATTTTCATTTATAAGATTCTTCTTCAATTTGGTTTCTATTAATATCCTATAGTTAATGAGGTTCATTTAGGATAGAAAAATGTTGAAAATAAACTTTACCAGCTCCCAACACGGCCTAAACGTATCCTATAACACGACCTAGCCATTTCCTATAAAATAGCAATGCTTTAGGCTTCAAATTTCTCTTTCTAGCACCGAACATGGCCATGCTCTATGTTGTGTTATTCTCTGATGTAGGTTTTTTGTCCTGCCTGACCTTCTCTCACTAATCAGAGCATAGCTCCCTCATTTTAATTCTGATTTATGTGATCTTAGTGTCCATTTAAAGATAACGTTATTGCTTCTCGGGTAGGTTCTAACCTCTACTTACTAATCTAACTATATTTCCCTCACATTAACTCCAAATTAAGCGATTCTAGTGGCTAAACTTCCATGAGACATATATATATATATATATATATATATATATATATATATATATATATATATATATATATATATATATATATATATATATATATCTTTTATGTTAATCAATTATTTTAATTCTCTACAGAATTTTTCCAGAAATTCAAACACAAAATCTTTCCTAACAGATTCTTCCTTGGTTAACTATTTTCTTACTACTACTTACTAATTTGACCACATCTACCTCATATGGACTCCATATTGATTGATTCCAGTGGCTAAAAATCCGTGAGATATATATCTATATTTTTCATGTTAATCATTTCTTTTAAATTCCTAACCGATTCTTCCCAGAATTTCAAAAATAGAAGCTTCCCATAAAGAAGGTGAGTTTTGAACCCTAAGGATGAGGAGAAAAGATGGATCCAAGTGGAGATTAAGCTAACTTACCTTGAGTACTTAATCCTCTAGGATTCTCCTTCTTCTTCCTTTCACTCTTCTCTCTCTCTCCTTTCCTCAATCTACATTGCTTCTGTTTTTCCTCTTCCTCACTTGGACGAAATTATAATGTTATAAGAGTGGTTCTTGCTTAAATAACCTATCAAGTGGTCATCCATTTATAATAATGGGTCTACCTTATCACAATTAGGATGCACTTAGTTTCTTTTTGAGGAAAGACAACTCATGTTCTTGTCTTCCTCTCCCTTAGTCAAGATATGCATAGCAAAAGAAGATTTGTATTTTTAAAATCATGATAAAATATTATAAAGACAAGGGACAAGGTCCCTTTTATTTAGGGATTCATTTCATTTTTCTTTTGTTGCACACAAGTATGATAGGTTTGCCTTTCTAAGTGGCAAGTTTCTAGCCCTTGAATCTCCCTTGCTTGGCTAAAATTATTTGTGTAGGATAAGGATGTTTTATCCTAATGCCATGTATTATTATACCACCTGCTAAAATTATGAATGTAGGATATAGATGTTTTGTCCTAATGCCATATATTATTATACCACTTGCTAAAATTATGAATGTAGGATATAGATATTATCACAACCTTTGCTGAATTTTTGTCTTAATGCCATATGACCTAATCTTTATTATTATTACACTATTATTTCATCACATGTTTTTTATTTTTTTTCCTCTTGGATTTGGGCTCATTCTTGCCCATTTCCTTTGCTTTGGCTGGAATTCTACATCACATGGAGGGCTTGATCACATTTTAATGATTTTTGGACTATCGGTCTAACTTCTATATCCTAGTCCAAATCTATGCTATATCACTTGCTTAGGCTATCCAATTGGCTTGCTAGAAACGTTTGTGAAGTGGAAGAACAAACTATATGGAGTGTTCATAGGTGAAGGCCCAATGTATAGGTGGAGATGTTAAACTTAGTAACTCTAACTCTTGAATTAGGAAAAATTACCCTAATTCAATCTTCTTGATCTTTTAAGATGTTTACTTCCAAAAAGATTTATCTTCCTTACCCAAGAATTTCACCTCTCTTTAGGATGTTATTTCTAATTTTTCCTATTAGGTTTTCTTTGTTTACTTATTCCGTTAATGTTTGAAACATTTTCTATGCATACACATAAGGTGAAGAATTTCTAAGGCTTATATTTTCTTAGATATCAAAAAGAATTATTTAATAAATTTTATTTCCTTAAATATTTAAGTACATCTACTAATAAAAGAAATGAAATTAGGGATGTTACACTAGCTGGTATGTCATGTTGTCCTTTATTTGGATTGGTTCAATCCGTATTATATGTGATCAATCTGGAAGGTACTTTCGGAGTTGTGATACATGGAAAATATTATGCAGGTTGGATGCATTTGGTGGGAGGGCAACATGATATTCTGACGTCTCCACTTTCTTCAAAATTTGGTAGGGTCCCAAAAATCATGGATTTAGCTTTCTAGTTTTGAGAGACCTACCAACTCCAATAGTTAGGGAAAGTTTCAGAAATACATGGTCTCCTTCCTCAAACTCTAGAGGTCTATGTCTATTACCATAGTGACTCTTTTGTTGACTCTGAGTTGTAAGTATTTTATCTGGTATCATTCTGATTTATTCAGTGGTTTGTTGAACTAGATCAGGACCTAGCAAGTTCTTTTCTCCTACCTCAAACCAACATAGTGGAGATCAACACTTCTTACCGTATAAAGCTTCGTAAGGGGCCATCTTAATACTAGAGTGATAGCTATTATTATAAGCAAACTCCACTAAAAGTAGGTACATATCCCATCCTTTACCTTGCTTTATTACACAGGCCCTCAACATATCTTCTAGGATTTGAATGGTCTGTTCTGTTTGCCCATCAGTTTGAGGATGGTAGGCAGTACTGAACCGCAATTGAGTTCTAAAAGCTTCCTGTAAGACCTTCGAAAACCTTGACGTAAACCTCAAATCTCTATCAGAAACGATATTTAAGGGAATTCCGTGCAATCTAACTATTTTCTAGACATACAATTCAGCCAATTTTTCCAGTGAATAGTTAATTTTGATGGGCAAAAAGTGAGCAGATTTGGTTAATCTGCAACTATTACCCAGATAGAGTCATGTCCAACTGAAGTCTTAGGTAAGCCCACCACAAAGTCCATCAAAATACTGTCCCATTTCAATTTAAGGATCTCAAGATGTTGTAGAAATCTCGTTGGCTTTTGATGCTCTACCTCCACCTTCTGAAAAATTAAATATTTTGGCACAAACTTAGCAATGTCCTTTTTCATCCCTGGCCATCAGTACATCTTTTTCAAGTCTTGATACATTGTAGTGGATTTAGGATGGACTGTGTACTTACTCTGATGTGCCTCTTGCAGGATCTTAGTCCTCAACCCTTGTTCTTGAAGGACACAAACCCTTCCTTAATATATGATTACTCCATCTTCTGAGATAGAAAAATCATCTTGTTTTTTGTGATCCTGTAAGTATTGATCATGAGCTAGAGCCTCTTTAATCTTGCCACCTAGAAAGGCAAACCTATCATACTTGAGGGAGACAAAAGAAAAAGAAAAAGAATCCATAAATTAAGGGGACCTTGTCCTTTGTCTTAAGAACATTTTATCATGATTTTCAAACACAAATCTCTTTTTGCTATGCATATCTTGACTAAGGGAGAGGAAGACAAGAACATGAATTGTCTTCTACCAAAAAACAGCCAAGTGTATCCCAATTGTGATAAGGTAGACCCATGATTATGAGAGGTGATCCACTTGATAGTTTATTTAAGCAAAACCTACCCTTATAAAATTATAATTTTTCTAAGTGAGGTAGAGGAAAAATAGAAGTAAGGTAGAGTGAGGAAAGAAAAGAAAGAGAGGAGAAAAGAGGAAAGAAGAATAAGAAGTCTAGAAGACTAAGTACTCAAGGTAAGTTAGCTTAATATCCACTTAAATTCATCTTTTCTTTTCATCCTTGGGGTTCAAAACTCACCCTCTTTCTCTTATTTAAGTTGTTGAAAAAGCTAAAGGAAGGGAGGAATCTTGCCATTTCCTTCAAGAGGAAACAAGAAAAAGAATTCACTAAGTGAGCTAGGGAGATCTTTAGGTAGGTTTAACAAAATCTGTTTTTGAAGAAAATATTTGAAATTTGTAACATTTATATGGGATGTTGATCCTAGAACTTTGATGAAATTTACTACTTTGATGATTGGCCATGGATGTTGCTATATCATGTTACATGTTGATCTTGCTTGTGATGGATATTTGAATGCATATATTGGTATGGAAATATTTTGCTTTGACATAGCTATGGGTGGCAAACTTTTAGGGAATTTTGTACTGCTGTAATGCATATTGGGATGTTGTAAAAATGGATGGAAGATGGTTAGGTTGGTAAATTAAGTATGGCCTTAAATACCTAGGGGAAGACCATGAGAAATATTTGTTGAGAAACACCCTTAGTGTTACATGATTTAAATATGTTTTTCTTTTGAAGTGGATGATGGAATATGTTAAATTAAGTAAGAAATATAATTAAATGTTGAGATGAGTAATTCTATGGTTAGGTAAAAATTTGGTAGAAAAATGGAAGAGGACTTACTAAAAGGATGAACTAGAACTTTAGGAAAGGCTAGGCTAAGAAAACTAGACTTCAGAGTAATGAGGGAAGCTTCTGTTTTTGAAATTTTGAGAAGAATCGGTAAGGAATTGAAAGAAATGGTTAACATTAAAAATTTATATATATAACTCAGACTTTTAGCCACTGAAATCACCCAATTTGGAGTTCAAATGAGGAAGACATGGTCTGATTAGTAAGCAATGGTAAGAAAATGGTTAACCAGGAAAGAATTTGTTAGGTAAGCTTTTGTGTTTACATTTTTGGAAAAAATCTATAGGGAAATAAAATAAATAGTTAACAAATTGTTAGCCACTGGAATCATTCGATTTGGAATCCATATTAGGAAGATATAGTCAGATTAGTAAGCAGTGGTCAGAAACTAGTTAACCAAGGAAGAATCTGTTAGGTAAGCTTCAGTGTTTGAATTTCTGAGAACAATTTGTAGGGAATTAGAAGCAATGGTTAACATGACAAATATAGATATATGACTCATGAATGTTTAGCCACTGGAATCGCTCAATTTAGAGTCTATAGGAGGGAGATATGATCTGATTAGTAAGTAGAGGCAGAACCTACTTGGTAAGAAATAACTTGAAATTTGAGAGAGTAATAACTCTAAGATTCCTTATGATTTCACTAAACTATTAAAGATAAGAGTTTTAGAGGTTTGTCTTAACTTTAAATAGACACCAACATCACCTCAATCAAAGTTAAAATGAGGGAGTTATGCTCTGATTAATGAGAGATGAAAATAATATTTAAGAAAGAAGAAGAATCTTGTAAATGAAAATAATAAATAACTAGTGTATGCCTTAGCCATTTCCATTGCATGAACTCCTTACCATCTTAAGTGTGAAATTTTAACATAGAAATATTTTATAAAGTGATATTTGAAAATGATTATGTTCATGGCACGATTACCAATGATTTTTGGTAATGATTATACTTTGATGATAAATTATGACATGTGAGTATAATGAACATACTTGTTATTGAAATCATACTTTTGGCTATTAAAGTGAAAAGAAAAGAAACAAGCACGGTCACATGGCGGTCCATGTCGAATAGAGCGAAAAAAACCTGTATCGGAGAGTAGAAAGTACTCACCCTAACTAGGGTAATTTAATATGAAATTAGGTTGATAGCCATCATATGATATTATGAAAATAGTTATTCATGCCATACATGTCATTATTGTACGATTTCATGTGCATAGATAAAGTGCATTCATGTGACCTTAAGATATTTGCTATAGCTTATACAGATGAACATGATGTGACGAGCAATATTGATCATGATTATGATTTATTGTTGATTCTATGAGGATTTAATTCCCACTATATTTCCATATCATGTTCAGTAAACTAGTTATGCAAATTTTTCTATGGCTTTGGCTTTTAGTGCACGTTGGATTAAGTTTAATCTATGTTGGGAAGATCCCAAAAATTAATAAGGTGTTTGTGGTCGAGTTGGCTAAGATCCCGGTAAAGATATAACCACCCGCACCCGAATCTCCAGAATTGGTCAACATGGATGAATAAGATGTAGATATTTATGTGTTTGACTTTTGTATGGACATTTTAATTAATGATGTGTATGTGAACTTAGAATTGTATCAGTATTAATGGTAGACCTTAAAACTTGATTATGCTTGGTTAAATTAATTGAATTTTATTATGAGTTAGGTAATTAGAAGTAAAGAAATAATAACTTCATGGGACTTTACAAATATATATTTTAAAAAAATGGAGTTGTTACATGTAGGACATAGATTTAGAATTTAGAAATTTGGGAAATGAAGAGATAAAATTATGTTTTTGGCATTTTTTGATAGTGTTGGCTAGACCCTATCCTTACACTTTGTCAAAATTGTGTCATAAAATGGTACATAATGGGATGACCAAATGAAGAGAGAAATGTTTAAAATATACTTATGTAACCTAGGTCAAATAGGAGAAGGAAGAGAATAACTAATTATAAAAGTGACCATAACCTTTGGTCATGCAAGAATAAGTATAAGAAATGGTTAAACATGAATATGTCATAGAACAAGTTATTAAGACTCATAGAACAAGTGAAGGGTGAACATCTATTATGATGTAAATGCAAAGTTTAGGATAAACAATAATTCACTTGCTAAAGAAAGTAGCTTAATTTGATGTTAATAATTAGAAATAAGATAAATTAAATAAAGAAGCGAAATTGTGATATCAAAAAGGGAGCTTAGCCAGAAGTGAACTTAAGTGGAAAATTATTTTTTATTAAGCATTGTACCAAGCAACATTAAGATAACTAATGTAGGTAAAAGTGATATACTAAGTAATTTTGAGATAAATAGGAAAGATAGATTAACAATGAGTAAGTGCAATTAGTATTATATTATGTTAAGATTAAAAAGAAGAAATAGTGAATACCTGGAGGCTAGGCCGAAATTGATATGTAAGAAAGGCAGTTGATTTAGTTAAGTACCTTAGTAGCCTAGTAATAAGGATAATGAGATTGATGGACTAAAGTTGATAAGCATAACAAGTATCATCATAAATAGAGAATAAAAGGAGAAAAATTTGTGGAAATTAGGGATTATGGCTAAATAGACTTTATGGGAATATAAATTATATTAATCAGGTCAATAAACATTAGACTTAATAAATTAGAATTCCAAAAGGGCCATCATTCCATAGTAATAGTTCTCTTCATTCAATGCATATGGTATATTGTGATGATAGGGATGCATATGTATATTGAAGATGATTGATATGCATTCTGGTGGTAGTATGGTTTGTACTTATATATGTAAGAAATAAGTAAACGGTATTTAGTTAATTATTGAAACTGCATATTATCAGTGAAAAACTGTGTTTGGTATATTTATTTTGTTAAATGCTGGCTGTGGAAAATGATATCATGTCTAACTATTTATGTGATAAAAGGACTACATATTATGTGACTGTTTATGTGATAAAAGGTTACATGGCTTCTTTGTCTGTACCAAATAGTAGATGTGTAACATCCCCCTATTTATTTCCATTCATAACATACAATTCTAAGTTTGAAGGGTAGGAAAGAGAATAATCTTCTTCTTTTTGGAAAGAAGACTAGAAGGGGTTAAACCATATTTTCTAACCTCTTAGGGTAAGATTCAGTCTTAGGAAATGGACTAGAGATATGTGGTGAATGTGATTCTTAACTACACTAAAGGTTCCTTTAAGATAAGATTAATGGATTTGAAAATTTCTTGGACAGCCAAACATAGCCCTTGTTAAGGAATAGTTGGAATGTAATAGAATGGAACACTTGTAAATAAGTTCTGGTTGAGGGATATAGTTAGAGGAGGGAAGTAGGCTTCTAGGAGGTTTAATATTTTGTTATTATTTTTAGGTGACTCAAGAGAGAGTCGACCAAGGAGGGAGAAGTAGAAAACCATCGACCAAGGGGAGAAGGAGAGAGAAAGAAGACAAAGGAAAGGCTAGAAAAGGAATCAATGTGATTTCTTGTGCTTTTAGACTCCTTAATATTTTCTCTTCATCACCTTAAGTCTCTTGAGCTTTTATCTATAGTGATTAATGTAGAAACTTGAGAGAAAGAAGAGGTGGAAGTTAATCAAGCAAAGGAGGTCTAAGAGGATTTTCGATAATAGGAAAGAGAAGTAGATATTTTGGGTAGGTTTAACATTAATTCTTCTTGAAATCTTAGTTCTTAGAAATTAAAATTATTGGATGTAATTTTGGGAGGTGGTTTTAGGGTTTAACCATATAGATAGGGTTTTGTATGATGGATTAGGCTTGGAAGAACCTTTTGATGGGGTTTGGAGCTAATTATCCTTTTTTGTATGGGTATATATCTAATTAAATGCTTAAATAATCGTGTATATCTTCATGGGTGGTTGTCTTGGTGTTTGCAGAGTTGTATGGAAGTGAGAAAATCAAGGGGAAAGTGGATGTGCACTAAGCACGACTGTGCTCGGTGCGAGTAGCACTAAAACTAACTGTGCTACAGAACACAGTCAAGTTATGCACTATGCAGGAAACCCAAGCATGACCTTGTTCTAGGACATGGCCAGGCCATGCTTGGAGCTGGTCTTGCCCTGTTTTAGCTTGAAATGGCATTAAATGAAGCCCACCAGAGATATGGCAATGAGAGGAACCAAAATACAAATGAATATTTCATAATTGATGTATTGTAGTGTTTGTAACATCCCTAATTTCGTTTCATATATTAACAAAAGTACAAAAGTATTCAAAGTAATATACATAATTTCATTTCCTTTATTGATAAAGGTACATAAATATTTAATTAAGGAAATAAAATTTATCAGACAATTTTTAGATATCTAAGGAAATATAATCCTTAAAAATTCTTCACCTTACGTGTATGTATAGAAATGTTTTAATATTAATGGAATAGGTAAAGAAAGAAAACCTAAGAGGAAATATTAGAAATAAACATGCTAAAGAAAGGTAAAATTCTTAGGTAAGGAAGATAAATTTTTGTGAAGTAAGTAAATGTCTTAAAATTTCAAGAAGATTGGATTAGGGTAATTTTTCCTAATTTAAAAACAAAAGTTACTAAGTTTAGTATCTCCACCCATAAATTGGGCTTTCACATATGGATACTACTTATAGAGTTTTTTCATTTCACATGAATTTCTAGCAAGCCCATTGGATAACCTAAACAAAAAATAAAACATAGACTTGAACTAGGATATAGAAATTGGACCGATAGCCCAAATATTATGAAAATGTGTCCAAACCCTCCAAGAAAGGTAGAATTTTATCTAAAGCAAAGGAAATGGGTAGGAATAAGCCCAAATCCAAGAGGAAAAATAAAATAAAATAAATCATGTGATAATATAATAAAGATTAGGTTACATGGCTTTAAGACAAAAATTTAGCAAGTGGTATGATAATACAAGGCTTTAGGACAAAACATCTATATCCTACACTCAATATTTTAGCAAGTAGTATGATAATACAAGCCTTTAGGACAAAACATCTATATCCTACACTTATAATTTTAGCAAGTGGTATGATAATACATGACATTAGGACAAAACATTCCTATCCCACACAAATAATTTCAACCAAATAATGGAGATTCAAGGGCTAGAAATTTGCCACCTAAAAAGGCAAATCTATCATAATTGATTAAGACAAAAGAAAAAGGAAATGAATCCCTAAATCAAAGGGACCTTGTCCCTTATCTTAAGAACATATTATCATAATTTTCAAAATACAAATCTCCTTTTCCTATGCATATCTTGACTAAGGAAGAGGAAGACAAGAACATGAGTTGTTTGTTTTCCAAAAATTCAACCAAGTGTATCCTAATTGTGATAAGGTAGACCCATGATCATGAAAGGTGAATTATTTGGTGGTCTATTTAAGTAAAACCCACCCTTACAACATTAGAATTTTCGTCCAAGTGAGGGACAGGAAAAATAGAAGCAAGGTAGAGTGAGGAAAGGAGAGGAAGAAAGGAAGAAAGAGGAAGGAGAAGTCTAGAGGACTAAATGCTCCAGGTAAGTTTAACAATATTTCTTTTTGAAGAAAAGTTTTGAAACTTGTAATATTTATATTAGATTTTGATCTTAGAACTTTAATGATTGGTCATGGATGTTGCTATATTATGTTACATATTATGTATGTTTGAATACTTAGGTTGGTGTAGATAGTTTTGCACAGGTATGGCTATGGGTGGCAAACTTTTATACTTCTATTTTTAAAATTCTGGGAAGAATTGGTAAGGAATTAAAACAAATGGTTAACATGAAAAATGTAGATGTATGTCTCACGGATTTTTACCCACTGAAATCACTCAATTTGGAGTCCATATGAGGTATATATGCTCTGATTAGTAATCAATGGTCAAAAAATGGTTAATCAGGGAAGAATATGTTAGGATATCTTCTGTGTTTTAATTTCTGGGAATATTTTGTAGGGAATTAGAAAAAATGATTAACATAAGAATTATAGCTATATGCATCATGGATTTGTAGCCACTGAAATCACTTAATTTCGAATTATTATGAGGGAGATATGGACAGATTAGTAGGTAGAGGTCAGAACCTACCCGAGAAGAAATAACATGTTCTTTGAGGGAGTAATATCACCATGATTGCTTAATATTTCATTCAACTGTTCAACATACGAGTTTTAGATAATTGTTTTGGCTTTAAATTGATATCAAGATCACCTAAATCTGAGTTAAATTGAAGGAGTTATGCTCTGATTAGTAAGAGAAGGTTAGATAGGATGAAAACCTGCATAAAGAAAAATAAAGAAATAAAATTAAGTTTAAAAAAAGAAGAAGAATCTTATAAATGAAAATAATAAATGACTAGTATATGACATAGCCATTGCCATTGTATGAACTTCTTACCATCTTAAGTGTGAAATTTTGACATGGAAATATTTTATAAAGTGATATTTGAAATGGTTATGTTCATGGCATGATTACCAATGATTTTTGGTAATAGTTATATTTTGTTGAACATACTTGTTATAGAAAGCATATTTTTGGCTATCATTGTGAAAAGAAAAGAAATAAGCACGGTCACATGGCAATCCGTGTGGTGCACCAGTAGTGGACGCCCTACTAATGATTATGATCATGTTAATGAGAAAAGAAAGAGAAATTGAGCCATGTCGGACGGAGTGAGAAAAGCCCGTACCGGAGAGTAGATAATACTCACTCTGACTAGGGTAGCTTGATATGAGAATAAATTGATAGTCATCATATGATATTCTGAAAATAGTTAATCCTGTCATACATGTTATTATTGTACGATTTTCATGTGCATAGATATAGTGTATTCTTGTGACCAAAGATATTTGTTGTTGTTTATACAACTGAACATGACGTGATGAGCTATATTGATGATGATTTATTGTTGAACTTACTGGGATTTAATTCTCACTATATTTCCATATCATATTCAGAAAATTAGTTATGCAGATTTTTCTATGGCTCTGGTTTTTAGTGCACGTTGGATCGAGTGCTTTATGTTGGGCAGATCCCAGAAGCAAATAAAATGTTTGTGGTCGAGTTGGCTTAGATCTCGGTGAAGTTGCAACCACCCGCACCTGTATCTCCGGAATTGGTCAACCAGAATAAATAAGATGTAGATTTTTATGTGTTTTATATGTTGTACGTATGTTTTTTTAATGACATGTATATAAACTCTGTATTGTAAACATTAAATAAATGTTATTTTGAGTTAAGTTGTAACGAGGTGATAACTTCATGGTATTTAAAAAAAATGATACTTAAATGGAGTTGTTATAGTGTTAGCTTCATCACCCTTGTCATGTGAAACTAGATCCTACATTGTGTATTAATACATATTTGTTGAATGATGTAGTGATGAGTATGGTTGATGTAAAATCCTCGTTGAGATGAAGATGGTAAACATGATACTAGTAATGATAATGTATAAGATGCATGATTATATATTGATGAGATGCATGCTTAATATGTTAATGAGTTGCATGCTTTATATATTGATAAGGCGAAATCAAAAGGAATTTTTGGGATGACCCTTGCAATAGTAAGATGACTTAACGAGGTCATATGGCTTGAGACAGTACCGAATAGTAGACACCCTATTAGCCTTGAGTGAGTCGAAGGGGAGTATGGCCACTTCAACAGGGTAGCAATGTTATATGAGTAGTAGAATGGTGAATGGCTTATATTACCCTATTACTGGAACATAGATGGATGACAAATGAACGACTATTATGCATGACGGTAATTATATTGTAATTGTGTTTATTTATTACTTATACATGATATAGTTATTCATGCTATCTGTGATCATTATGCCTTGAAATTAAAGAATGATATTTTTTGTAGTTACATAGCTGAACATAACTCCATGATTTCTACTTATTATATGATATGATTAATGTTGAACCTATTGAGACTTTATTCTCATTAATTTTGGTGTTATCTTCAGATAAAAGAGGATAATATGTTGACAGTTCTCCTGTCTTTGATATTGGATGTGCAGGTAGTGGAGATACCCTACCTAGGTTAATTCACTATACTGTAGGATGTGATAGTAGTGAATATAATAGAGATTCCAGCAATAGCACCACGCCCTACCCCCTATGCACCACTGGGGTGAAGTGCTGGATTAGGATTAGGAGTGGCAAAATGTATATTATGTAGTGTGCAACTCAAAAGGAGTAACCCTTGGTACTTTTTTGTTTTAATGCCATGAGTAGTACCTTTGTTACTCCTGTATAAACACTAATCACTGATGTAACCCTTTTGACATAATGATAATGAGATATGTGATGTTTTACTTATGTGTGTTGTTGGAAGTTTTAAATATAACATATATTCTACACAGAATCCAAGAGTACAAAAAAAAGGCTCTTACAGGATGCCTTATTCATGGATATGATAAAACATAATATGAAAATTTGACCATCCTAAACAGAGTGAGGCTTGTTTAGGAGTGAGTAAGGGGAGGCTGACAAAAACCTTGTTATAGAGAAATGTGAGTAGAGGAAGCCTTACATTCACCTTGTGACAGTTAGAAGTATAAAGAAAGTAAACATCCTTGATATGAAAATTGTTATATATGAAATGCAATAAGCATGCAAAACATGTTGTTTATGTGATTTATTGACATAGCCAAATATAAATTGACAAATTTTACATGTATACATGCCATAACTATATTATATACTTACATTATATGTGCATATAATCCACGTGGCTAGCTAAATTCTGTAGCTAATATAGTTGGACATAACATGACATATAGTATACATAATATCTATGATTATTGTTGAACTTATTGGGAACCCTAGTTCTCACTATTGTTTCATGTTGTGCTCAGATAAAGGCAAGTAAAATGCTAATAGTTCCCTTGACCCTACTAATTAATATACATTGGGTAGAGTTACCATATTTGGGGTACATCCCTTTTGTACAGGATCTGATAGTGGTTGATCTAGATAAGATACTAGTGTACATGCCACCTTCTCTACCAGTTGAACTTAAGGGAATGTATATTGATGATTGACTTTATATAAACATTGATGACAATCTCACATAATGACTAGTTCTTTTTGGAGAAGTAACTAGATACCCTTTTACTTTTGTACTATAGGTAGTACTTAGAGTTACTTATGTAAATGCTAGTCTAATATCAATGCAAAGCTCTTTAGTTTTGTAATTATATCTAGTGTGCAATGTATAATCTTGTTTGTTTAATTACTAATAGTTAAGTACTATTAAGTGAAATTAATAGAAATGAAATCAAAAGCAATAACTTGGGGATAAGTAAGCTATAAGTATAAAAAAATGTTGAGGCCATTACAAAAATCATTATAGCTATATCTCTCACTAAGTACTTGTTACACTTACTATGGGTGAAGTATTTATAAAATAGAGGACAACCAACACCTATAGGTCTTGATAGGTGCTTGCTAATGTGTAAAATACCATTTTTTTCAACTCATTTCCCTCATTTACTCAAAAAACCTAAGGAGCACTCTTAAAAATTCTCTCAGTCTCTGGCCTCCCTTGTAAAATCCATAAGTAATCCTTCTCATGAGTCACTAAAATACAAAACCCATATCCAATTTGTTGGATTTTCCTTGGTTTAAAGCTACATTCTCTGCATTTCTTCCAATTTCAATGAAGTTAAGGTTTAATTTGGGGATTTCAATTTATCAATAAAACCAAAAGAAATGGCACGTGTTAACCCCATTGATGTGCTCCTAAGGTTTTAATGATAACAGAAAAAGTAAAATAACATTTTAGGAAGCAAACCAAGTTTAAAGAAGTTTCATCACAAGCTCTAATGACGATTACAAGAAATACACCAAGGAAACTACATGCAACCAGGGCTAAGAAATCAATCTTTAGTGTTCATCTCTATTCGATTATCTAGCCTTAGTCACTCTTGTATTTTAGAGAACTTAGGAAAGTTTAAAGCTTTAAATGGTTTTAAAAATTCTTGAAATAGCTTTTCCTAAGTATGTTGGTGATTTAGTTTATGAAATTTTCTTGTCCGTATTTTTTAAAAAGTTCCTTAGAAGCTTATTATGGTTAATAGTTGACTAACGGCTTAAAAAGAGTAATATTTCATAAACCAGTGACTAGCAAACTTCTAATAGAGCCGTTAGTTATCTATTTCTCTTTCGAATTGCATTCTGCACGAGCAACAAAATCCCAATGCCTTCATTGGTTGCCTAATGAAATCCTGGAAGAAAATAAATCATCAAATTTCCCATGCATCAAGCACCCAAGGCCCTTATCGATCACCAGATGCATTAATTAGAATTGGTTTTATTGCTCTATAATGGTCGAATTTTATTAATTTTTATCTTAAATGACTCAAAATGGCTATAAAAATCATTTCCCTATAAATATAAGATATTCTAAACATTTATGATAGAGAAAAACTAAGCATAGCTATGATAAAAAAATTTGAGCTTCAAAATTCTTATGTTTTCTATCTTAGGATTATTTTGTTGTATATTCACTCTTGAAGATAGTCTTGAGCCTTATTATCCTTCTCATTCATGAGGCTTAGAGACCAGGGGTGGAAACCTGGACTGGCCAAGTTTGAATTCACGTTGGCATTATATTTTTGTGTAAAGAGAGAAAACCTTGGTGTTTCCAACTTAGAGAGATTTTTGATTTTGTAAGAGGCTTACAAATATTTGGTTTTAACTTATGATATAGAGAAAAATGAATTAGAATAATTTTTGTGTGTGTTCTTCCCTATCTCTTTATAGCTTTTTGATATTTCAAGGTTTTATCCTCTTTTGAAAAGCTCATCTATTCTTAAGCTTTCTTATTTGCTTTTAGCTTGGTTGCAACATATTTTATTTTACTTGCTTGTTGTGTTTGTGATTTAAAATCATTAGAATCTTTTCTAGCTTTACTTCACTAGTTTTCTGATATAGTTGTGTTCATAATTTTTTTTAAATTCAAAACTTTTCTTTTTCATTTCTTGCTTATCATTTATTAGTAAAGGTTTTGTTTTTCAAAGCATCTGAAGATGTTTTCATCTTTTATATACTTAAGTGTAAAATTTAGTAACACCTAATTCACTCCTTCTTAGGTGTAATCCATTCCTAACAAGTGGTATTAGAGCTTGGGCTCTTGAAAAAGACTTAACCATCTCAAGAGTTTAGATGCCTGGAATGGATGATAACATTTTGCCTGAAGGATATTCCCTTAACAAGCCTTTTAGTTTTAATGGTCAAAACTATATCTTTTGGAAGCTAAGAACGATGAGTTTATAAAAACTATAGATTTTCAATTATGGGAAGTCATTAAGAATGGTCCCTTCATTCCTACTCTTGTTGAAGGTGACTAAATGAGACTAAAATCTAAATTTTCTTGATCTGTACTTGATAAATATTTTTTTCAATTAAATGCCAAAGCAAAGAACATTATTACAAATGGTGTGAGACAAAACATATATTTTCATGAGTGCAGCTACAGTAGTTCCAAAGAGATGTGGGATGCTCTAAGATTTATCTATGGAAAGAAAAATGAAGAAGATAAACTTTGTCTTATAGCCAACGAAGAACAAGAGAAATGCTTTAAGGTATATGGTGAAAAATGGTATGTGGATAGTGGATGTACAAAACACATGATTGGTGAAAAATCTAAATTCATCTTTAATAAAGGAACAAATGATGCATTACATTTAGAGACAACAACAAAGGATACTTGTTGATGGTTCGAAACATAACTTTCTTAGTATTAGACAATTATGTGATAATAATAATAGAGTAATCTTTGATTTAAACCATTACATTGTTGAAAGTAAAATTGATAATCAAATTAGGCTTGTGGGACATAGAACAGATAGTGTTTATATAATTAATCTTGATCAAGAAATCCCTAAAGACCCTAAATGTTTGATAAGCATAAATGATGATAGTTGCCTATGGCATAAGTGGATTGCTCATGCTAGTATGAACCTATTAGACAAGCTTGCTAAAAATGATTTAGTTATTGATTTTCCTGAAATCAATTTTGAAAAGGATAGACTTTGTGATGCTTGTAAAAAATGGAAACAAGTAAAAAGTTCTTTTATTTTGAAAAAAATTGTTTCCACCTCTAGGCCCATACAACTTTTACGTATGGATTTATTGGGTCCATATAGGATAGTAATCTTAGAAGAAAATTTCTATGTACTTATTGATGTATTGATTTTTCTAGATTAACTTGCACAATCTTTTTATCTCACAAAGGTCGAGCCTTTAAATCCTTTAGAAAACTCACAAAGCTTATTCAAAACAAAAAGGGTTGACCATTGTAAGAATTAGGAGTTACCATGGAAGATAAGTTGAAAATAAAGATTTTAAATATTTTTGTGATAAGAATGGCTTTAAGAAAAAAAAATTGCTCCTAAAATGTAACACCCCTAACTTATGAGCATGTGAAACAAATATTTTTTTTCCCGCAATTAGATATTTACCATAACATGCATAGCACTATTCTTTGGTATGGAGATAGATACATATAGGTTCTCATGTATACACATTATGTAGACCAAGTTATAAATGTCAAAGTAACAACAAAAGCAACCTGTGGCGTTCAAAGCATACTCTAGAATACAAACATAGTATAATTCAAAAACTGTGAGCCTTGGAAGTAATGTAGACTCACCCAGAGAATATGTCACCTAACTGATCACTTATCTACAGAATCAGACTCTGTATTCTTATCTAAAAAATATAGAAATATCGTGTAGTGAGTTTGATAACTCAGTGAGCAGATAATATTTTTTATGACCTCTTAGGTCAACATATGGATGTACTCATATTTCAAAATTTTTCACAAAGAAAATACAGTTTGAAAGTACATCAATATGGGACCCATATTTGTCACATATAATTATCAAGCAACTCACCATGAGCATTACGCTTGCCATTCAATCATAATTAGCAACTTTATAGCTTACAGATCAATGCCTCGGGCATATAATATTCACTTTACTAAATAATGATAAATACATTTAGAATCACATATTCAATGAGTTTCAAAATCTATTTGCAAAACCATACTCTTTTTGAACTATGAGCTAGTTTGTAAAAAAAAACATATATTTTAACACATTTCAGAAACTTATGATAACATAAATATTTTGTAAATATAATCAATTATACATTTTAAGTTTAAGAAGAGCATGGGGTAAATTCACAAGGTCAAGGCTCTAGGTTGGATAGCCCAAAATGTATTTTTCCAAATCAAATCAGATCAAATAGACCTAAAAAATGAGTTCGGAGAATTCAAAAACCTAGGAATTGACTCAAGAATCACAAAATTTGGCCTCCTAAAGCTTGGTCAACTAATGGGGTACTATTCACGGTCGGAATTACTATTCACTACTAGAAATCACTATTCATACTTGGCTGGATTTACTGTTCACAACAGACAAAAAGTTGTCAAATGACTGAAAAATTTCATATCTTGAGGTTTATCTATCTCCTAAATCCATCTACGGCATCAGATTTTCAATTTGAGAACTCTAAATAAGAGTTTCAGAGTTTACTTTTTTCTAAGATTTTCTACTTTCGATCTACCGCGATTCTACAACTGATTTAAAAAATCATTCGGCCAATATCATTATACTTTTCGTCCTGAATCCAGTGGTACCTTTAGTTTTGTGATCAGAGGCTCGAATGTACTCTATATCTAGAGAAAAAAAAATAAAGAGAGAGAAAGCACTATTTATCATTATTCATCAATTATGAGATTTTGCAGATTTTTCTACTCGCTTCATCTCCCTCATTTTTCTTTCTTTTTTTAAATATTATTTAGTTATTGAATTGCTAAAATTTATTATTTTTTTATATACATAATAATATTATTTTTCATGCTAAAGTATCCCAAAAATTTCTAAAAATTTATATTATTGCAAAACTTTATTTGAACTCTTAAATCATGAATTTTCTTGATAAAAATTTTAATAAAACAAATCACAATATAAAATATCCTCATGTATACTAAAAGAAAGAAATTTATAAAAATAAAACAAAAAATTATTTTAACCCAAATATACTTATTTTAAACAAAACAAAAAACATTTTAATTAAAAATATATTTGTTTATAGCAAAACATTATTATTTAAATTTTATGGGATATTACATTCTTCCCCCCTTAAGAAATTCGGTCCCCGAATTTCAACCCATCCTACCACAAGTAGGGAATGAAGTAAAGGGATAAATTACAGTTATTAACTCCATTACACAAGCAATTGGGAAGATCTCTTTTGTATATCTTCTTTACTTTCTAATTGGTCTCTTAACTTGAGTGATTTTACCATATAACCTTAACTATAGGGATTTCCTTTGACCATAAGTTCTTCACTTGTTGATCAACAATATATATCAAATTTATTTCCTATAATTAAGCCAAATTCTTGTCCAATTGAATTTCTTGGAATTAATAACATAAGAAGAATCTTATAGGTACTTCTTTAGCATTGATGCAATAAGATTGCATCAATATCACTTAATCCTGATGGCAAGGCTAGGTGATATACTACTATGCCTACTTTGTTCAAAATTCTAAAAGAGCCTATATACTAGAGCTTAACATTTTTCTTCTTTTCAAACCTCATTATCTCTTTCATGGGTGAGGCCTTCAAGAATATTTGGTCACCAACTAATAATATCTAGTGCTCAACATTCATGGTCCTTATATACATTGGCTTGTATTGAGTTGCTTGTATTTTTTTCCTAATCAATTTCACTTTATCAATGGCATCTTACAATAAGTCTGACCCCATTAAATCATTTAACATAAAGTTAGTAATATCTTTTACATAAGGCTTTAATTCATCCAATATCACTTTATTATAGGTGAATTCTGCTAAGAGATCTCTCACCAAACTCGAAGACATGCTTGAAGTATGTTCATTATACTCACATGCCATAATTTTCATCAAAATATAATCATTACAAAAAATATAGGTAATCATTCCATGAACATAATCATTTCAAATATAACTTTATTAAATATTTCCATGTCAAAATTACACACTTAAGATGGTAAGGAGTTCATGCAATGGAAATGGTTATGGCATACACTAGCCATTTATTATTTTCATTCATAAGATTCTTCTTCTTTTTTAAATATTATTGTCCTCTCTCACTAAATAGAGCATAACACTTTCATTTTAAATCCGATTGAGGTAATCGTGGAGTCAATTGAAAGATAAGACAATCCTCTAAAACCTATGTTGAAAATTTTAGTGAAATGTTAAGTAATCGTGATGTTACTACTCCCTTAAACTCAATGTTATTTCTTCTCGCGTAGGTTCAGACCTCTACCTACTAATCTGACCATATCTCCCTCATAAGAACTTCAATTAAGGTGATTCCAAAGGCTATAAAAAGCTAAGATACTTATATACAATTTTCATGATTATCATTTCTTCAGATTTCTTACTAATTATTTCCAGAAAATTGAAAACCGAAATGAGTACATTTACCACCCTAGATTCTAGATTGATTCTGACCTTTACTCATTAATAAGCCATATCTCCCTCATATTAACTCCAAATTAAGTGATTTTAGAACCTATAGATTCGTGATACATACATATATATATATATATATATATATATATATATATATATATATATATATATATATCTGTGTGTGTGTGTGTGTGTGTCTATACACACACACACACACACACATATATGTTATGTTAACAATTTCCTTTAATTCCCTATATAATTTTACCAAAAATTCAAATACAAAAGCATACTTAATATATTCTTTCCTGATTAGCTAGTTTTTTATGTATGCTTACTAATGTGACCATATCTCCCTCATATTGATTCCAATGGTTAAAAATTTGTGAGACATATATCTATATTTATCATGTTAAGAATTTCTTTTAATTTGCTATAGATTTATCCCTAGTTAACCGTTTTTTGACCACTGCTTACAAATCGAACAATATCTCCTTCATCTAGACTCCAAATTAAATGATTTCAGGGGATAAAAGTCCGTGAGACATAAATCTACATTTTCTATGTTAAACATTTCCTTAAATTCTTAATTGATTCTTCCCAAAATTTCAAAAACAAAGCTTTCCTGGTTACTCCAAAATCCAGTTTTCTAACCAATTCTTTCCTAAGGTTTTAGTTCATCATTATATTACATCCTCTTCCATTTTATTCCTAATTTACATCTAATCATATACCATCAATTTTTCACCACATCCAAATATACGAAATAGCAGCATAAAAATCCTAAAAGTTTGCCACCCATAGCCATACCTTTGCAGAACTTTCCACACCAATCGAAATGTTCAAAACAGTCATCATATGCAAGATAACATGTAACATGATATAGCAACATCCATGACCAATCATCAAAGTAGCAAATATTGTTAATTTCATAAAATTTCTAAGATCAATTTTCCATATAAATGTTACAAATTTCAAAGCTTTTCTTCAAAAGTGATATTGTTAAACCTACCTAAAGATCTCCCTAGTTCACTTAGTGAATTCTTTTCCTTGTTCCCTCTTGAAGGAAGTGGCAATATTCCTCCCTTTTCTTAGCTTTTCTAGCAACTTAAATAAGAGAAGGAGGGTGAATTTTGAACTCCAAGAATGAAGAGAAAAGATGGATTCAAGTAGAGATTAAGCTAACTTACCTTGAATATCCTTTAGAATTTTCCTTCTACTTACCTTGAGTACTTGGTCCTTTAGACTTTTCCTTCTTCTTCCTTCCTTTCTTCTCCTCTCTTTCTCTCCTTTCCTCACTCTACCTTGCTTCTATTTTTCCTCTCCCTCACTTGGATGAATTTATAATGTTATAAGGGTGTGTTTTGCTTAAATAAAATATCAAGTGGTTCACCTTTCATGATCATGGGTCTACCTTATCACAATTAGGATGCACTTGGTTATTTTTTAGGGAAAGACAACTCACGTTCTTGTCTTCCTCTCCCTTAGTCAAGATATGCATAGCAAAAGGAGATTTGTATTTTGAAAATGATGATAAAATGTTCTTAAGACAAGGGACAAGATCCCTTTGATTTAGGGATTCATTTCCTTTTTTCTTTTGTCTCACTCAAGTATGATAGGTTTGCCTTTCTAGGTGGCAAATTTTCAACCCTTGAGTCTTCTTTGCTTGGTTGAAATTATTTATGTGGGATAAGAATGTTTTATCATAATGCTATGTATTATTACCCACTTGATGTAATTATGAATGTAGGATATAGATGTTTTGTCCTCATGCCATGTATTATTACCTACTTGTTAAAATTATGAATGTAGGTTATAGATGTTTTGTCTTAATGCCATATATTATTACCTACTTGTTGAAATTATGAATGTAGGATATAGATGTTTTGTCCTAATGCCATGTGACCTAATCTTGATTATTATTACACTATTATTTCCTCACATGATTCTTTTTTTTCCTCTTGGACTTGCGCTCATTCCTACCCATTTCCTTTACTTTGGCTAAAATTCTACCTTTCATGGAGGGCTTGGTCACATTTTCATAATTTTTGGCTATCGGTCCAACTTCTATATCCTAGTCCAAGTCTATGTTTTATTTCTTGCTTGGGTTATCCCAATTGGTTTGCTAGAAACTTATGTGAAGTGGAAAAATTCTATATAAAGTGTCCATAGGTGAAAGCCCAATGTATGGGTGGAGATGTTAAACTTAGAAACTCTAGCTCTTGAATTAGGAAAAATTACCATAATCCAATCTTCTTGAAATTTTAAGACCTTTACTTACTTTCCAAAAATTTATCTTCCTTACCCAAGAATTTCTCCTCTCTTTAGTATGTTATTACTAATTTTTCCTATTAGGTTTTCTCTCTTTATCTATTCCTTTAATGTTAGAAACATTTTCCTATGTATACACATAAGGTAAAGAATTTCTAAGGATTATATTTCCTTAGATATCTAAAAATTGTCTAATAAATTTCATTTCCTTAATTAAATATTTATGTACCTTTATTAATAAAAGAAACGAAATTAGGGATGTTACATTAAATATTTATGTACCTTTTTTAATCAATGAAACAAAATTAGGGATGTTATAGTAAACATATCATTTAGATTACTATCAGTTATACTATAATCTAACAAAGATCCTTCAGCTTCTTGAATAGCTCTCCTAAAACAAAATATTCAATATTTTACTTGTTGACTCACCAAACAACAAAAAATATATCACTTGTATCTTCTTTTTACCATTATATTAATACAATTCTTTCAAATCTTAGTGTATCCTTATTGCCTTGGTTTATCCATATTTACAATCTATCGCTTCTTCTAAAATCTCCTTCATCAACAATTATTCACACGTGAATTTTTAATCTCAACATGATTCACATCCTAGATACTATACTCAACTTCGCATGGTATAAGCCTTAACAAAAATACCTTGATCGCTTTACATTATTTTCGAACATGATTCTCAAAATATTCTCCATTACTTTAACCTACTAACCACTTGGACACCATAATAATTGAATTTCAAAGAAAAAAAATTAACTTTCCTTGTAATTAGGGAAAAGAACCTTGCATTTAATGCCAAACATTAATGAAGGAGAATGCAGTAGAACAAACGAAAAGCATAATAAAGAACGGTGCAAAAATAGAAAGTCAAAAGTTTGGACAAAGCATTGGAGAAAGTTAAAATCGGTGGCCGTAATTCTTTAAAATCTGTAAACAAAACTTAGTTGCTATTTTAGCAAAAATTGGTGGCTGCAAATTTTGAATACATGTGCCAAAATCTAATTTAAAGCTACTGTTATTCGGTGGAAAAATAGCACATGGAAAGGAAGCATTTCTGAGCTTATAAAGTTTGTGAAGAACACATAGCATGTAGTTAACTGGTAGGATGCAGTTGGTTATTTCAAAACAAATGTAATCAATCAACTGTAAAATAAATTAGTTCAAATTAAAAATTCTCAAAATAGCTATTCAACTTAATAGTATCGATAGTCGACTGGCAAGAACATTGGGAAAACAAGATAAATCATTTGATTATCCCTCTTCAACAACTAACTGATTTGCATCTTCACTTTTTTTTTACAATGACGCCTATCACCTACAACTTCCCTACAAGAATCAAGACATCAATGCTTCATCAAAGACAACAAGGAAAAAGAAACTTTCTGGTGATATCTTAATCTTATTCTCTTTATATGCCTAATATGAGCGACAATCACAACTATTGTTCATATACATGTGTGCCATCATTTTTGAATTTCACCTTCAATTTATCTGATATCCATCAACCACTCGCATAGTTATTGTAATTATGCCACCAGCCTATTCGCATAGCTATTGTAAGTATGTCCTTCTTTGAGTTCTATAAATGCACGTGTTAGTATCTTTACCTTTATACTTAAAATTAGGGTGTGTGTAGCTATGGAAGGAACCGTATTCTGTCAGTTTTAAAATATTTGTGTCTTTTGTAGTTCTAATCCTGGAAAAGATGGAGAGTATGTGAAAGTAGCACAAAATCTAGGTATGGTGCTGGCCAGGAGAAAAATTCATTTAGTCTATAGTGGAGGTAACCATGGGTCAATGAGATGTCTCTACAGTTGCACATATAGGAGGAAGTCAAGTTCTAGGTAGTATTCCCACAGCTCTAGCTACATCCAGTATCATAGGAAAGACAATTGGGGAAGAATTTAGAGTAGCTTCCATGCATGCGCGGATGGCTAGAACGATGAGCAATACTGATCCCTTCATTTCCTTACCAGGGGGTTTTGGTACTTTAGAAGAGATTTTCCAAATAGTCTCTTGGGTACAACTAAATATACATAACAAACCGATAGGTTTGTTAAATGTTAACCATTTCTTTGATGGTCTGTTGTCTTTTCTTGATCAAGTTATGGAACAAAGGTTTATCTCACACTTAGCACAACGGATTCTCATCTCAGCTTCAAATGCTGAGGAGTTGATTGATGCTTTACAGGAATTTGTTCATGTACTTGATCCAACTATGGCTCAAATAGATTGGATGGCAAACTACTATAGGAAGTGTAAATTAGATTTGGATCTTCATCTTTAACTGTAGTAGAATGTGGCCATTGATGTACCACTTTTACTTTCTTACGGTCTACTTGGATACCATCCTTACCAATGATACTCCTTTAGAGTTTGAAAAACTATCTTCAGATGTTGTTTATAATCCTCTAAGCTTGGAATATTCTAGTATATCATCAATAAATATAATAAAAAATTGATCCAGGAATGACTTCAATGCTATATTTATCAAGTCCATGAATGCAGCTGGGCATCTGTCAAACCAAATGTCATCACTAAGAACTTATAATGCCCATACCAAGTCCTAAAAGTAATTTTTTTGCACTATCCTCTTCCCTTATCCTCAATTGATGATATTCAAATTTCAAATTAGTTTTTGAAAAACATTGAGCGCCCTATAGCTTATTAAACAGATCATCTATATGAGGTATTGAGTATTTATTACACACTGTCATCTTATTCAACTATTTATAATCTATGCACAATCATAGTGATCCATTGTTCTTTTTCACTAACAGAACAAGAACTCCCCAAGGAGAATTATTAGGCCGTATAAATCTCTTGTCTAACAAATCTTGTAACTAATTCTTTCTTTTCAATTCCTTAAGTTTAGTGGATGCCATTCTATACGAGAATATAAACATTGGTTAGGTTCCAGGAAGTAAATCAATACCAAACTCAATTTCTCATTCCAGAGGTAACCCTAGTAATTCCTTAGGAAATACATCGGGGAATTCATTAACCACTGAAACCTGCCCTACATTGAGGTACTTATATCAACATCTTTGACCACTGCTAAATACCCTCGGCATCATTTTTGTAATAACTTATGAGTTTTTAAAGCAGAGATTAAATTATTCGATATTTCACTACAATCACCTTGTATCATGAAAGGAGATTCTTTGAGAATATTGAATTTAATTACCTTAAGATGACTTTCTAAAATGGCATGACATAGTGCCAACCAATCCATTCTCAATATCACATCAAAGTCTACCATATCTAGACATTCAAGTAAAACAGATATTATATTCAGAAATCATCATATTTGGCATTTGTCTCAATTCTTTAAATTCTCTTGGACACTTATCCCTTTCACTTTCAGGCAGTAATTGACCCATAAATACCTCTTAAGATGTCACAATATTCAATCAACTTTATATTAGGAAATTTAACAACTTGAAATAGAAAGGAAATTGAAAGCCTATAGAATCCCTTAGCAGCACCTGAAGTATAAATATGTTCGGCTCATATCCAAACTAAAGGTCCTATTAAAGAATCCTTTGCTCTAATAGCCACAGGGAAACCTAATGCTCTGATACCAACTTGTAACACCCCCAATTTACGGGCACGTGAAACAAACATATTTTTTCCCACAATCAAATATTTACCATAACATGCATAGCACTATTCTTTGTTATGAAAACAGATACTTATAGGTTCTCTCGTGTATACACATTATACAGACAAAGTTATAAATTTCAAAGTAACAACAGAAGCAGGGATCCTACCTGTCGCATTCAGAGCACACTCTATAACATAAACACAGTATAATTCAAAAACTGTGAGCTTAGGAAGCAACGTAGAATCACCTTGAGAATATGTCACCTAACTGATAACCTATCTATAGAATCAGACTATGTATTCTTATATAAAAAATGTGGAAATATCGTGTAGTGAGTTTGACAACTCAGTGAGTAGATAATACCTCCTATGACCTCTTAGGTCAACATATGGATGTACTCATATTTCAAAATTTGTCACACAGAAAATACAGTTCGGAAGTATATCTATATGGGACCCGCATTTCAAATATTCTTAAAACAAAGGATATTTAGATATCCAAAATCATATACTGTACTGTATGATCATTAAACAAATATTGTTATGCATCAAAATATTTCACATGAAAATATTAAGAGGAACCCATATCAAAACCATCAAAAATTCCCAAGTACACAGCAAGGGATGATGTTATGTTTAGCTGTATAAGCTACAGTAAAATATTAAACTTTAGAGATAAAGTCATACCTTTCGTTGATGCATAATTAACATATTATATATACACTGAAAATTCACTCTTTTTACATAATACTCAAGCATGTTACAGCTCTCAATACACTCATTTGCTATATGCATAGTGACCAATTGACTACAGTCATAATAAGTGATCAAAGAATATGAGTTCATCACTTATCTGCCTCTTCACATTACTACTATCACCTGTTTGGAGCGGCCCTCCCTTGGCTCACTTAGGCTAATAGGGCATCCCCTACACGATGCTCTCTCAAGCCATACAACCCATCGATATTCATCCATATATATATATATATATATATATATATATAGATATATGCATATTCATCAAATGCAATATATAATTATCAAGCAACTCGCCATGAGCTTTACGCTTGTCATTCAATCATAATCAGCAACTTTAGAGTTTACAGATCAATGCCTCGTGTACATAATATTCACTTTACCAAATAATGATAAATACTTTTAGAATCACATATTCAATGAGTTTTAAAAACTATTTGCAAAACCATACTCTTGAACTATATGCTAGTTCGTAAACAAAACAGATATTTTAACACATTTTAAAAACTTATGATAGCATAAATAATTTGTAAAAAGAATTAATTATACATTTTAAGTTCAAGAAGAGCATAGGGTAAGTCATAAAAAGAATTATTTACTTACAAGGTCAGGTCCCCAGGTTGGACAGCCTAAATGTATTTTTCCAAATCAAATTTGATCAAATGGACCTTAAAAACTAGTTTGGAGGGTCCAAAAACCTAAGAAATGACTCTGAAATCGCAAAATTTCGCCTCTAAGAGTTTGGTCAACACTGGTCAACTGATGGGGTACTATTCATAGTTAAAATTACTATTCATGGTCGGAAATCACTATTCATGCCAGCAGATTTACTGCTTACGACGGAGGAAATGTTGTCAGATGATTGAAAATTTTCATATCTTGAGGTTTATCTATCTCCTAAATCAATATATGGTGTCAAATTTTCAATTTGAGAACTCTAAATAACAGCTTTAGAGTTTACCTTTTTCTAAGATTTTCTACTTTCGATCTATTGCAATTCTACGGTTGATTTGAAAAGTCATTCGACCAATATCGTACTACTCTTCATCTTGAATCCAGTGGTACTCTTAGTTTTGTGATCGGAGGTACTCCAGATCTAGAGAAAAAAAATGAAAAGAGAAAATATTATTCATCACTATTCATCGGTTACGGGATTTTGTAGATTCCTCTTCACGCTTCATCTCCCCACTTTTTCTTTCTTATTTTTTTAAAAAATTATTTAATTATTGAATATTTAAAATTTATTATTTTTTTATATGTATAATAATATTATTTTTCATCCTAAAGTAACCTAAAAATTTCTAAAATTTTATATTCTTGCAAAAATTTAATTAAACACTTAAATCATGAATTTTCTTGATAAAACTTTTAATAAAACAAATCACAATATAAAATATCTTCATGTATATTAAAAGAAAGAAATTTATAAAAATAAAAAAATTATTTAAAGCCAAATATAATTATTTTAAGCAAAACAAAAATCATTTTAATTAAAAATATATTTGTTTATAGCAAAACATTATGATTTAAAATTTACAGGATATTACATAAAACACTAGAACAAAATGGCATGGTGGAAAGGAAAAATAGCACTCTAGAAGGAATGGATAGAACCATGCTCAATGAAAGTAACCTTCCTAAATATTTTTGGGCTGATGTTGTGAATATAGCTTGCTATGTTATGAATAGGGCTATGATAAGGCAAGCTTATTTTAAGTGAAACCCCTTATGAATTATATAAATGAAGGAAACCAAATATTTCTCATCTTTATTTTTTTGGATGCAAGTAACTTAGGAAAATTTGATGCTAAATCCAATGAAGCAGTCTTCTTCAGCTATTCTTATATTAGTAAAGCCTATAGGGTCTATAACAAAAGAACTCTAGTAATAGAAGTATCCATACATGTGGTTTTTGATGAATCGAATGCTAGTGGGAGAATGTATGGTGATGATGCTAAAATTGTAGATAACTCAAATGATATCAAAGATTGTAAAGAAGTAGATGATAACATTGAAACTTTGGTTGAAGAAATTTCTTCAAGAACATGAACCTAGGAATGAAAACAATCTACTTAAAGAATGGAAGGTCGTGAAAGGCCATACCATTAGGCAAATAATTGGTAATATTAATCAAAGGGTGAGAATGAGAAATTCTCTCAAAAATATTTGTAATCATCTTGCTTTTCTTTTACAAATTGAACCTAAAGATATAGAAGAAGCTTTAAAAGCTAAAAATTCTAGATATGCAAGAGGAATTAAATCAATTTGAAAGAAATCAAGTTTGGGAACTTGTCCCTAAACCAAATGATCATCCTATAATTGGCACAAAATGATCATTCTAGATATGAAAGATTAATTGATAAAGGTTACAATCAAGAAAATGGAATGGATTGTGAAGAAAAATTTGCCCATGTTGCTGGATTAGAAGCTTATAGAGGCCTATGTATGTATTAAATTTTTTAATCTCTGTCAAGTGGATGTAAAATGTTCCTTCTTGAATGGTTATATTATGGAAGAAGTTTATGTTGAACAACCCCATGGTTTTGAAAATCTATCTCAACCAAACTATGTCTTTAAATTAAGAAAAGCTCTATATGGTCTAAAACAAGCTCCAAGAGAAGAATAAACTCCTTTTTAATTTGCTGAGCTTATACTGGCATAATTTGAAATGTCATTAATGGGTGAACTCAAGTTCTTTCTTGGTCTACAAATTAAACAAGAAAAATGATAGCATCCTTGTTAGCCAAATAGAGAAAGCAAAGGAATTAATCAAAAGGTTTAGAATGGAGGATGTAAAATATTCTAAAACACCCATATAATGCTTATTCAAATTAGATCAAGATGAAAAAGGTAAACCCTTCGATATAGTTAAATATAGAGGTATAATTGAGTCACTCTTGTATATAATAGTTAGAGATCTTATATCATGTTTAGTGTATGCATGCATGCCAGGTTTCAAGCTTGTCCTAAAGAGTCACATTATCTTATTGTTAAAAGAATTTTTAAATATCATGCTAGTACTTTAAATTTGGGATTACGATACCCCAAAAGTAGCTCAAGCACCCTAATTAGATTTTTTTATGCTGATTTTTCTAGTAGCAAAACAAATAGGAAGATCAGTAGAGTTTGGAAATTCTTTAGGGGCTCTCTTATTTCTTAGTTTAGCAAGAAACAAATATAGTATTGCTTTATTTACAGCTAAAGCTGAATATGTAGCTGTTTGAAGCTATTGTGCTCAAATCCTATGGATGAAACAACTCCTCTAAGATCTTGGTGTTTATCTTGAAGAAGTACCAATAAGGTGTGATAATACTAGTGCAGTCAATCTAACGAAAACTTCAATGTTGCATTCTAGAACAAAACACATTGAAATTAGACATTGTTTCATAAGGGATTATGTTGAAAAGAAATAAATTGTCCTTGAATTTTTTAGTATAGAATCTTAGGTAGCATATATCTTCACAAAACTTTACTTAAAGATAGGTTCTATTTCATAAGAAGAAAACTTGGCATAATAAATCTAAATGAACTATAATTGTTTCTATATTATTATGTTTGCTTGTTTTTGGTTAAATTATTTTTCTAACTTAGGCATCAAAGTAACCTTAACTTTTGGTTTATAGGAACCTTTCATTCTATGCTATATGATGTTCCCATTTAAACACTCAACAAGTGCCTTAAAGTTTTAAGAAGAAATCTTAAAAACTAAGTCTTAAGATGTTTGGAGAATTTTGTAAGGATATTTACAAGAATATAGACATCTACAAAGGTTTTTGAACATCCTTTTAACTGAAATGAAGAAAAGAAACATGTAAAAGTCACCCAAATGAAGCATTAAAGGCCCAAACATCATTTTCTCACATGTAAGGAATAAAACCCGAGGCAAACAATTGACTAGTCCCCCCATTGGTCACCTATTCCTTGAGCTTCTCCTATTTTGGATCCAAAACCAAAATAAAAAGAAGCCTAGTTTATCTATCATGATTGTGATTAATATACATGCTGAATCTAAATTTTATTTTTGCTAAAATATATACTGGTGCTGGACAAAGTTGCTTGTGATTGATATACATGTATATGCCAAATTTAAAACTTGAATGCTTCTACATAAAACTTGAAGTTTTCTAAAAGCCATAGTTGTGAACTCATGCATCATTTGAGATATATGCATATTTTCAGGGGCAAGTTTTCCAAAAAAAAACTAACAAACAAACCTTAGTTGTGTCTTTTCTTTTACTTAGTTTGTCATAATAAAAAAATGGGAGATTGTTAACCTTATTGATGTGGTTCCTAAGGTTTTGATGATAACAAACAAAGTAAAATAATTTTTTAGGAAGCAAACCAAGTTTGGAAAAGTTGCATCACAAGCTCTTATGATGATTACAAGAAATACACCATGGAAACTACATGTAACCAAGGTTAAGAGATCAATCTTCAGTGCTTATTTGTATTAGATTATCTAACCTTAGTCACTCTTGTACTTTAGAGAACTTAGGAAAGCTTAAAGCTCAAAATGTTTTAACAATTCTTGAGTAGTCCGTGAATTTCCAGAGGTTTTTCCCTCTGAAATTTCTGAACCTCCACCGAAGAGAGAAGTTGAATTTTCCATCGATTTAGAACCAGAGACGAGGCCTATTTCTATCACTCCTTATAGAATGTCTCCTGTGGAACTACAAGAGCTAAAGAAGCAGATTGAAGAGTTGTTAGAAAAGAATTTTATCAGACCTAGCGTATCACCTTGGAGAGCGCCTGTATTGTTTGTAAAGAAGAAAGATGGCAGTTCGAGATTGTGTATTGATTACAGGCAATTGAAAAAGGCAACTATTAAGAATAAGTATCAGTTGCCTAGAATAGACGATCTATTAGATCAATTAAAGGGTGCTACTATTTTCTCTAAGATAGACTTGAGGTCAGGATATCATTATATCGGAGTTAAAGAAGAAGACATTCCAAAAACAGCTTTTAGAACTCGGTATGGACACTACGAATTTTTAGTCATGCCTTTTGGGGTCACAAATGCACCTGTAGTCTTTATGGACTATATGAATCGCATTTTTAGACCCTACTTGGATCAATTCATAGTAGTGTTCATAGATGATATTTTAATCTACTCTAAGAGTGAGGAAGAACACAACCAGCATCTTCGATTAGTACTTCAGGTTTTGAAGGAAAAGAAACTTTTCGCTAAGTTGGAAAAATGTGAATTTTGGCTGGAAGAAGTGAAGTTTTTGGGTCATATAATTTCTAAAGATGGTGTGTCGATGGATCCCAGTAAAACTGAAGCAATGTTGAAATGGGAGAGACCAAAAATTGTGACTGAAATTAGAAGTTTCTTGGGTTTAGCAGGATATTACAGAATGTTTATACAGGGATTCTCTCAAATAGCTTTGCCTTTGACTCGATTGACCAGAAAAGGAAGTCTCTTTAATTGGACTAAAGAATGCGAGAATAGTTTCCAAGAGCTAAAAGTCAAATTGACTTCTCCACCTGTTCTAATTGTTCCTAACCCTTCTGGATGCTTTGTAGTCTATACGGATGCTTCCAAGAAAGGTTTAGGTTGTGTTTTGATGCAAGAAAGTATATTAGTTGCTTATGTTTCTCGAAAATTGAGACCGCATGAGGAGAACTATCCTACTCATGATTTAGAGTTAGCTACAATAGTTTTTGCCCTGAAGATGTGGAGACACTACTTGTATGCAGCTATATTTGAAATATACAGTGACCACAAGAGTTTAAAGTATCTCTTTGACAAAAAAGAATTGAATATGAGGCAAAGAAGATGGATGGGATTCATTAATGATTACAAATTTGAATTAAAGTATCACCCAGGGAAGGCAAATGTAGTACCTGATGTATTGAGCCAGAAGTCGTTGCTTTTAAGTCAAATACTAATAAAAGAAATGGAACTAATTGAAGAATTCAGAAATTTGAAATTATCAGTTATGACTGTCCCTGGTAGTTTAATTGTTAGTGAATTAAGAATTGAAAGTGATTTGAAGACTTAGATTAAGGAAGTGCAGACACATGATCAATTTTTACAAGATCGAAGAGATTAGCCTGACTTTACAATGTCAGAGGATAGAATTATTATGTACCAGGGTAGAACATGTATACCACAAGGAGAGAATTTGAAGGGTAAGATTCTGGAAGAAGCTCATCAAAGTAAGTATACAATCCATCTAGGATCTACAAAAATGTATCAAGATTTGAAAAGATTATACTGGTGGCCAGGAATGAAGAGAGACATTACTGAATATGTGTCTAAGTGTCTGGTTTGTCAAAAGGTGAAGATAGAACATCAAAAACCTTCTGGGATGTTACAACCTTTAAAAATCCCTGAGTGGAAGTGGGATAGTATATCTATGGATTTTATTGTCGGATTACCTAAGACTTAGACAGATTATGATGCGATATGGGTAATAGTTGATAGATTGACGAAATCTACGCATTTTCTACCCATTAAGAAAAACTACTCGTTGAATAAGTTGTCCCAGTTGTATATGAAGGAAATTGTACGGTTGCATGGAATTCCTAATAGTATCATTTCAGATCGATATCCTTGATTTACTTTCAAATTTTGGAGAGCACTACAAGAAGCTTTTGGTACTCGTTTGTGTTTTAGTACTACATATCATTTTCAAACAGATGGTCAAACGGAGAGAACTATACAGACTCTAGAAGATATGCTAAGAGCGTGCGTGCTAGAGTAAGGAAAAGGATGGGATGGATATTTATCACTAGCTGAGTTTGCGTATAATAACAGTTATCATTCTAGTATCGGAATGGCACCTTATGAAGCTTTGTATGGTAGGAGATGTAAATCGCCATTATGTTGGAATAAAGTAGAGGAGAAAAGGTTATTGGGGCCTGAGTTAGTGCAACATACTTCTGAGCAAATACAATGAGATAAAATGCAAACAGCTTAGAGTCAACAAAAGAGTTATTTTGATAGGAGAAGGAGACCGATACAATTCCAAGAAGGTGAGCGTGTGTTCTTGAAAATTTCTCCTACTACCGAAATTGGCCGAGCAATGAAAATTAAGAAATTGAGTCCGAGATATTTAGTACCTTATCAAATTCTAAAAAGGATAGGGTCATCGGCGTATCTGATTGCACTTCCTCCGCATTTTTCAAATCTGCATGATGTGTTCCATGTTTCTCAACTTCGAAAGTATCTACCAGATTAGTCGTACATAATTCAAGAAGAAATAATAGCTGTAGACGAGAATCTAACCTACCGACCGAGGCCGATAGTAATTCTAGATAAAGACGTGAAACAGTTGAGAAATAAAACCATTCCATTGGTGAAGGTAGGTTGGGAGAGTTTAACAATGGAAGAAGCCACATGGGAAATGGAAGATTACATGAGACATAAGTATACACAACTATTTGAAGACAGGTAAACCTTGAATTTTGAGGACAAAATTCTTTTTAGGGGGGAGAACTGTAATATCCCCAATTTTTTCTTATGTTACTAATTGAAATTTGTTTCTTTCAGAGAGGAGAAAGGATTTTGGATCTCATGGGAGGATTAAATTATTTTACTTAAGTCAAATAAGATAGTAGGAATGGTTAATATGGCATTTATGTAATTTCATTAAAATAGCATTTAATTTATGTAATTTATAGAGGATGGCATTAGTGTAAATAATGGATGATGGCATGGGAATTTTGGAGATAAAGAGGTGGTAGGTAGGGGTAGGTAGGAAAAAATAATAATAATAATAAAATAATGGGAAGATAAGAAGGAGAAAGGGGGAAGTGTTAGAAGGAAAGCGAGGAAAAAGAAAAGGAGAAAAAGAAAGGGGAGGAAGAGAAAAGGGGAAGAAGAAGAAGAGAAAGAGGAAGAAGAAGGAGAAGGAAGAGGAAAGAGAAATCAAGAAATCAAGCACCGAGTTTAAAGGAATTTGAGGTAGGTTTAACATTTATTAATGAATTTTGTATAAAATTATATATACGTTTTTATATTTGTTTAGATGTGATTTTGGATAACATGTGGTCTGGATATTTATATGAAATTCTATTTTGGATGTTTGGACATGCATATGGGTGCATGGGATTATATAAAATAAAATCAAATGAGAAGATAAATTAAGCTAAATTTTGGAATAATTGGGAAGTTTCTGTTTTTGGAATTTTGAGAAAATTCGGTAAGGATTTTAAAGAATTGGTGAACATATGAATTGTAGATATGTCTCACGGATCTATAGGTTTTGGAATTACTTAATTTGGAGTTAATATGAGGGAGATATGGCTGATTAATTGAGTAGAGGTCGGAATTCAGGATAGTAAAATTAAGCATTTTTGTTTTAATTTTATGGGAATAATTCGTAAAGAATCTGAAGAAATTATAAACACAAAAGTTGTAGATAATTGTCCTCGATTTCTATAGGATTTGAAATCACCTCAATCGGAGTTCGTATGAGAGAGATTCTAGGTTGCTTCAGCACGGGTAGGCCGTGTTCGGGGCTGTTTTTAAGCATGTTTCAAGTATTTTTCAAGCATAGCTGTGTTTTAAACATGACCAGGCCGTGTTGGGTGCTGGATTATCATACTTTTCACTCTTTTATGCCTAAAAATAATCTTGTTTGTTGTAATATTTTTAAGAAACATATATTCAAGAAAAATATTTTTAAAATGATGATTCTGGTATCACAAATTACTCTTTTTCTTTATTTGATTGAAAATGAATTATATTGAATATTGGTATGTGATGAATGATTATTATTCATTTGGTATAAAAATGATGCATCATATTATGAAAGTAATTAAATGGCCAGCGTAAAGCTCATGACGAGTTGCTTGATAGTTATATATCGTATTTGATGAATATGAATTTATATATATACATTTATATGTATGGATGAATATCGACGGGTTGTATGGCTTGAGACAGTACCGAGTAGGGGAAGCCCTATTAGCTTGAGTGAACCAAGGGAGGGCCGCTCCAACCGGGTGTCAGTGGTAATGTGAGGGGGAAGGAGGGTGATGTACTCACATTCCCTTATCACTTATTGTGATTGTAGTCAATCGGTCACTATGCATATAGCAAATGAGTAAATTAAAAGTCGTGATAGGGCTGAGCATTAAAAAAAAGGACTTCCAGTGCATGTATAGTATGATAATTATGCATAAACAAAAATTATGATTTTATCTCAAAATTTTGATATTTCTCTGTAGCTTATACTGCTGAACATAACTCTTATTTTCTCATCATATTTTATTTATGTTAAGTCTACTGGGAACCTTTGTTCTCACTATTATTGTGGTGTTATGTTCAGATAAAAAGAAATGAGATGCAACACAAAATGGTGTTACTGATGGAGATCTAGATGTCAGCACCACCTCCTCACCCTTTGTATTTCAAGGGTGAAGTGCTATATAAAGACTCTTATTTATGTACTGAAATGTTGTATTGTATAAATATAACATGTGTAAGGTTTGTAATATATATGTAAACATGTATATTGTGTTTTGAAATGTTGTATGGTATAATCATAACATGTATGAGGTTTGTAATAAATATGTATATATATATATATATATATATATATATATATATATATATATATATATATATATATATATATTGTGTTTATACATATGGCGTATTTAACATGCGTATAGTGAAAAAAAAACCCGGACGTTACAAAGGAGGGAGAGAGTTCAACCAGGAAAGAGTGTTGAAGATGAAGAGAATTATAGAGATGGTTTTGATGAAGTTGATAGGGATTTGAGTGATGCCAATGGAAGATATGGTGGGAGGTTTAGAGAAGTAGGGAATCGGGTTTATAATAATTTAGAAAGTATTAAAATGAAAATTCCACCCTTCCAAGGTAAAAATTATCTAGAAGTTTATTTAGAATGGGAGAAAAAGATGGAGTTGGTGTTTGATTGTTATAATTATTTTGAGTTGAAAAAGGTAACATTGGCTTCCAAGGAATTTATTGACTATGCTATTATTTGGTAGGATCCATTGATTTTAAATAGGAGACGAAATGGAAAAAGACCTATTGAGATGTGAGAGGAGATGAAAGAAGTTATAAGAAAGCGATTCATTCTAAGTTACTACCATAGAGACATAATTAAGAAGTTGCAACACTCAAAGGTCCAAAAGTGTTGAAGATTACTATGTTGATCAAGTGAGGTTACAAAAGAATGAGTGAAGAAAAGAAAATGAGTGAAAGAATTAAGAGATAAAAAGATAGAGATGCAAAGAAAATTATAAGAGAAAAAGAGATAAAGGACAGAAAAAGTATGATAGAAAAAGAGAGAGAGAGGCCGAGAAAATTGAGAAAAAGAGAGAGAGGTTGAGAAAATTATGAGAGAAAAAGAGACAGAGGACAAGAGAATTAAGAGAGAAAAAGAGATAGAGGCTGAGAAAATTAAGAGAGAAAATGAGAGAGAGGCTGAGAAAATTGATGGAGAAATTAAAAGAACCAATTAAGTCATTGAAAGAAAAATCGAGAGAAAACCAATGAATTTTTATGCAAGAAAAAGTGTGATAAAAAATGTTTTGTTCTTTATTTTGCCAATGATTGTATTAATGAGCTTAACTCTTATTTACCCAATATTGAAATTTCTCTTGTGTTGGGTAATGTTTTCAATGCATGTAACAAAATGTGACATTTGATAAGTTCTTTGGGCATAATAAATTTCTTTTTAGAGAAAATAAATTGTGTATGCCTAAATATTCTTTGTAGGATTTGCTTGTTAGGGAAGCTCATGGAGGTGGTTTAAGGTGGCATTTTGGCATATCTAAGACTTTAGATGTTTTGCATATGAAACATGATGCAAAACGAATATGTGAATAGTTTTTAACTTATAGAGGTGGTTTAGGGAAGCTCATGGAGGTGGTTTAAGGTGGCATTTTGGCATATCTAAGACTTTAGATGTTTTGCATATGAAACATGATGCAAAACGAATATGTGAGTAGTTTTTAACTTATAGACAAGCTAAGTTTAAGATGAAGTCCCATGGTTTATTTGCTCCTTTATACATACGTAATGAACCTTGGGTTGACATATCTATGAATTTTAAGTTGGATTTACCTCAGTCAAAAAGGGGTAGCAATTCTATATATGTGGTTGTTGATAGGTTTTCTAAAATGAAACATTTTATATCATATCATAAAACCGATAATGCATCTTCTATTACTGATTTGTTTTTCAAGAAAATTGTGAGATTGCATGATATGCCTAGGAGTATTGACCATGTTAACTTAGATGCTTGGAAGAAAGCCAATTTTGTTAAGCAAATATATAAGAAGGAAAGGAAAGACATTGAGAGAAAAATTAAGTACTATGTCAACAACCTAAAAAGGGACACAAAAAAATTGTATTTGAGCCTAGAGATTGGGTTTGGTTACATATGAGAAAGGAAATGATTCTACGTCAAAGGCATTTGAAATAACTTCGAAGAGGATATGGTTTATTTCAAGTGATTGAAAGAATCAATATCAATGCCTACATGCTAGATCTTCCAAGTAATGATAATGTTAGTGTGTGTTTCAAAGTTATTGATTTATTTCTTTTTGATGTAGGTGCTGATTTGATGACAAATCCTTTTCAAGAGGAGGGGAATGATGTGAGCACATCTAGCGAATGGAAATATAATGCAGAACTGCTTGAAGTCCCAAGTGAACTTATCATAAGAACTCAGGCTAAAAGATTTAAAGAAGCATTTAATGGTCTAATTCTAGAGGCCGAACAAGGAGATACCTGCATTACTACAAAAGAAGAGCTAAAACTGATCCATGTCATTAAAACCCACTTAAATATGGGCCAAGACCAACCAATCTAAATATGGGACCTAAAGAACAAGAAGATTTAAGGCTGAAGATTGAATATAGGCCCAAAATTAATGAGTTATTTTATGGCCCAATTTAAGCTACATTTTTCTTATTTATTTAATTTTACCTTTAGTTTGTTTGACTAGGAAAGTTTCCTATTTTGTCGTTTCCTTGTCTAACTAGACGAGTTTCCTATTTTTAGTTTTCCTTGTCCTGTAAGAGTTTCCTATTTGATAGTTTCTAAAAGAGATTCCTATTTTTAACTTTGCTTGCCCTATAAGAATTTCCTATGTAATTTTCCTTGTTAGTTTAGGTTATTGGCCTATAAATAGGCATGTATGCTCTTGACAAATATAGATTATCATTATAATATTGAGACTATTTTCTCTTTGGTTCTTTAGAGAACTTTTTTGAACTTATCAAGATTTTTCTTATGGCATTCAAGTAAGACTTATCACTCACAATCTTCTTCTCTTTTCTTGAGTGTGGCATCTTCAATATTTTCTTATACCTTTGGTTCTTATCTCTTCATAGATAACGAGTCAAGGTCATTTTCTTTTAAATTATTTTTTTATATGAATGGTTAGTTATGCCATTTGGATTAACTAATGCACCAAGTGCTTTCATGAGATTGATGAATCATATTTTGTGTGCTTTTATTGGCAAATTTTTGGTTGTATACTTTGATGATATTCTGATTTATAGCAAAAACTTGAATGAACATGTTAAGCATTTAAAACTTGTTTTAGATGTTTTGAGAAAAGAAAATTTGTTTGCTAACATCAAGATATGTACCTTTTGCACAGATAAACTTGTATTCCTTGGATTTGTTATTAGTACTAAAGGAATTGAGGTGGATGAAGAAAAGGTAAAGGCAATTCAAGATTGGCCAAGTCCTACAAATGTGGATAATGTTAGAAGTTTTCATGGGTTGGCTAGCTTTTATAGAAGGTTTGTAAAAGATTTTTGTAGCTTGGATGCACCTTTGACTGAAGTCATAAAAAAGAATGTGGGGTTTAAGTAGGGTTATGAATAAGAAAAGGCATTTAATTTGATTAAAGAAAAATTGATTAATGCACCCTTACTTTCTTTACCTAACTTCACAAAAAATTTTGAAATTGAGTGTGATGCCTCAGGAACAGGTATTAGAGCTATTCTAATGCAAGAAGGGCGTCCTATTGCCTACTTTAGTGAGAAACTAAGTGGAGCAGCCCTAAACTATCTGACATATGACAAAGAGATGTATGCATTGGTTAGGGTATTAAAAACTTGGCAACACTATCTTTGGCCAAAAGAGTTTGTGATTCACATTGATCATGAATCTTTAAAGCATTTAAAGGGTCAACACAAGCTAAACAAATGACATGCCAAATGGGTGGAGTTTATTGAAACATTTCCTTATGTGATTAAGTACAAAAAAGGTAAGGAAAACATTGTGGCTGATGCATTGTCTTGAAGGAATATTTTACTTTATACTTTAGATACAAAATTGCTTGGTTTTGAATATATAAAAGAGTTGTATGTTGATGATTCCAATTTTAGTAATGTATTCAATGCATGTGAGAAAGTGTCATTTGGTAAGTTCTTCAGGCATAATGGATTTTTGTTTAGAGAAAATAAATTGTGTGTGCTTAAATGTTCATTATGTGATTTGCTTGTTAGATAAGCTCATGGAGTTGATTTGATGGGGCATTTTGGCATATCCAAGACTTTGAGTGTTTTGCATGAACATTTCTTTTGGCCTCATATGAAACGTGATGTAGAACGGATATGTGAAAAGTGTATCATTTGTAGACAAGCTAAGTCTACAACTAAGCCTCATAGGTTATATACTCCTTTGCCTATACCTAGTGAACCTTGGATGGACATATCTATGGATTTTGTGTTAGGCTTACCTAGGTCAAAAAGGGGACGTGATTCTATATATGTGGTTGTTGATAGGTTTTCTAAAATGGCACATTTCATACCATGTGATTAAACTAATGATGCATCATATATTGTTGATTTGTTTTTCAAAGAAATTGTGAGATTGCATGGCATGCCTAGGAGTATTGTGTCTGCAAAATTCTTAAGCTATTTTTGGAAGACTTTGTGGGGTAAGTTAGGGACGAAACTTTTATTTTCTACTACTTGTCACTCACAAGCTGACGGTCAAACTGAAGTAGTTAATAATACTTTATCTACTTTGTTACATGCCATAATACAAAATAATTTGAAATCATAGGAAGAATGTTTGCCACATGTTGAATTTGCATATAATAGAAGCATACATTCTTAACTAAGTTTTCTCCTTTTGAAATTGTGTATGGGTTTAATCCATTAACTCCGTTGGATTTAACTCCTTTACCTATGGCTGAGCATGTTAACTTAGATGGAAAGAAGAAAGCTGAATTTGTTAGGTAGATTCATGAAAAAGCTCGACAAAACATTGAGAGAAAAACTGAGCAATATGTCAAACAAGCCAAAAAAGGGCACAAGAAAGTTGTACTTGAACCCGATGATTGGGTTTAGTTGCATATGAGGAAGGAAATGTTTCCATCTCAAAGGTATTCTAAATTACTTCCAAGAGGGGATGGTCCATTTCAAGTTATTGAAAGGATCAATGATAATGCCTACAAACTAGATCTTCTAGGTGACTATAATGTTAGCGTAACCTTTAATGTTTTTTACTTGTCTCCTTTTGATGTAGGTGATGATTTGAGGACAAATCTTTTTCAAGAGGAGGGGAATGATGAGATCATGGCTAGGGATAACAAACATAAATGGAATGTGGATCCGCTACAAGTCTCAGTTGGACCTATCACAAGAGCTCGGTTTAAAATATTCAAAGAACCACTTAATGGTCGAATTCTAGAGGTTTATCAAGGAGAAAACTGCAAGACTACTAAAGAAGAGTTAAGACTGATCCATATCATTAAAATCCACTTGACTACATTTTTTTCTAATTTATTTATTAGTAGTGTTTTTTAATTTGACTAGAAAAGATTCCTATTTGATAGTTTCTAAAACAATTTCTTATTTTTAACTTTTCCAACCCTATAGGAGTTACCTATGTAGTTTTCCCTATTAGTCTAGGTTATTGACCTAATGATGTGAGCACGGCTAGTAAATGGAAATGGAATGCAGACCTATTGGAAGTCCCAAGTGGACCTGTCATAAGAGCTCGGGTTAAAAGATTCAAAGCAAAATTTAATAGTTTCAATCTAGAGGTCTATCAAGGAGATACATGCATTACTACAAAAGAATACCTCAAAATTGGTCCATATCATTAAAACCCAGTTAAATATGAGTCAAGACCAGCCAATCTGAATGTGGACCTAAAGTACAAGAAGATTGAAGGCTACAAACTGAATATAGGCCCAAAATAATGGATTTATTTAATGGCCTAATTTAAGCTACATCTTTTCTGATTTATTTACTTTTAGTATTTTGTTTATTTGATAGGAAAGTTTCCTATTTGATAGTTTCTAGAAGAGTTTCCTATTTGTATTTTTCCTTGCACTATAGGAGTTTCCTATTTGATAGTTTCTAGAACAGTTTCCGATTTCTAATTTTCCTTGTCCTATAGGAGTTTCCTATATAGATTTCCTTGTTAGTTTAGGTTATTGACCTATAAATAGGCATGTATGCTCATGAATAATTCAGTTGATCAATTATAATATTGAGAGGGTTTCTCTTTAGTTCTTTAAAGAACTTTTATGAACTTATCAAGATTTATCTTGTGGCGTTCAAACAAGACTTATCACTCACAATCTTCTTCCTCTTTCTTGAGTGTGGCGTCTGCAATATTTTTATACCTTTGATTCTTATCTCTTTATAGATAATGGGTCAAGGTCATTTTTCTTTAATTTATTTTTGTTATAAATCTGATTAGAACACGATCCTTCCAATCGGATCCCATATTGATTTCGGGTCTCTCTACTCTTGGTGAGGTTCCTATCAGAGGTTCACATCATTTGGTATCAGAGCTTAAGTTCTAAATCAGGTTTAATCTATCCTATTTGTTTTCTTATTCTTATTCCATCTAACTATCTTGTATATTTTTTTCTGTGTTCTTCGTTCTTCTTATCTTCCAATTTTCGTTTTATTTCTAGTGTTCTTAGTTCAAGTGCATATATGAAAAAAAAAGACAAAAAAATCACAATTAAAAAAAAAGGGAAAAAATGAAGTGCAGAATTCTAAAAAAAAAGAAATTCGAAAAAAAAAAATTAGAACCAATTATTGTTGAAATTCAAGTTTCCACCTAGATTTTGCATTCTGATCTTAAAAAAAAAGTGATCTAGTAATTCTAATTGCATTAATTCTTTTTTTTCCTTGCTTTGATATTTGGTTTTCTTATTTTGATTATTTTTCCTATCTCAATTGTTAATGATGTGAACCCCTGATATGAACCTCACCAAGAATAGTGAGACCCGAAATCAATATAGGATCTGATTGGAAGGATCATGTTCTAATCAGATTTATAAAAAAAAATGACCTTGACCCATTATCTATAAAGAGATAAGAACCAAAGGTATAAGAAATATTGCAGACGCCACACTCAAGAAAGAGGAAGAAGATTGTGAGTGATAAGTCTTGTTTGAACGCCACAAGATAAATCTTGATAAGTTCAGAAAAGTTCTTTAAAGAACCAAAGAGAAACCCTCTCAATATTACAAATGATCAACTGAATTGTTCATGAGCATACATGCTTATTTATAGGCCAATAACCTAAACTAACAAGGAAAACTATATAGGAAACTCCTATAGGACAAGGAAAATTAGAAATCAGAAACTGTTCTAGAAACTATCAAATAGGAAACTCCTATGGGGCAAGGAAAAATACAAATAGGAAACTCTTCTAGAAACTATCAAATAGGAAACTTTTCTAATCAAATAAACAAAATACTAAAAGTAAATAAATCAGAAAAAACGTAGCTCAAATTAGGCCATTAAATAAATCCATTATTTTGGGCCTATATTCAGTTTGTAGCCTTCAATCTTCTTGCACTTTAGGTCCATATTCAGATTGGCTAGTCTTGACCCATATTTAAGTGGGTTTTAATGACATGGACCAATTTTGGGCTATTCTTTTGTAGTAATGCATGTATCTCCTTGATAGACCTCTAGAATGAAACTATTAATTCTGCTTCGAATCTTTTAACCCGAGCTCTTATGACAGATCCACCTGGGACTTCCAACAGGTCTGCATTCCATTTCCATTTGCTAGCCATGCTCACATCACCTGTAAATAGGCATGTATACTCTTGAACAATACAGATTATCATTTATAATATTGAGAGTATTTTCTCTTTGGTTCTTCAAAGAACTTTTTTAAATTTATCAAGAATTTTCTTGTGGCGTTCAAGCAAGACTTATCACTCATAGTCTTCTTCTCTTTAATGAGTGTGGCATCTTCAATATTTTCTTATACCTTTGGTTCTTATCTCTTTATAGATAACGGGTCAAGGTCATTTTCTTTTAAATTATTTTGTTATAAATCTGATTTGAACACAATCATTCCAATTGGATCCCATATTGATTCCAGATCTCACTTCTTTTGGTGAGGTTCATATCAAGGGTTCACATCATACAACTTGCTCTTTGTAGAGCTTCACATTCTCATAAGCATCTCTAAAAAAATATATAGCAAAGATATTCAAGTGATAGTTTCATACCTAGAAGGAAATTACCTGATGCTTGCTGTAGCTTTTGCTTAAATTTTCTATTGGATTTTCTACATAAACTTGCTCCATATAAATTTTGTAATTTCATAGGCATCGCCCCAGAACACATACTGAAAATATTCAAATTATATTTTCAATTATGGAGAAATATTACCTGATGCTTGATATAGCTCTTTTTCTATTTTAACCACTGGTGTTTGTAACATTCCTAATTTTGTTTCTTTTATTAATAAAGGTACATAAATATTTAATTAAACAAATAAAACTTATTAAACAATTATAAGCCTTAGAAATTCTTCACCTTATGTATATGCATATAAAATGTTTCTAACATTAAGGGAATAGGTAAAGAGAGAAAATCTAATAGGAAAAATTAGAAATAACATTCTAAAGAGAGGTGAAATTCTTGGATAAGGAAGATAAATTTTTAGAAGTAAATAAAGGTCTTAAAATTTCAAGAAGATTTGATTATGGTACTTTTTTTCCTAATTCAAGAGTTAGAGTTCCTAAGTTTAACATCTCCACCCACACATTGGGCCTTCACCTATGGACACTTCATTTCCACTTCACATGAGTTTTTAGAAGTAAGTACTCAAGGTAAGTTAGCTTAATCTCCATTTGAATCCATATTTTCTCTTCAACCTTGGGGTTCAAAACTTAACCTCCTTCTCTGCTATATCATGTTACATTTTGATCTTGTAGATGATGTATGTTTGAATACTTAGGTTGGTGTGGCTATAGGTGGAAAAATTTTAGAGTATTGTGCTGCTGTTATGTATATTTAAATGTGGTGAAAAATTGATGGGATATGGTTATATTAATGAAATGAATATGACCTTAAACACCTAGAAGAAGACTGTGAGAAATTTATGTTGGGAATACCCTTAATAATACATGATTTGATTTTTTGTTTTCTAGAGAAGATGATGGAATATGTTAAATTAAGTGTAAGGAATCTAATTAAAATGTTGAAATAAGTAATCCTATGGTTATATGGAATTTAGGAAGAAAGTGGAAGAGGATTTAATAAAAGGATGAACTAGAACCTTAAGAAGGGTTTTGGTTAGAAAATTGGATTTCAGACTAACTAGGGAAACTTCTGTTTTTGAAATTCAGGGAAGAATAGTTTAGGAATTAAAATAAATAATTAACATGAATATATATATATATATATATATATATATATATATATATATATATATATATATATATATATGTCTCATAAATTTTTAGTCACTGGAATTACCCAATTTAGAATCCATATGAGGGAGATATGGTCAAATTAGTAAGCAGTGGTCAGAAAATAGTTAACAAAGGAAGAATCTGTTAGAAAAGTTTATGTGTATGAATTTTTGAAAAAATTCTGTAGAGAACTAAAAAAATGGTTAACATGATATATATATATATATATATATATATATATATATATATATATATATATATATATATATATATATATATATATATATATATATATATATGTCTCATGAATTTGTAGCCACTGAAATTATTTAATTTGGAATCCATATGAAGGAGATATGGATATATTAGTAAGCAGTGGTCAAAAAATGGTTAACTAGGGAAGAATCTGTTCGGTAAGTTTCTGTGTATGAATTTCTGGTAAGATTTTGTAGGGAATTAAAAGAAATTTTTAACATGGAAAATATAGATATATGACATGAATTTTTAGCCACTAGAATCACTTAATTTAGAGTCCATAGGAGGGAGATATGATCAGATTAGTAAGTAGAGGTCAGAACCTACCCTAGAAGAAATAACATTGAATTTGAGGGAGCAATAACACCATAATTCCTTACGATTTAATTAAAATGTTAAACATAAGAGTTTTAGAGGATTGTCTTAATTTTAAATAGACACTAAGAGCACCTTAATTGGAGTTAAAATGAGGAAGTTATGCTCTACTTAATAAGAGATAAAAATAATATTTAAGAAAGAATAAGAATCTAATAAATGAAAACAATAAATAACTAGTGTATGCTCTAACCATTTCCATTGTATAAACTCCTTACCATCTTAAGTGAGTAATTTTGACATGAAAATATTTTCTAAAGTGATATTCAAAAATGATTATGTTCATGGCATGATTACCAATAATTTTTGGTAATGATTATATTTTAATGGTAAATTTTGGCATGTGAATATAATTAACATACTTGTTATTGAAATTATAATTTTGGCTATTAATTTGAAAAGAAAAGAAAAGAAAAGAAAAGAGATGAGCACGGTCATATGGCGGGTCCATGTGGTGCACCAGTAGGGCCCGCTCTACTCACGGCTATGATTATGCTAATGAAAAAAGAAAGAGAAAGTATGTCATATCGAACGGAGCGAGAAAAACCTATATCAGAGAGTAGAAAGTACTCACCCTGACCGGGATAACTTGATATTAAAATAAGTTGATAGCCATAATATGATATTATGAAAATAGTTATTCATGTCATACATGTCATTACTGAACGATTTTCATGTGCATAGATAAAGTACATTCATGTGACCTAAGATATTTGCTGTAGCTTATACATATGAACATGATATGATGAGTTATGTTGATGATAATAATGATTTATTGTTGAACCTACTGGGATTTAATTCTCATTATATTTCCATATCATGTTTAGAAGACTAAATATGCAGATATTCTCTATGACTGGCTTTTAGCATATGTTGGGTCGACTTGACTAAGATTCCGGTGAAGGTGCAAACACCCGCACCCGTATTCCCAAAACTGATCAATATTGATGAATAAGATGTAGACATATAAGTGTTTGATTTTTGTACGGACTTTTTTAATTAATGATGTGTATGTGAATCCAAAATTGTATAAGTGTTTTTGGTGTACCATAAACCTTAATTATGCTTGATTAATTTAATTGAATGTTATTATGAGTTAAATAGTTAGAAGTAAAGAGGTAATAACTTCATGGGATTTTACAAATATATATATATATATATATATATATGTAAAAAAAGGAGTTGTTACATAATTGGTATTCAGAGCAGGTCAATCCTAGATGGCTAGTCGGTGAATGGTTATCTGAATCGATCTTATTATGTCTTGAGTATGTTTGTGGTTATGTTGTGTGAGGGATCAATGATTTCATATAGCTACTCAAAGTAGAGTGAGGAAAGGAGAGAAAGAGAGGAGAAGAGAGGAAGGAAGAAGAAGAAGTTTAGAGGACTAAATACTCAAAATAAGTTAGCTTTATCTCTACTTGAATCCATCTTTTCTCTTCATCCTTGAGGTTTAAAATTGACCCTTCTTCACCTATTTAAGTTGTAATGACCTGAATTTTTTTAGCAATTAACACAACAGATAAACAACCATCCAAAAAGATATGCATCTTATATATATATACGAGTCTACATCACATCAGAGATTAGCTTGTATGTATTGTAATGTCCCTAATTTAAGGGCACGTAAACAAACATAATTTTTTTTGCAATCAAATATTTACCATAACATGCATATCACTATTCTTTGTGATGGAAATATATACATATAAGTTCTCTCATGTATATACATTATACAGTCCAAGTTATAAATGTCAAAGTAATAGCAGAAGTAGGGATCCTACCTGTGGCGTTCAAAGCACACTCTAAAATACAAACACAGTATAATTTAATAACTGTGAGTCTTGAAAGCAATGTGGACTCATCCAGAGAATATATCACTTAACTGATCACTTATCTGTAGAATCAAACTCTGTATTCTTATTTGAAAAATGTAGAAATATCGTGTAGTGAGTTTGACAACTTAATGAGCTGATAATACCTCCTGTGACCTATTAGGTCAGCATATGGATGTACTCATGTTTTAAAATTTGTTACACAAAAAATATAGTTCAAAAGTACATACATATGGGACCCGTATTTCAAATTTTCTCAAATAAAAGGATATTCAGATATCCAAAATCATATTCATCACAGTATGATCATTAAAATAATATTGTTATGCTCAGTTGTATAATGTATAGTAAAATATTAAGCTTTTGAGATAAAGTTATAACTTTTGTTGATGCATAATTAACATACTATATATGCATTGAAAAATCTATTATCTTTAGATAATGCTTAAATATGTTACAACTCTTAATACACTCAATTCACTCATTTGCTATACGTATAGTGACTAATCGACTATAGTCACAATAAGTGATCAGGGAATATGAGTTCATCACCCATCTGCCTCTTCACATTACCACTATCATCCGGTTGGAGCGGCCTTCCCTTGGCTCATTCAAGCTAATAGGGCGTCCTCTACTCGGTACAGTCTCAAGCCATACAATCCATCTATATTCATCTATACATATAAATACATATATATATATATATATATATATATATATATATATATATATATATATATATATATGCATATTCATAAAATGCAATGTATAATTATCAAGCAACTTGCCATGAGCTTTACGCTTACCATTCAATCATAATCAGTAACTTTATAGTTTTACAAATCAATGCGTCATGCACATAATACTCACTTTACCAAATAATAATAAATACATTTAGAACCACATATTCAATGAGTTTCAAAATCTATTTGCAAAACCATACTCTTCTTGAACTATGTGCTACTTCGTAAACAAAACAAATATTTTAACACATTTCAGAAACTTATGATAACATAAATAATTTCTAAACAGAATGAATTATACATTTTAAGTTCAAGAAGAGCATGTAGTAAGTCATAAAAAGAATTATCTACTCACAAGTCAGGGCTCTAGGTTGGATAGCCCCAAATGTATTTTTCCAAGCCAAATATAATCAAATAGATCTCAAAAACAAGTTCGGATGGTCCAAAAATCTGGGAAATAACTCTGAAATCACAAAATTTGGCCTTTGGGAGTTTGGTCAACACTAGTCAACTAATGGGTACTATTCACGATTGGGAATTACTATTCATCGCAGAAAAATACTATTTATGCCAACCAGAGTTATTGTTCATGACACTAAAAATTGTCAGATAACTATGAAACTTCATATCCTAAAGTTTATCTATCTCTTGTATCCTTCTATAGTGTCAGATTTCCAATTTAAGGTCTATAACTAAGAGTTCCAGAGTTTACTTTTTTTTTTAATTTTCTACTTTTGATCTATGGCAATTTTATGGTTGATTTGAAAAATTATTTTGTCAAAATCATTGTACTCTCCGTCCTGAATCTAGTGGTACCCTTAGTTTTGAGATCGGAAGCCAGTAAGCACTCCAGATCTAGAGAGAAAATTAAAGAGAGAGAAAGTAATATTCATCACTATTCATATACGAAGTTTTCTTATATTTCTTCAGCGTCTCCCTCTCCCCATTTTTTTTTAATTATTATTATTTAATAATTAAATATTTAAAATTTATTTTATTTTTTTATTATATACATATAAATACTATTTTTCATCCTAAAATATCTTAACAATTTCTAAAAATTTATATTATTGAAAAACTTTAGTTGAACTCTAAAATTGTAATTTTTCTTTATAAAATTTTAATAAAACAAATCACATTATAAAATATCTTCATGCGTATTAAAAGAAAGAAATTTATAGAAACAAAAATATATTTACTTTTACCAAAACATAATCATTTACAATAAAAATATATTTGTTTATAACGAAATATTATTATTTAAAAATAAAAATTATGGGATATTACATTCTTTCCCCCTAAAGAAATTTGGTCCCCAAATTTCAGCCGATCCTACCACATGTAGGGAATGAAGTCAAGGTATAATTCAGAGTTACCAACCTTATTACTCAAATAATTGGGGGTATCTTTTTTGTATATCATATTTAATTTCTAGGAAATCTCTTCACTTATTGATCAATAATAAACATCAGGTTTTCCTTATAATTAAGTCAAGTTCTTGTTCAATTGAATTTCTTGAAATCAGATAACATGAGAAAATTTTGATAGGTACTTCCTTAGCATTAATGCAAGAAAGATTGTGCCAACATCACTTAATCCTGATAGTAAAGCTAGGCAATATATACTATGCATACTTTGTCCAAGATTTCAAAAAAGCCTATATACTAGAGCTTAACATATTTCTTTTTTCCAAACCTCATTACTTCTTTTATGGGCGAGTCCTTTAAGAATATTTGGTCACTAACTGATAATTTCTAGTGCTCAACATTCATGGTCTTTATAGACTTGTAGCCTATATTAAGTTGTTTGTATTCTTTTCTAATCATTTTCATTTTATCAACGGCATCTTACAATAATTCTGACCCCATTGAATTATTTAACAGAAAATTAGTAACATCTCCTACACAAAACTTTAAGTCACCCAATATCATTTTATTAAAAGCATATGATGCTAAGATATCTCTCACCAAACTTGAAGACATTTGTTTGAAGCATGCTTTCTAAACTAGTATCATCAATTTAGTTTAGTCACATTCTATCTATTGCATGTTATTCCAAATTAGATTCCAAAGACTTAACTTTACTCAACTCAATCACCTATTAGAAGACCTACGATGTTTCATGTAAAATCTCAAATGGTGACATTTGTATATTGGCTTGATTATTACTGATATGAACAAATTAAACTAAGGACAAATAACTTCTAACTTTTATCAAAATTATATAAAGATACCAAAAGCATAACTTCCATTGCATAAACACATCATTTAGATTTACTATCAGCCACACTATAATCTAACAAATATCTTTAGGCTTCCTGAATAGCTTTCCTAAAACAAAATATTCAACTTTTTACTTGCTAACACACCAAACAGCGAAAGAAATATCACTTATATATTCTTTTTACCATTATACTAATACAATTTTTTCATATCTTAGTATATCCTTATTGCCTTAAGGTTATCCATATTCACAATCTATGGCTTCTTCTAAAATCTCATTTCTCAACCATTATTCACATCTTAACTACTAGACTCAATTTGGTATGGTATAAACCCTTAACACAAATATCTTGATCACTTACATTATTTTCAAACATGGTTCTCAAAATATTCTCCATATTTCCAAATTAAAAGTTCAAAGATTAATTTAAATTCTACTTCCCGTATTTTATTTCTCAAGTACTTCAACACCACTAATTCAATTGATTACATTCGTCAAAGCACTATAAGGCCATCATCTGTCTATTCCTTTCAAAATCTCTATTACTTTAACCTACTAACCACTTGAACACCATAATAACTGAGTTTTAAAGAAAGAAAATTCACCCTCCTTGTAATAAGGAAGAGAACCTTACATTTAATGCCAAACATTAATGAAGGATGACATAGCAAAAAAAGAGAAATAGTAGAGCATAGTGCCAAAATAGAAAGTCAAAAATTTGAACAAAGCATTGAAAGAAAATTAAAATCGATGGCCATAATTCTTGAAAATCTATAAACAAAATCTAGCTGCTATATTCAGCAAGAATCGTTGGTTGCAAGTTTTGAATATATGTGCCAAAATTTAATTCAAAGATACTGTTATTCGGTGGAAGAATATCACAAGGAAAAGAAGCATTTATGAGCTTATAAAAGTTTGTGAAGAATAAAGAGCACGTAGTTAATTGGTAGAATGCAGTTGGTTGCTTCAAAATAGATGTAATCAATCAACTATAAAAATAAAACAGTTCAAATTAAAAATTCTCAAAATAGTTAGTCGACTTAATATTATCGATAGTCGACTGGCAAGAACATTGAAAAAACAAGATAAATCATTTGATTGTCTCTCTTCAACAATTAACTGGTTTACATTTTCACTGTCTCTTTTTTTTTTTATAATGACGCCTATCACCTACAAATTTCCTACAAGAATCAAGATATTAATGCTTTGTCAAGGACAACAAGGAAAAGGAAAATTTCTGGTGATATCTTAATCTTATTCTCTTTATGTGCTAAATATGAGCCGTAATCACAACTACTATACATATGCATGCGTGTCGCCATTTTTTTAAAATTTTTACCTTTAATTTAACTGATATCCACCAATCACTCACATAGTTGTTCTAATTATGTACGGCCTATTCACATAGCTATCATAAGTATGCCTTTCTTTGAGTTCTATAAATGAACACATTAGTATCTTTACCTTCATAGTCAAAGTTAGGGTGAGTGCAGTTATGAAGGGAACCACATTCCGTCAGTTTCAAAATATTTTTGTATTTTGTGGTTCCAGTCCTGGAAAAGATGGAGAGTATGTGAAAGCTACATAAAATCTAGATGTAGTGATGGCTAGGAGAAAGATTCATTTAGTCTATGGTTGAGGTAACCGTAGATTAATGGGGTGTGTGTCTATAGTTGCACATATAGGAGGATGTCAAGTTCTAGGTATTATTCCCGTAGTTCTATCTACATCCAACATCGTAGGAAAGACAATTAGGGAAGAATTTAGGGTACTTTCATGCATGAGCGCATGGTTAGAATTATAAGCAATGTTGATGCCTTCATTGCCTTACCAAGTGGTTTTGGTACTTTAGAGGAGATTTTTCAAATAGTCTCTTAGGAACAACTGAATATACATCACAAACTGATAGGGTTGTTAAATGTTAATCACTTCTTTGATGGTCTATTGTCTTTTCTAGATTAAGCTGTGGAATAAAGGTTTATCCCACACTCAGCACGACGAATTCTCATCTCAGCTTCAAATGTTGAGGAGTTGATTGATGCTTTACAAGCATTTGTTCATGTACCTGATCCAACTATGGCTTAAATAGAATGGATGGCAGATAACCACAGGAAGTGCAAATTAAATTTGGATCTTCATTTTTAAATATAGTAAAATGTAGCCATTACTGTACCACTTTTACTTTCTTAGGGTCTACTTGGATACCATCTTTACCAACTATACTCCCTTAGAGTTTGTAAAATTATCCTCAAATATTGCTTATGATCCTCTAAACTCTTGGAACATATTAATATATCGTCAATAACTATTTTTACAATTTGATCCAAGAATGGCTTAAGTACTATATTCATAAAGTCCATAAATGCAGCTGAAGCATTTGTCAAACTAAATGACATCACTAAGAACTCATAGTGCTCATATCGAGTCCTGAAAGCAATTTTCAGAATGTTCTCTTCCCTTATCCTTAATTGATGATATCCAGATCTCAAATTAATTCTATTTTTTTTTCAAAATAAATATTGAACACACTATAGTTGGTCAAACAAATCATCTATATGAGGTAATGAGTATTTATTACACAGTGTCACTTTATTCAATTATTTATAATTTATGCATAATTGTAGTTATCCATCCTTTTTTTTCACAAATAAGTTTAGAACACCAAGGAGAGTACTAGGACGTAAAAATCCTTTGTCTAACAAGTCTTATAACTATTTTTTTTTTTAGTTTCTTAAGTTCAGTCGATATCATTCTATATAGGGATATAGATATTAGTTGAGTTCCAGGAAGTAAATCAATACCAAATTTTATTTAACGTTTTGGGGGTAATCTTGGAAATTCTTCAGAAAACACATTGGGAAATTTTTTAACCACTGGAACTTAATTAACACTAGTGTACTTTATATCAACATCTCTCACCATTGCCAAATATCCTTGGAACTCTTTTGGAATAACTTATGGGTTGCTAAAGCATATATTAGATTACTGGATACCTCACTACGGTCTCCTTATATAAAGAAAGAAGATTATTTAAGAAAATTTTATTTAATCACCTTAAGGTGACATTTCAAAATAGTATAGTATGATGCCAACTAATCAATTCCCAATACTACATCAAAGTCTACCCTATCTAGAAAACTGGGTACAACAGATATCACATTCAGAAATAGACACATTAGGCATATGTTTCAATTCTTTAAATTCTCTGACACACCTATCCCTTTCACTTTCAAGTAGAAATTGACCCAAAAATACTTTTTAAACTGTCACAATATTTGATCAATCTTATACTAGAAAATTTAGCAAACTTGGAATAGAAAGGAAATTGAAATCCTATAGAATCCCTCAGTAGCACCTGAGGTATAAATATGTCCTACTCATATCCATACTAAAGGTTCTACTAAAGAATCCTTTGCTCCGATAGCCACAGGGAAACCTAATACTCTGATACTAACTTGTAACGCCCCCAATTTACGGGTATGTAAACAAACATATTTTTTTTTCACAATCAGATATTTACCATAACATGTATAACACTATTCTTTGTCATGAAAATAGATACATATAAGTTCTCTCATGTATACATATTATACAGTCCAAGTTATAAATGTCAAAGTAACAACAGAAGTAGGGATCCTGTTTGTGGTGTTTAGAGCAAACTCTAGAATACAAAGTATAATTTAATAACTGTGAGTCTTGGAAGCAATGTAGACTCACCCAGAGAATATGTCACCTAACTGATCACCTATCTGCAGAATCAGACTTTTTATTCTTATATGAAAAATGTAAAAATATCGTGCAGTGAGTTTGACAACTCAGTGAGTAGATAAAACCTCCTATGACCTCGTAGGTCAGCATATGGATGTACTCATAATTTAAAATTTGTCACATAGAAAATACAATTCAGAAGTACATCCATATATGACCCATATCTAAAATATTATCAAATAAAAGGATATTCAGATATCCAAAACCATATTTAGCACGATATGATCATTAAACAATTATTGTTATGCTCAGCTGTATATACTAAAGTAAAATATTAAGATAAAGTCATAACTTTTGTTGATGCATAATTAACATACTATATATGCATTGAAAAATCTATTCTTTTTACATAATACTCAAATATGTTACAGCTCTCAATACACTCAATTCACTCATTTGCTATACGCATAGTGACCGATCGACTACAGTAACAATAAGTGATCAGGGAATGTGAGTTCATCACCCATCTGCCTCCTCACATTACCACTGTCATTCGATTGGAGCGGCCTTCCCTTGGTTCACTCAAACTAATAAGGCGTCCCCTACTAGGTACCATCTCAAGTTGTACAACCCGTCGATATTCATCTATACATATAAATACATATATATAAATACATATTCATCAAATGCAATCCATACTTATCAAGCAACTCGTCATGAGCTTTACACTTGCCATTCAATCATAATCAATAACTTTATAGTTTTACAAATCAATGCCTATTCACTTTACCAAATAATAATAAATACATTTAGAACCACATATTCAATGAGTTTCAAAATCTATTTGTAAAACCATACTCTTCTTGAACTATGTGCTAGTTCGTAAACAAATCAGATATTTTAACATATTTCAAAAACTTATGATAGCATAATTAATTTGTAAACATAATCAATTATATATTTTATGTTCAAGAAGAGCATAGGGTAAGTCATAGACAGAATTATCTACTCATAGATCAGGGCTCCAGGTTGGACAGCCCCAAATATATTTTTTCAAGTCAAATAGATCTCAAAAACGAGTTTGGAGTGTTCAAAAACCTGGAAAATGACTCCGAAATCGGGAAATTTAGCCTCTGGGAGCTCGGTCAATACTAGTAAACTGATGGGTACTATTCACAATAGGAAATTACTATTCATCGCACGGAAAATACTATTCATGCTGGTCAAAGTTACTATTCATGACACCAAAAATTGTCTGATGAGTATGAAACTTCATATCCTATAGTTTATCTATTTTCTGAATCTATCTACAGTGTCAGATTTCCAATTTGAGGTCTCTAAATAAGAGTTTCAGAATTTACATTTTTCTTAGATTTCTACTTCGGATCTGTGGCGATTCTGAGGTTGATTTGAAAAATTGTTCGGCCAAAATTGTAGTACTCTTCTTCCTAAATCTAGTGGTACCCTTAGTTTTGATATTAGAAGCTAGTAGGCACTCCAAATCTAGAGAAAAAAATGAAGGAGAGAGAAGTACTATTTATTACTATTCTTATACAAAGTTTTCCTTTTTGATTATATACATATAAATATTATTTTCATCCTAAAATATCCCAAAAATTTCTAAAAATTTATATTATTGAAAAACTTTAGTTGAACTCTAAAATCATAATTTTTCTTAATAAAATTTTAATAAAACAAATCACAATATAAAATAGCTTCATGCGTATTAAAAGAAAGAAATTTATAAAAACAAAAATAAATTTTATTTTAAACCAAATATAATTATTTTAAGTAAAAAAAATTATTTAAATTAAAAGCACATTTACTTTTAACAAAACATAATCATTTACAATAAAAATATATTTGTTTATAGCGAAACATTATTATTTAAAAATAAAAATTATAGGATATTATATGTACATGTGTAACCCTAGGTACTAAGCACATATTCAAAAGGTGAAGTACCGTTTGGTTACACAAAAACAATGAGGTTAGCCCATTTACAATAGCATATACCTATAACAACTATCCTACTGTACCTGTGGCCATCACGCCTGGGGTACTGGTGGTGGAGGAGGCGACTTGGGTGCAAGTACTTCTGCCATGTTAATGACAAGCAGGTTCACGACAACTGTGAACTGTCGCAAGTAGGGGACATCCATAGTCTGCAACACAAGCAAGATGATTAGAACCACGAACGACATGCTGATGATCTGAACATAACACCACAACATAGTGAGATATAAAATCCCAGCAAGATCAACATCCAACAAATAGAAACATAATAGAAAACGCACATGTTATGTTTAGTCTTTAGGACTTTTCTCTAAAAAAAGAACATTCCCTTCTCCACTAAAACTTATTTTCTATTTATTAAAATTGGGTATTTTACATCATTCCCTTCTAAGTTATATGGTAGCGGCATAAAAAAAGGCTTTATAAAGGTGTTTTTGGGTATTTTCCAAGTTCAAGAACCAAAGTTCTTAAGAGGAGAGTTGTCACGCCCTTAATTTAAGGGCACGTGAAAATCATATTTCACAAACAAATCTTTACCATAACATGCTTAATACAATCCTTTATCATGGAAACATATACATATAGGTTCTCTCATGTATACGCGATATACAGACCGAGTTTATAAATATTAAAGTAATAACAAAATCAAGGATTCTACCTGTAACGTTTAGAGCATACTGTAGAATACAAATAAAATACAATGCAAACACTATGAGTCTTAGAAGCAATGTAGGCTCACCCAGAGAATATGTCACCTAGCTGATCACCTATCTCCAGTATTAGACTCTATATCTTTATTTGAAAAGCATAGAGATATCGTATAGTGAGTTTGAAAACTCAGTGAGCAAATAAAACCTTCTATGATCTCCTAGGTCAGCATATGGATACAATCATATGTTTAAATTGTTGCATAGAAAATACAGTTCAGAAGTATATCCATATAGGACCCATATTTCAAATATTCTCAGTTCAAAAGATGGTCAGAGGTCTTAAACCAAATATAGTACAGTATGGTCATAAAATAAATAATGTTATGCATCTAAATGTTTCACATGTAAATATTAGGAGGCTCCCATATCATAACCATCAAATATTCCTAAGCACAAAGTAAAGGAGGGAAATCACATATCAGAAAGTTGGTATTTCACCTAGATAGTAGGTATCTCGCTCTCCTACATAGAATAGATCTTGTGTGTTGGCTGTCACATGAGGCTAGCACTTCCCCTACTAGTTGAAGTTATAAGGAGCACCAAAGCTAACATCTCTTATTTTTAGTAAACAGTGTTTTCAATAGGATTCCTCCACACAAAAATAATTGCATAAATACAATGTCATTCAAAATAGAAGTTACAGTATGATACGAAAATTATAGTTTGAGTTTAGTTCTTCGATAAAAAACTTATCAGTTGAAGTTTAACACATATCCATATATTTTTTCCAAAAGCAACCTTATAATTATACAGATCAATGCCATGTGCACAAAAATATTCTCCTTTCAAAATGATGAGAAATGTATTTAGAAACGTATGTTCAATGGATTTTGAAATCAATATGCAAAACAATACTCTTCTTGAACAATATACTTATTAGTAAGAAAATATGATAATTTAATTCATTTAAAAGACCTATAATAGTATAAATGAATTGTATATAGTACCCATTTACACATTTAAAGTTCAAGAAGAGCATATGGTAAGTCATGGTAGGGGTTATCTTCACACAAGGTTAAGATTCAAAGTTGGACAGCCCTAAAATGCATGTTTCTAAGCCAAATATAACCAAATAGACCTCAAAAACGAGTACGGATGGTCCAAAAACCTAAGAAATGACTCCAGAATCAAAACATTTGGTCTTCGAGAACTTGGTAATTGGGATTGGTCTTTGGTGCATGCATCCACACTGCCTATAAGGATACGAGTGTCCTTCAAGCGTCGAGAAGTTTTGAGCGCGTGGAAGAACGTGGATGGGGTCCTTGGCCTGAAATTTGAGATCATAAGGTTTTTCCACCTCCTAAATCCATCTACGGTGTTAATTTATGATTTTGAGAACCCTTAACTATAAGTTTTGGAGCTTACCTTTTTCGGTGAACTTTCCTTCCATTTCTCGGTCAATTTTCTAGAATCCAATCAAATAAATTTGTAGATCTCTTCGTTTTAAGTCTGTTGGTGGTCTTGTTGTCAAAATCTGAGGTCTAGAAGTGTTAGAATTCTAGAGAGAAGTTTTAGAGTTTTCTAGAGAGAGAAAATGGGGAAAGAGAGAAAACTTCAGAATTTTCAGCCTCCTTGTGTGTCAGAGTTAATAAAATCTTATGGGGGACCAAACAAAAAAATTTGATTTATTGGGGAGTGTCCTTGCAACTTTTGTTATTTACATTTTGACACAAACTTTTGAAAAATTACACTTTGACCCCAAAACATAAATCCTCAATTATCTTTATAATTCTTTAACCAATGTGATAAATAAGCATATTTCCAATGGTACTTATCTTCATTTATCATAATTCTCTCTTACATTCATGATTTTTCTTTAATTAAGGATTTTTCATTTATTTAGGGTTTTCCTTTAATTTAGGGCTATTACATTTCCCCCCCTTTTATACATTCGGTCCCGAAATTTCATTACCATAATTGTAAATAAACACTAATCTCATCATTCAAACATATGCGAGTATTTGGCACACATATCATCCTTTCTTTCCCAAGTAGCCTCCTTTGAAAAATGATTATGCCAAATCACTTTCACCATAGGTATTTCTTTTGAAAGCAATTTCTTTACTTGTCTATACACTATTACTACTGGTTGTTCCTCATAGGTTAAATCTTCATCTGACTGAATATGTGTGCACTGAATTACATTTGTGGGATATTGTAACATCCTAAGCCTCTAATAAAGTTAGATAAATTTAAGAATAAGAAGAAAATACATATGACAAGTAATTAAGATGCTTAGTTATGTGACAATAAGGCAAGTATAAAATAGGTGACATAGTTAATCTTGAATCATATAAATAAAATTCTTAGGATCATAATGGATGGAGAGAGGACACAAATACATTTTTTAAGACATTACTAATCTAGGATTAGTAATAAATTAAGACATATATGAACAAGAATAAAAATGTGTTGTTGCTTGACAATAAAGTCTTTATAAAATATGTGGTACCATTTCATGGTTAGAAGTAATATAAATAAATAAAATTTTGGAGCATAAATGAGAGGAATAGGATACAAATATATTCCTTAGGATGCTACTAATTTAGGATTAGCAACATATTAAGGAAAGCAGAAGCATTACTTGATGCTATATATATAGATATATTTCCTCTCACCTCCACCATGCATATCATAATATATATTTACATATGCAAAAACATAAGCATTATGTGATGCTATATATATATATATATATATATATATATATATATATATATTTCCTCTCACCTCCACCATGCATATCATAATATATATCTACATATGCATGCACGTGAGACGTGAAACAGTAAAATCACACCCATCCTTTGTTCCATAAAGCAAGCAGAAACATGCCCACCATCTGCTCCATAAGGCAGCAGAATCACGCCCACCCTTACTCTATAAAGCAAGCAGAAGCATGCCCATCCTTTGCTCCATAAAGCAAGCAGAAACATACCCCACCATCTGATCCATAAGGCAGCAGAAAACACACCCCACCATCTGCTCCATAAGGCAGCAAAATCACACCCACCCTTTGCTCCATAAGATAAGTAAAAGCACTCATGCATGCAAGTTATGTGGTAGCATATGTTTTCCTTTTATGTGTTATGCATATATTTTCACCCACCCCCATTATGCATATTATAATATATATACATACACATGCACTTACGTGGAGAAACAGCAAGAAACCTACTTCCCTACCCTGCAAAACCCAGGGAATCCCTGCAACCATAGCAGCCAGCATCATGCATTTCGGTAAAAGGGCAGCAGAATTACACCAGCCTTACCTCATGAAAGCAATAGAAAAGAGAGAGGGATGGTAGCCAGAAAACTTAAGAGACAAGAGGAAGAAAGAGAGAGAGAGCAGCCAGGAAGAAGAAAAAAATCTGAGAGAGGAGGAAGAGAGAGAAAGTAACCAAAAAATATTGAGAGTTCCTTCTTCCTTCTTCCCTCACCATAAGGCAGTGAGAGTGAGAGTGAGTGATGAAATTTGAAGCTTTTCTCACCCCATATTTTGTGCAAAAAACATAGCTGAGTTGCAAGAGAAACCGAGAGGAGAATCAAACTAAAAATTGAGAGCCATAGGAGTAGGTTTGCACAAAGTAAGTTTGCCTTCTTGTAAAAATTTGGTTTAGAGTTTATTAGGCTAAATTTAGGATGAATTTCTGGCTAATAATTATATAAAATATGAAAACAAGTTCAACATAGAAGTTGTATCCCTATGTCTTATATTTCCATAGCATTTGGAATCACATCAATCGGATTTAATATGAGAGATTTATACTCTAGGGAGTGATGAGAGGTCAGAATCGGGTTTGGAATTCAGACTGGTGAGAATAGCTTCGTTTTTCGACTTTATGGGACTAACCTATAAGGAATATGAAGATATGGTTAACATGAAAAGTGTATATATATTTCTTACGGTTACATATCCACTGGAATAACCTAATTTTGAGTCCATAGGAGTGAGTTATGGTCTGATTAGTGAGTAAAGGTTATAGAGCACAGAAGGGTTAGGTTATAGAACACAGAAACCTTTTTGAACCTGAAAATATTGGCTCAGTAAATTGAGTAAATGGCCTTTAAATTCTCTAATTTTTGGTGAAAAAAGTCTTAACATGTTCATAATAAATTATGGAAATTTTCGTGAATTTTGAGAACCTACAAATAGGCCTTTTGCAATCCAAACACTGCTAAGAACAATCTGCTGGACAACTTAGGCTATTGATGGAAATACTAAACATTGAAGGGGTTAGATGTTGAATGTTCGTATGAAAATTTTATGAAATGTTAGAGGGATCCTAATTAAGGATCCCACCAAATTTTAGAGAATTATGGGCAGGTTAAGGCACATAATAAAATATAGAAATTTGGTGGGACAGGAAGTGAGTCAGAACAGACCATAACTGGGGACAGCCTTTAAAACTTGGGTTATTCGAGGGGTCAAATGAACTAGTTTCTATTGAAATTTTTATGGTGATTATATAACATATCTAGTATGCTTCATCTAAAATATCATTAATTTTGAAGAAGTTTTACCAATCCAAAGGAATGCAAAACAGAATAGAAATGAAATCGAAACCAATCTGCACTGTTCTGGGTTAAGGAGGTAGTTCTTGGGGTTGAATGGAAGAGTTAAGGACTGAGAGAACCACAAAATAAAATAAACATGTAAAGGTACCTCCATACAAAATTTTAGAAATTTTAGAGAACTTTTGTCATATTTAATAATAACCCCAAATCTGAACAGAATCATAGTTTTATTTTGGGGAGAAGAAGCTCTTAAACTAGAGATTTATGACTTCAGGTGCTAATATGCATGCATTAACCAAGAGCTCTTATATGTTTTAGTTTGAGTTTCTGGTAGTAACCTTGACAGCCTTGGAAAGGAAGTGACTGTGCTGGAATTGAGGTAGCTAGCTTTTCTTTAAAACACTCTTTATGTTTATGAACTTGAATTTATCAATTTTCACTAGTTGCCTGACTTTTATGTTATGATGAATGATGGTCTAAAGATATGTTATGTATGCATTCTCGGGAATTAAGGGGGTGCCCAAAGTGTGCTAGGTAAGCCCCATTTCCCCCACGTATTGGCCAATAATAGGAGATGCATAACCCTTTTGCAGGTATGAGACTGTATTGGGTAAGTAGACCAAAATGTTATGGGTCCCTAGTGTGACCAAGATGATGTATGTATGTATAGTCAGTGCTTATGTTTCAGTAAAATAAATTGAAATGTTTTAAGGAATGGAATGTGTACTATTTTTCTAAAAAAATTTCTAGCTATTGAGATTGTCATCTCATTTTGTTTTTATGTCCACATAATCACATTCCAGGTACTCCAATAAGAAGTGAGCAACAGGGGTCTTAAGGTTGAATCATCTGATCATGGATTGTATTTTCTTTGGTTGTGTAATTTATGTGAGATGGCCTAGATGAGTGCTAATTCCCTTTTAGACAGCTTATAATGTGATGTAATATAAGTTATGGACTGTACCTTTGTTTTATGGCATAAGATCCTTTTTGCTGTAAATAATACATATCATGCCTAGTTAGTTGCCTATAAGGAATTGAAATTTGAAAATGTTTAGAATAGCCTGAAGCACTTTTATACTTATCCAAGAAAGATAACAAACGATATAAGTGAATAGGTTAATTTATGGGCTAGGTAGACATTACTAGAAATTTATAGATAAAAAAAGTATAACACTAAATTCTCTTAAGTGGAATATTCTATGATGTGGATGTATGAAATAAGATGCTAGACAGCTTAGTTATGTGACATATATGATAAATACTTTCGTAGCATAAACACTTGAAAGACTAGATGGACATTACTCAATTAAGGTGGAAAAGCCAAACTATAAGCTATTTGTAACATTTCTAATTTCATTTCTTTTATTAATAAAGGCACATAAATATTTAGTTAAGGAAATAAAATTTATTAGACAATTTTTAGATATCTAAGGAAATATAAGCCTTAGAAATTCTTCACCTTATGTGTATGCATAGAAAATGTTTCTAATATTAAGGGAATAAGTAAAGAGAGAAAAACTTAATAGGAAAAATTATAAATAACATACTAAAGAGAGGCGAAATTCTTGAGTAGGGAAGATAAATTTTTTGAAACTAAGTAAAGGTCTTAAAATTTTAAGAAGATAGGATTAGGGTAATTTTTCCTAATTCAAGAGTTAGAGTTCCTAAGTTTAACCTCTCCACCCATATATTGGGCTTTCAGTTATGGCCGCTTCATATAGAGTTTTTCCACTTGACATGAGTTTCTAGCAAGCCAATTGGATAGCCTAAGGAAGAGATAAAACATAGACTTGGATTAGGATATAAAAGTTAGACTGATAGCCCAAAAATCATGAAATATGATCAAGCCCTCTATGAAAGGTAGAATTTCAGCCAAAGCAAAGGAAATAGGCAAGAATGAGCCCAAATCCAAGAGGAAAAAATAAGAATTATGTGAGGAAATAGTAGTGTAATAATAATCAAGATTAGGTTACATGGCATTAGGACAAAACATCTATATCCTACATTCATAATTTCAGCAAGTTGGTAATAATACATGGCATTAGGACAAAACATCTATATCCTACATTCATAATCAAAGGGACCCTGTCCCTTGTCTTAAGAATATTTTACCATGATATTCAAAATACAAATCTCCTTTTGTTATGCATATCTTGACTAAGGGAGAGGAAGACAAGAACATGAGTTGTCTTCTCCCAGAAAACAACCAAGTGCTTTCTAATAGTGATAAGGTAGACCCATGATTATGAGAGTTGAAACACTTGATAGTTTATTTAAGCAAAACCTGTAACAACTCCATTTATGTAAATGTAACAAATTTTTTTTTATATTTGTAAAATTCCATGAAGTTATTACTACTTTAATTCTAACCACTTAACTCGTAATAATAATCACTTTAACCAAGCATAATTGTTATTAACAGTGATACAATACTGAGTTTCCATACACACTATTATTTTACAAACTACACACCATTATTTTACAAACATTTGTACAAAGATACATATTAGCTCTAATCATCTATGTCGACTACTTCCGGGGACACTGGTGCGGGTGGCATGTCCACCGGAATCTCAGTCACATCTACGACAGATACATCTGAAATAACTGGAAGTTTGCCCAAGATAGGGCACCTCGATCCAACGTACATAAATAATAAGTGTCATAGAGAAAATCTGCATATTTATTCTTCTGAACATGATATGGAAATATAGTGAGAATTAAATCCCAGTAAGTTCAACAATAAATCATAATTTACCATCAATATAATTCATCATGTCATGTTCAGCTGTATAAACTACAGAAAATATCTTTGGTCACATGAATGAATTATATCTATGCATATAAGAATCATACAATAATGATATGTATGACAGGATTAATTATTTTCAGAATATCATATGATGGCCATTAACTTATTCTCATTTCAAGCTACCCCGGTCAGGGTGAGTATCTTCTACCCTCTGGTACAGGCTTTTCTCGCTCCGTCCAACATGGTCCACTTTCTCTTTCTTTTCTCATTAACATGATCATAACCGTTGGTAGGGCATCCCCTACTGGTGCACCACACGGATTTCCATGTGATCGTGCTCATTTCTTTTTTTTTCACAATGATAGCCAAAAATATGCTTTCAATAACAAGTATGTTCATCAAAATATAACTATTACCATAAATCATTGGTAATCATGCCATGAACATAACCATTTCAAATATCACTTTATAAAATATTTCCATGTCAGAATTTCACACTTAAGATGGTAAGAAGTTCATACAATAGCAATGGCTATAGCATATACTAGTCATTTATTATTTTCATTTATAAGATTCGTCTTCTTTTTTAAATATTAATTTTATTTCATTATTTTCTTGATGCAGGTTTTCATCATATCCAACCTTCTCTTTATGCTTGGCCTTTAGTAATTTTCTTCTTATTTATATCATTTCCAACACATGTTCTTACAAATTTATAGAGCATTGTTCTCCAATTTGATTTCTACTATTACCCTATAGTTAAAGAGGTTCATCTAGGATAGAAAAATGTTGAAAATAGGCTTAACCAGCTTCCAACACGGTCTGGCCATGTTCCAGGACACAACCATGCTTTAAAAATACTTCAAATGTACTCAAAAATAGCCCCGAACACGGCTAGACCGTGCTTGAAGCACCCAGAACACGGCCTGGCCGTGCTCCGTGACCTTTTCTCACTAATCAGAGCATAACTCCCTCATTTTAACTCCGATTGAGGTGATCTTGGTGTCTATGGAAAACTAAGACAAATATCTAAAACTATTATGTTAATCATATCAACACAATAGTAATAAATGTTGGTGTTATTACTCCCTTAAATTCAATATTATTTCTTCTCGGGTAGGTTCTAACCTTTACTTACTAATCTGACTATATCTCCCACATACGAATTCCAAATTACGTGATTCTAGTGGCTAAATATCCGTGACACATAAATATATAATTCATATGTTAACCATTTATTTTAATTCCTTATAGAATTTTCCCAGAAATTAAAACACCGAAGCTATCCTAACATATTCCTACCTGATTAACCATTTTCTGACATTTGTTTACTACTCGGAACATATCTACCTCATATGAACTCTACATTGAATGATTCTAGTGGCTAAAAATCCGTAACACATATATCTATAATTTATATGTTAACCATTTATTTTAATTCCTTATAGATTGTTCCCAGAAATTAAAACACCGAAGCCTAAAATTCGGCCACCCATAGCCATACCCTTGCAGAACTATCTACACTAACCTAAGTATTCAAACATAAATCACATGCTAGATCAATATGTAACATGATATAGCAACATCCATGACCAATCATCAAAGTTCTAAGATCAAAATCTCATATAAATGTTATAAGTTTCAAAAATTTTCTTCAAAAAGAAATATTGTTAAACTTACCTAAGAATCTCCCTAGCTTACTTAGTGAATTGGTTTTCTTGTTTCCTCTTGAAAGAAGTAGCAAGATTCCTTCCTTCCCTAAGCTTTTCTAGCAGCTTAGGTAAGAGAAGGAGGGTGAATTTTTGAACCTTAAGGATGAAGAAGAAAAATGGATTCAAGTGGAGATTAAGGTGACTTACCTTGAGTACTTAGCCTTCTAAACTTCTCCTTCTTCTTCCTTCCTTTCTTCTCCTCTCTTTCTCTCCTTTCCTCACTCTACCTTGCTTCTATTTCTCTCTCTTCCTCACTTGGACGAAATTAAAATGTTGTAGGGGTGGGTTTTGCTTATATAGACCACCAAATAATACAACTTTCATGATCATTGGTCTACCTTATCACAATTAGGATACACTTTGTTGAATTTTTGGAAAACAAACAACTCATGTTCTTGTCTTCCTCTTCCTTAGTCAAGATATGCATAGGAAAAAGGAGATTTGTATTTTGAAAATTATGATGATATGTTCTTAAGATAAGGGACAAGGTCCCTTTGATTTAGGGATTCATTTCCATTTTCTTTTGTCTTAAACAAGTATGATAGGTTTGCCTTTTTAGGTGGCAAATTTCTAGCCCTTTAATCTCCATTATTTGGTTGATATTTTTTGTGTGGGATAGGAATGTTTTGTCCTAATGCCATGTATTATCATACCACTTGCTAAAATTATGAGTGTAGGATATAGATGTTTTTGTCCTAAAGCCTTGTATTATCATGCCACTTGCCAAAATGATGAATGTAGAATCACACCACTTGCTAAATTTTTGTCTTAATGCCATGTAACCTAATCTTTATTATTATTACATTATTATATCATCACCTAATTTATTTTATTTTATTTTTTCCTCTTATATTTGGGCTTATTCCTACCCAGTTTCTTTGCTTTGGATAAAATTCTACCTTTCTTGGAGGGCTTGGTCACATTTTCATAATTTTTGGGCTATTGGTTCAATTACTATATTCTAGTCCAAGTCTATGTTTTATTTCTTGCTTAGGTTATCCAATGGGCTTGCTGGAAACTTATGTGAAGTGGAAAAACTCTATATAAAGTGTCCATAGGTAAAAGCCCAATGTATGGGTAAAGATTTTAAACTTAGTAACTCTAGTTCTTGAATTAGGAAAAATTACCCTAATCCAATGTTCTTGAAAATTTAAGACCTTTACTTGTTTCTAAAAATTTATCTTCCTTATCCAAGAATTTTGCATCTCTTTAGTATGTTCTTTCTAATTTTTTTCCTATTAGGTTTTCCCTCTTTATTTGTTCTCTTAATGTTAGAAACATTTTCTATGCATATACATAAGGTGAAGAATTTCTAAGGATTATATTTCCTTAGATATCTAAAATATTGTCTAATAAACTTTATTTCCTTAATTATCAATAAAAGAAACAAAATTAGGGATGTTACAAAACCCACCCTTATGACATTATAATTTTGTCCAAGTAAGGGAAAAGAAAAGAAAAAGCAAGGTAGAGTAAGGGAATGAGAGAAAGAGAGGAGAAGAGAGGAAGGAAGAAGAAGGAGAAGTCTAAAGGACTAAGTACTCAAGGTAAGTTAGCTTAATCTCCACTTGAATCCATTTTTTCTCTTCATCCTTGAGGTTCAAAACTCACCCTCCTTCTTTTATTTAAGCTATTGGTAAAGCTAAGAGAAGGGAGAAATCTTGCCACTTCCTTCAAGAGGAAACAAAAAAAAGAATTCACTAAGTGAGTTAGGGAGATCTTTAGGTAAGTTTAACAATATCTCTTTTTGAAGAAAGGCTTTGAAATTTGAAACATTTATATGGGATTTTGATCTCAATATTTGCTACTTTGATGAATAGTCATGGATGTTGCTATATCATGTTACATGTTATATTGCATATGATGGATGTTTTGAACATTTCGGTTAGTGTAAAATGTTTTGCATAGGTATCGCTATGGTTGACAAAATTTTAGGATTTCTATAATGCTATTTTGTATATTTAAATGTGGTGAAAAATTGATGGAGTATGATTAGATGTAAATTAGGAAGAAAATGGAAGATGACGTAATAAAATGAAGAACTAAAACCTAAGGAAAGGTTTGGTTAGGAAACTGGATTTTAGAGTAACCAGGGAATCTACTGTTTTTGATATTATGAAAAGAATCAGTTATGAATTAAAAGAAATGGTTAACATGAAAAATGTAGATATATGTATCACAGATTTTTATCCACTAGAATCACTTAATTTGGAGTTCAGAGGAGGGAGATATTGTCTAATTAGTAAGTGATGGTCACAAAATGGTTAACCAGGTAAGAATCTGTTCGGCATGCTTCTGTGTTTGAATTTATGGGAAACATATGTAGGGAATTAAAAGAAATTCTTAACATGAAATATATATATATATATATATATATATATATATATATGTCTCGTGAATTTTAGCCACTAGAAGCATTCAAATTTAAATCAATATGAGGGAGATATGGTCAGACTAGTAAGCAGAGATCAGAAACTAGTTAACCAGGGAAGAATCTGATAGGTAAGCTTATGTATTTAAATTTCTAAGCCAAATATGCCTGGAATTAAAAGAAATGGTTAACATAAAAAATGTAGATATATGTATAATGAATTTTATCCACTAGAATAATTCAATTTGGAATCAATATGAGGGAGATATGGTTAGATTAGTAAGTAGAGGGCAGAAACTAGTTAACTAGGAAAGAATTTGTTAAGTAAGCTTATGTATTTGAATTTCTGGGCAAAATATACAGGGAATTAAAATAAATGGTTATCTTAAAAAATATAGATATATGTATCACGAATTATTAGCCACTGGAATTATTCAATTTGGAATTCATATGAGGTAAATATGGTCAGACTAGTAAGTAAAGGTCTGAACCTACTCGAGAAGAAATAAAATTAAATTTGAGGGAGTAGTAACACCACGATTATTTAAGATTTCACTAAAATGTTCAATATAAGGGTTTTAGAGGATTGTTTTATCTTTAAATTGACACCAAGATCACCTCAATCGGATTTAAAATGAGGGTGTTATGCTCTGATTAGTGAGAAAAAAAAAATATTTAAGAAAGTAGAATAATCTTATAAATAAAAATAATAAATGACTAGTGTAGGACTTAGCCATTGCCATTGCAAGAACTCCTTACCATCTTAAGTGTGTAATTTTAACATGGAAATATTTTATAAATTGATATTTGAAAATGGTTATGATCATAACATGATTTCATTTTACCAATAATTTTTGGAAGTGATTATGCTTTGATGATAAATTATGACATGTGAGTATAATGAACATACTTGTTATTGAAATCATATTTTTGGCTATTAACATGATATCCATCATGTCATTACTGTATTAAAAAGTACTCACCCTGACCGGGGTAGCTTGATATATAAATAAGTTGATATCCATCATATGATATTTTGAAAATAGTTATTCATGCCATACATGTCATTACTGTATGATTTTCATATGCATAGATAAAGTGCATTCATGTGACCTAAGATATTTATTGTAGCTTATACAGATGAACATGACATGATGATCTATATTGATGATAATTATGATTTATTGTTGAACCTATTGGGATTTAATTCTCCCTATATTTCCATATCATATTCAGAATACTAAATATGCAGATATTCTCTATGACTGACTTTTAGCATACGGTGGGTCGAGTTGACTAAGATCCTGGTGAAGGTACAACCACCCACACTGGTATCCTACGAATTGGTTAATATGGATAAATAAGATGTAGACATATATGTGTTTGATTTTTGTACATATGTTGTTAATTAATGATGTATATGTGAACCCAGAATTGTATCAATAATAATGGTATACCATAAACCTTAATTATGCTTGGTTAATTTAATTGAGTGTTATTATGAGTTAAATAGTTAGAAGTAAAGAGGTAATGACTTCATGGGATTTAAAATTTGTTTACATATATGTATATAGATATATAAAAAAAATGGAGTTGTTACACTATTGGGTCGATCCTATTAAGAATTTCAAATGGACATATGTATTGTAGACTTAATTTTCCTTTTTTTTCCTAATCTCACTACCCCTTTTATAGGAGTAATTTTCAAGAAGAAATGTTCACCCATGGAACATTCCAAGGGTTGGTGTCGATTATCAACATAATTTTTCTACAACATCCCTAATTTCGTTTCTTTTATTAATAAAGGTATATAAATATTTAATCAAGGAAATAAAATTTATTAAACAATTTTTAGATATCTTAGAAAATATGAGCTATAGAAATTCTTCACCTTATGTGTATGCATAGAAAATGTTTCTAGCATTAAGGGAATAGGTAAAGAGAGAAAACCTAATTTGAAAAATTAGAAATAACATTCTAAATAAAGACAAAATTCTTGGGTAAGGAAGATACATTTTTGGAAGTAAGTAAAGGTCTTTAAATTTTAAGAAGATTGGATTAGGGTAATTTTTGCTAATTCAAGAGATAAAGTTCCTGAGTTTAACATCTCCACCTATACATTGGGCTTTCACTTACAGACACTTCATTTTCACTTAACATGAGTTTCTAGCAAGCCAATTGGATAGCCCAAGCAAGAGATATAACATAGACTTGGACAAGGATATAGAAGTTGGACCGATAGTCAAAAAATCATGAAAATGTGACCAAACCCTCCATAAGAGGTAGAATTTTAGCCAAAACAAAGGAAATGGGCAAGAGTAAGCCCAAATCCAAGAGGGGAAAATAAGAATCATGTGAGGAAATAGTGGTGTAATAATAATCAAGATTAGGTCACATGGTATTAAGACAAAACATCTATATTCTACACTCATAATTTCAGCAAGCCATGTGATGATATAATAGGTAATAATACATGGCATTATGACAAAACATTCCTATCCTACACAAATAATTTCAGCCAAGCAAGAAAGACTGAAGGGCTAGAAATTTTCCACTTAGAAAGGAAAACCTATCATACTTGAGTGAGATAAAAGAAAAAGGAAATGAATCCCTAAATCAAAGGGACCTTGTTGCTTGTCTTAAGAACATTATATCATGATTTTCAAGTACAAATCTCCTTTTGCTATGCATATCTTGACTAAGGGAGAGGAAGACAAGAACATGAGTTATCTTCCCCTAAAAAGCAGCCAAGTGCATCCTAATTGTGATAAGGTAAACCTATGATTATGAGAGAAGGACCACTTGATAATTTATTTAAGCAAAAACTACTCTTATAACATTAGAATTCAATCCAAGTGAGGGAGAGGGAAAAAGAGATGCAAGGTAGAGTAAGGAAAGGAGAGAAAGAGAGGAGAAGTGAGGAAGGAAGAAAAGGGAGAAATCTAAAGGACTAGTACTCAAGGTAAGTCAGCTTAATCTCCATTAGAATCTGTATTTTCTCTTCATCCTTAGGATTCAAAACTCACCCTCCTTCTCTTATTTAAGATGCTGGAAAAGCTAAGGGAAGGAAGGAATCTTGCCATTTCTTTCAAGAGGAAACAAGAAAATTTATTCACTAAGTGAGTTAAGGAAATCTTTAGGTAGGTTTAACAATATCTCTTTTTGAAGGAAAGCCTTGAAATTTGTAATATTTATATGAGATTTTGATCTTAGAACTTTGATGAAATTTATAATAATTGCTACTTTGATGATTGGCCATGGATGTTGCTATATCATGTTACATGTTGATGTTGCATGTGATGGATGTTTTGAATACTTCGGTTGGTGTGGAATGTTCTGCATAGATATGGATATGGGTGGCAAAATTTTAGGGCTTTTATGCTGCTGTTATGTATATTTGAATGTGATGAAAAATTGATGGAATATGATTAGATGTATAAAATGAGTATGGCCTTAAACACTTAGAAGAAGACCATGAGAACTTTTTGTTGGGAAATACCTTTAATAATACATGATTTGATTTCTGTTTTCTTGAGAAGTAGATGATGGAATATGTTAAATTTAAGTGTAAGGAATCTAATTAAAATGTTGAAATTATTAATCTTAAGGTTAGATGTAAACTAGGAAGAAACTGGAAGAAGACATAATAAAAGAATGAAATAAAAACTTAGGAAGGATTTGGTTAGAAAACTGGATTTCGGAGTAACCAAGAAAGCTTCTATTTTTGAGATTCTAGGAAGATTTGGTTAAGAAATAAATGCAATGGTTAACATAAAAAATGTAGATATATTTCTCACAGGTTTGTAGCCACTTGAATCACCCAATTTAGAGTTCAAATGAGGGAGATATAGTCCGATTATTAAGCTGTGGTCAGAAAATGGTTAACTAGGGAAGAATATGTTAGGTAAGCTTCTATGTTTGAATTTCTTGGAAAAATCTATAGGGAATTAAAAGAGATAGTTAACATAAAAAATATAGATATATGTCTCATGAATTGTTAGCCACTAGAATAATTAATCCATATGAGGGAGATATTGTAAGATTAGTAAGCAGTGATCAGAAACTAGTTAACTATGGAAGAAATTAGGTTAGCTTCTATGTTTGAATTTTTGGGAACAATATGTAAGGAATTAAAAGATATTGTTAAAATAAAAAAATAGATATATGTCTCATAAATTTTTTGTCACTAGAATCATTCAATTTAGAATCCATATGAGGGAGATATGGTCAGATTAGTAAGCAATGGTAAAAAACTAGTTAACCAGGGAAGAATCTGTTAGGTAAGCTTATGTTTTTGAATTTTTGGGAACCATTTGTAGGGAATTGAAAGAAATGGTTAATATGAAAAATATAGATATATTACTCATAAATATTTAACCACAGGAATCACTCAATTTAGAGTCCCTAGGAGGGAAATATGGTCAAATTAGAAAGTAGAGGTCAGAACCTACCAGGGGAAAAATAACATTAAATTTGACGGAGTAATAACACCAAGAGTCCTTACGATTTCACTAAAATGTTCAACATAACAGTTTTAGAGGATTGTCTTAACTTTATATGGACACCAAGATAACCTCAATTGAATGTAAAATGAGGGAGTTATGCTCTGATTAGTGAGAGATGAAAGTAATATTTAAGAAAGAAGAAGAATCTTATAAATGAAAATAATAAATGACTAGTGTATGCCCTAGCCATTGCCATTGCATGAACTCCTTACCATCTTAAGTGTGTAATTATGACATGAAAATATTTCATAAAGTGATTCCTGAAAATGATTATGTTCATGGCATGATTACATTTTACCAATAATTTTTGGTAATGATTATGCTTTGATGATAAATTATGGCATGTGAGTATAATGAACATGCTTGTTATTGAAATCATATTTTTGGCTATTAATATGAAAAGAAAAGAAAAGAAAATAGATTAGCACAGTCACTTTAACCAAGCATAATTGTTATTAACAGTGATACAATACTTATAATACAATACTTAGTTTCCATACACACCATTATTTTACAAACTACACACCATTATTTTACAAACATTTGTACAAATATACATAGTAGCTCTAATCATATATGTCGACTACTTCCGTGGACACTGGTGCGGGTGGCACGTCCACCGAAATCTTAGTCACATCTATGATAGATACATCTGATATAGTTGGTAGTTGCCCAAGGTAGGGCACCTCGATCCAACGTACGGTAATAATAAGTGTCATAGAGAAAATCTGCATATTATTCTTCTGAACATGATATGGAAATATAGTGAGAATTAAATCCCAGTAAGTTCAATAATAAATCATAATTTACCATCAATATAGTTCATCATGTCATGTTCAACTGTATAAACTACAGAAAATATCTTTGGTCACATGAATGTATTATATCTATGCACATAAGAATCATACAGTAATGATATGTATGACAGGATTAACTATTTTTAGAATATTATATGATGACTATCAATTTATTCTCATATCAAGCTACTCCGGTCAGGGTGAGTATTTTCTACTCTCCGGTACGGGCTTTTCTCACTCCGTCCGACATGGCCCACTTTCTCTTTCTTTTCTCATTAACATGATCATAACAGTTGGTAGGGCGTCCCCTACTGGTGCACCACACGGATTGCCATGTGACCGTGCTCATTTCTTTTCTTTTCACAATGATAGCACAAGATATGCTTTCAATAACAAGTATGTTCATCAAAATATAATTATTACCAAAAATCATTGGTAATCATGACATGAACATAACCATTTCAAATATTATTTTATAAAACATTTCCATGTCAAAATTTCAGACTTAAGATGGTAAGAAGTTCATACAATGGCAATAGCTATGGCTATACTAGTCATTTATTAAGATTCATTTTCTTTTTTAAATACTAATTTTATTTCTTTATTTTCTTGAAGCAGGTTTTCATCCTATCTAACCTTCTCTTACTAATCAGAGCTTAACTCTGATGTAGGTGATCTTGGTGTAAATTTCAAGATAAAATAATTATCTAAAACTATTATGTTGAACATTATAGCGAAATACTAAGAAATCAAGGTGATATTACTCCCTAAATGTATAGGTTATTTCTTCATGGATAGGTTCTGACCTCTACCTACTAATCGGACCATATCTACCTCATATGGACTCCAACTTGAGTGATTCCAGTGGTTAAATATCCGTGACACATATATCAATAATTCTTATGTGAACCATTTATTTTAATTCCATACAGATAATTCCCAGAAATTAAAATACAGAAGCTGTCCTAACATATTCTTCCCTGATGAACCATTTTCTGACCTTTGACTACAAATAAGCTCATATCTTCCTCATATGAACTCCAAATTGAATGATTCCAGTGGCTACACCTCCATGACACACATAGCTATAATTATTATGTTAACCATTTATTTTAATTCCATACAGATAATTCCCAGAATTTAAAATACAGAAGCTGTCCTAACATAATCTTCCCTGATGAACCATTTGCTGACCTTTGACTACTAATCAGCTCATATCTTCCTCATATGGACTCCAAATTGAATGATTCCAGTGGATTAAAATCCATGACACACATAGATATAATTCTTATGTTAACCATTTATTTTAATTCCATACAGATAAGTCCCAGAAATTACAATACAGACGCTGTCCTATCATATTCTTTCCTGATGAACCATTTTCTGACCTTTGACTACTAATCAGCTCATATCTTCCTCATATGGACTCCAAATTGAATGATTCCAGTGGCTACAAATCCGTGACACATATATCTTTAATGCTTATGTTAACCATGTATTTTAATTCCCCACATATAATTCCCAAAATTTAAACACAGAAGCTATCCTAACATATTCTTCCCTGATGAACCATTTTCTGACCTTTGCTTACTAATTGGACCATATCTACCACATATGGACTCCAAATTGAATGATTCCAGTGGCTAAAATTCCATGATCCACATAGCTATAATTCCTATGTTAACCATTTATTTTAATTCCATACAGATAATTCCCAAAAATTAAAATACAGAACCTGTCCTAACATAATCTTCCCAGATAAACAATTTTATGACCTTTGACTACTAATCAGCTCATATCATCCTCATATGGACTCCAAATTGAATGCTTCCAGTGGATTACAATCCATGACATATGTAGCTATAATTCTTATGTTAACCATTTAATTTAATTCCATACAGATAAGTCCCATAAATGAAAATACAGAAGCTGTCCTAACATATTCTTCCCTGATGAACCATTTTCTGACATTTGACTACTAATCAGCTCATATCTTTCACATATGGACTCCAAATTGAATGATTCCAGTGGCTACAAATCTGTGACACATATATATTTTATTCTTATGTTAACCATTTATTTTAATTCTATACAGATAATTCTCAAAAATTAAAATACAGAAGCAATCCTAACATATTGTTCTATGATGAACCATTTTCTGACCTTTGCCTACTAATCTGACCATATCTACCTAATATTGACTCCAAATGGAATGATTCCAGTGCCTACATATCCGTGAGAAATATATCTATAATTCATATGTTAATCATTTATTTTAATTTTTTATAGGTTGTTCCCAGAAATTAAAACACCGAAGCTAAAAATTCTGCCAACCATAGCCATAACCATGCAGAACTATCTACACCAACCTAAGTATTCAAACATACATCGCATGCAAGATCAGTATGTAACATGATATAGCAACATCCATGACCAATCATCAAAGTTCTAAGATCAAAATCTCATATAAATATTATAAGTTTCAAAAGTTTTCTTCAAAAAGAAATATTGTTAAACTTACCTAAGAATCTCCCTAGCTTACTTATTGAATTGGTTTTCTTGTTTCCTCTTGAAAGAAGTAGCAAGATTCCTTCCTTCCTTTAACTTTTCTAGCAGCTTAGGTAAGAGAAGGAGGGTGAATTTTTGAACCTCAAGGATGAAGAAGAAAAAAATGGACTCAAGTGGAGATTAAGGTAACTTACCTTGAGTACTTAGCTTTCTAAACTTCTCCTTCTTCTTCCTTCCTTTCTTCTCCTCTCTTTCTCTCCTTTCCTCACTCTACCTTGCTTCTATTTCTCTCTCTTCCTCACTTGGACGAAATTAAAATGTTGTAAGGGTGGTTTTTCTTATATAGACCACCAAATAATTCACCTTTCATGATCAGGGGTCTACCTTATCACAATTAGGATACACTTTGTTAATTTTTTGGAAAACAAACAACTTATGTTCTTGTCTTCCTCTTCCTTAGTCAAGATATGCATAGGAAAATGAGATTTCTATTTTGAAAATTATGATCATATGTTCTTAAGGTAAGGGACAAGGTCCCTTTGATTTAGGGATTCATTTCCATTTTCTTTTGTCTTAAACAAGTATGATAGGTTTTCCTTTTTAGGTGGCAAATTTCTAGCCCTTGAATCTCCATTATTTGGTTGATATTTTTTGTGTGGGATATGAATGTTTTGTCCTAATGCCATGTATTATCATACCACTTGCTAGAATTATGAGTGTAGGATATAGATGTTTTTGTCCTAAAGCCTTGTATTATCATGCCACATCCCAAAATTATGAATTTAGAATCACACCACTTGCTAAATTTTTGTCTTAATGCCATGTAACCTAATCTTTATTATTATTACATTATTATATCATCACCTAATTTATTTTATTTTATTTTTCCTCTTGGATTTGGGCTTATTCCTACCCATTTTCTTTGCTTTGGATAAAATTATACCTTTCTTGGAGGGCTTGGTCACATTTTCATAAGTTTTGGGCTATTGGTCCAATTACTATATCCTAGTCCAAGTCTATGTTTTATTTCTCGCTTAGGTTATTCAATGGGCTTGCTAGAAACTTATGTGAAGTGGAAAACTCTATATGAAGTATCCATAGGTAAAAGCCCAATGTATGGGTAAAGATTTTAAACTTAGTAACTCTAGTTCTTGAATTAGGAAAAATTACCCTAATTCAATGTTCTTGAGATTTTAAGACCTTTACTTGTTTCTAAAAATTTATCTTCCTTATCCAAGAATTTTACATCTCTTTAGTATGTTATTTCTAATTGCTTTCCTATTAGGTTTTCCCTCTTTATTTGTTCTTAATTTTAGAAACATTTTCTATGCATATACATAAGGTGAAGAATATCTAAGGATTATATTTCCTTTGATATCTAAAATATCGTCTAATAAATTTTATTTCCTTAATTAAATATTTTCGTACTTTTATCAATAAAAGAAATGAAATTAGGGATGTTACATTTCTCTCCCCCTAAAAGAATTTTGTCCTCAAAATTTCAGAAATTTCCTAATAAGAACAATTGCGGATATTTCTTCCTTATGACTTCTTCCAGCTCCCAAGTTGCTTCTTTCGGAGTCAAACCTTCTCAGAATACCTTAACAAGGGGAATGGTTTTATTTCTCAGTTGCTTCACGTCAGTGTCCAATATGGATGCAGGTGCTAGCTGGTATGTCATGTTCTCCTTTATTTGGATTGGTTCATCCTGTATTACATGTGATGAATCTAGAAGATACTTTCGCAGCTGTGATACGTGGAAAACATTATGTAGGTTGGACAAATTAGGTGGGAGGGCAACTTGATATGCTGATGTCCCTACTTTCTTCAGAATTTGGTAGGGTCCCAAAAATCGTGGACTTAGCTTTCTTGTTTTGAGAGACCTACCAACTCTAGTAGTCGGGGAAAGTTTCAGAAATACATGGTCTCCTTCCTCAAACTCCAGAGGTCTATGTCTCTTATCGTAGTAACTCTTTTGCCGACTCTGAGCTGTAAGTATTTTGTCTCGTATCATCCTGATTTGTTCAGTGGTTCGTTGAACTAGATCAGGACCCAACAAGTTCTTTTCTCCTACCTCAAACTAACATAGTGGAGATCAACACTTTCTACCGTATAAAGCTTCATATGGGGCCATCTTAATACTAGAATGATAACTATTATTATAAGCAAACTCTACTAAAGGTAGGTACTTATCCCATCCTTTACCTTGCTCTATCACACAGACCCTCAACATATCTTCTAAGGTTTGAATGGTGCGTTCTGTCTACCCATCAGTCTGAGGATGGTAGGCAGTACTGAACCGCAACTGAGTACCAAAAGCTTCCTGCAACGCCTTCCAAAACCTTGATGTGAACCTTGGATCTCTATCAGAAACGATATTTAATAAATTCCATGCAGTCTAACTATTTTCTGGACGTACAATTGGGCTAATTTATCCAGTGAATAGTTAATTTTTATGGGCAAAAAGTGAGCAGATTTGGTTAATCTGTCAATTATTACCCAGATAGAGTCATGTCCCAATGAAGTCTTAGGTAATCCCACAACAAAGTCCATTGAGATACTGTCCCATTTCCATTTAGGGATCTCAAGAGGTTGTAGAAATCCCGCTGGCCTTTGATGCTCCACCTTCACCTTTTGACAAATGAGACATTTCGCCACAAACTCAGCAATGTCCTTTTTCATCCCTGGCCACCAATACATCCTTTTTAAATCCTGGTACATTTTAGTGCATCCAGGATGGACTGTGTATTTACTCTGATGCGCCTCCTGCAGGATCTTAGTCCTCAACTCTCGTTCTTAAGGGACACAAATCCTTCCCTGATACATGATTGCTCCATCTTCCATGATAGAAAAATTACCTTGGTCTTTATGATCCTATAAGTATTGGTCGTGAGCTTGAGCCTCTTTGATCTGGGCTCTAAGGTCACACCCTATACTTAAACCATTAATGACTAGATTCCTTGGAGTAAGAGTAGTGGCTAGCTTCAAATTTTGAAACTCCTCTAGCATCTGCATCTCATACACCATCATCTGACCCATGTGTAGAGATTTTTGACTCAAGGCATCTGCTACAACATTCGCCTTTCCAGGATGATACTTTATCTCAAACTTGTAGTCGTTGAGGAATTTTACCCATCTTCGTTGCCTCAAATTTAACTCCTTCTGATCAAAGAGGTATTTAAGACTCTTATGATCACAATATACTTCAAAGGTTGCCCCGTACAAATAGTGTCGCCAAATCTTTAAGGCAAACACTACTGCCGCTAATTCAAGATCATGGGTTGGATAGTTTCCTTCGTGGGGTCTCAGTTGCCTAGAGGCGTAAGCAACTACTCTCTTATCTTGCATCAGCACACATCCTAGCCCTTTCTTTGAAACGTCACTATACACTTCAAAATGTCCTGTGGGGTCTGGAATAATTAAAACAGGAGGAGTGGTCAGTCTTGTCTTCAGCTCCAGAAAACTAGCTTCACATTGATCAGTCCATTTGAAAGGACTTCCCTTCCTAGTCAATTTAGTTAATGGCAAGGCTATATGAGAGAAGTTTTGTATAAACCTTCTGTAGTATCCTGCCAAACCCAGGAAATTTCTGACTTCCGTAACTGTCTTTGGTCTCTCCCACTGAATCACTGCTTCCGTCTTGCTAGGATCTACGGCTACCCCTCTATTAGAGATGACATGTCCAAGAAACGTCACCTCTGATAGCCAAAACTCACACTTCTCCAATTTGGCATATAATTTTTTCTCTTTCAGCACTTGCAGCACGATGCAGAGATGTTGTTCATGTTCTTTCTCACTCTTAGAATATATCAAGATGTCATCAATGAACACTACAACAAATTGATCTAGGTAAGGTCGAAAAATGCGATTCATGTAATCCATAAAAATTGCAGGTGCATTCGTCAACCCGAAGGGCATTATGAGAAACTCATAGTGCCCATACCTAGTCTGAAGGCAGTTTTCGGTATGTCCTCCTCCTTGATCCTAATCTGATGATATACTAACCTCAAGTAAATTTTAGAAAAGATGAAGGCTCCTTTCAATTGATCCAATAAGTCATCTATCCTAGGGAGAGGGTACTTGTTTTTTATAGTCAACTTATTCAGCTGTCTGTAATCTATGCATAGTCTCAAGCTCCCGTCTTTCTTCTTAACAAACAATACAGGAGCTCCCCAAGGTGATACACTTGGTCTAATGAATTTCTTGTCTAATAGTTCCTCTAACTGCTTCTTGAGTTCCTGTAGTTCCTTCGAGACCATTCGATATGGTGCAATAGAGATAGGCCTTGTCCCAGGTAGGAGATCAATAGAGAACTCTATCTCTCTCTTGGGAGGTAAGCCTGGAATATCTGATGGAAATACTTCAGGAAACTCGTTGGCTATTGGGATTTCATCAAGCTTCGATTCGACTTCTAGTTTTGATAAATACCAGAGAATGTATCCAAGTACTCCATTCTTCAACTCTCTATTAACTTGATTGGCATTTAGCATCAATAACTAGACCTCCTCTTTCGGAGTAGGAGGTAGAAATTCAACGGTCTTGTTACAACAATTCAGCAAGACTCGATTTCTAGACATCCAGTCTAACCCTAGAATGACCTCAATACCTCTTAAAGGTAAACAAACGAGGTCTATAGAAAAAGTTTTCTCCTGGATGGTGACTTGACAGTCTTTACATACAGAGGAAGTTAATACCCATTCCCCTGTAGGGGTTACTACGGATAGCTCATAGGGAGTTTCAGAAATAGGAAACTGAAACTTCCTAATACATTCTTCCAATATAAATGAATGACTAGCACCAGAGTCAAATAACACCATAAGAGCAAATCTATAGATATAGCATGTACCTTGAATCATTTCAGAAGATTGAGCTGCCTCTTGGCCGCTCAGGGTGAAAACCCTTCCTTTCACCTGAGACCTCTGTTCTGGCTGTTTTCCCGCATTCTGTGGGCAGTTTCTTGCAAAATGTCCCTTCTGTCCGCAATTGAAGCAAACATCTTGTCCCATGTAGCATGGCCGGTTACCATGCATGCGTCTGCACTTAGCGCACTTGACTGAGGCAAGGTCTTATTGAAAAGGTCTAGGACCCGTAATCAATGGCCTCTTACTAGCTCCATATCCACTTCTTCTCATGTTCTTTCCAGGATTGGGAAAATTTTTCTTCCTCTTCCACAGGCTTCGCCTTTGCTTCTCGTCCTCCACTACCCTTAAACTCTTTTGTAGGAGTCTGCATTTATTTATCATAGGTACAAACTCCTTGATCTCCATAGCTATAACAACATTCTTTATCTCCGGGTTTAGTCCCGCTTCAAACTTAACCGCCTTTCATGCTTCATCTGGGTTATATTGCAGATAAGAGGAGAACTTAGACAGCTCCTCGAACCTTACGATATACTGATCCACGGTCATGCTTCCTTGCCTGAGTTGGAGAAATTCGATCTCTTTCTCTGCCCGTACAATACTTGGAAAGTACTTTTGAAAAAAAAGTCCTTGAACACTTGCCAGGTGATCTGTCTTCCTTGATGAGCTAATAGTTCTCTAGCTCTACGCCACCAGTATTCTGCTTCATCCTTTAACATATATGCATCAAAAATAACTTGCTGCTCTTCAGTACAGCCCATCACTTCAGAGATTTTCTCTAATTCCCTTATCCACCTTTCGGCTACCGTTGGGTCATAGCCACCTTGGACACAAGGTGGTCTTGTCTTCAAGAACTCGGATATGCCATTATCTTTTCCAGTTATCCGGTTGTTAGCACCATTCTCACCATTTGAGTTATTAGCATTCTGGAGATGTTGTAAAATTTGGTTGGTGGTCATGACTTAGTCTCGAATTGCCGTGGCAAGGTTGTGCAGGGTTTCCTCTGCATTGGTTGCTGGATTCCTTCTTAGTGGTGCTATTTCCTACTATGGCAAAAACAAAGTTATGCTGCTATTGAGGTGATCAAGCCCAATAGTTAGTTTAAAAATATTTAATAGCAGTCATAACACCACCTCGGCATATAGATAGGAAACACTAGTAATTTCTTACCTATATGAATCACTGATCCCCTACACAGCACAATCACAACATACTCAAGACACTATAAGATAGATTTAGATAACCATCCACCCACTGGCCATCTAGGATCGACCTGCTCTGTTACCAATTATGTAACAACTCCATCTAAGTAAATGCAACAATTTTTTTTTATATTTTAAAAAAATTCCATGAAGTTATTACTACTTTAATTCTAACCACTTAACTCGTAATAATAATCACTTTAACCAAGCATAATTGTTATTAACAGTGATACACTACTTATAATACAATACTTAGTTTCTATACACACCATTATTTTACAAATATTTGTACAAAGATACATCGTAGCTCTAATAATATATGTCGACTACTTCCGGGGACACTGGTGCGGGTGGCACGTCCACCGGAATCTAAGTCACATCTATGACAGATACATCAATTATAGTTGGTAGTTGCCCAAGGTAGGGCACCTCGATCCAACGTACAGTAATAATAAGTGTCATAGAGAAAATCTGCATATTATTCTTCTGAACATGATATGGAAATATAGTGAGAATTAAATGCTAGTAAGTTCAACAATAAATTATCATCAGTAAAGCTCATCACGTCATGTTCAGCTGTATAAACTACAGAAAATATCTTTGGTCACATGAATGCATTATATCTATGCACATAAGAATCATACAGTAATGATATGTATGACAGGATTAACTATTTTCAGAATATTATATGATCACTATCAATTTATTCTCATATCAAGCTACCCCGGTCAGGGTGAATATTTTCTACTCTCTGGTACGGGCTTTTCTCACTCCGTCCAACATGGCCTACTCTCTCTTTCTTTTCTCATTAACATGATCATAACCATTGGTAGGGCATCCCCTACTGGTGCACCACACGGATTGCCATGTGACCGTGCTCATTTCTTTTCTTTTCACAATGATAGCCAAAGATACGCTTTCAATAATAAGTATGTTCATCAAAATATAATTATTACCAAAAAATCATTGGTAATCATGCCATGAACATAACCATTTCAAATATCACTTTATAAAATATTTCCATGTCAAAATTTCACACTTAAGATGGTAAGAAGTTCATACAATGGCAATGGCTATGGCTATACTAGTCATTTATTAAGATTCATCTTCTTTTTTAAATACTAATTTTATTTCTTTAATTTCTTAAAGCAGATTTTCATCCTATCTAACCTTCTCTTACTAATCAGAGCTTAACTCTGATGTAGGTGATCTTGGTGTAAATTTCAAGATAAAACTATTATGTTGAACATTGTAGCGAAATATTAAGAAATCAAGGTGATATTACTCCTTATATGTATAGGTTATTTCTTCTTGGATAGGTTCTGACCTCTACCAACAAATCGTACCATATCTACCACCTATGGACTCCAACTTAAGTGATTCTAGTGGTTAAATATCCGTGACACACATATCTATAATTCTTATGTTAACCATTTATTTTAATACCATACAGATAATTCACAGAAATTAAAATACAGAAGCTGTTCTAACATATTCTTCACTGATGAACCATTTTCTGACCTTTGACTACTAATAAGCTCATATCCTCCTCATATGAACTCCACATTGAATGATTTCAGTGCTACAGCTCCATGACACACATAGCTATAATTCTTATGTTAACTATTTATTTTAATTCCATACAGATAATCCCCATAAATTAAAATACAGAAGCTGTCCTAACATAATCTTTCCTGATGAACCATTTTCTGACCTTTGACAACTAATCAGCTCATATCTTCCTCATATGGACACCAAATTGAATGCTTCTAGTGGCTTAAAATCCATCACACACTTTGCTATAATTCTTATGTTAACCATTTATTTTAATTCCATACAGATAAGTCCCAGAAAGTAAAATACAGAAGCTGTCCTAACATATTCTTCCCTGATGAACTATTTTCTGACCTTTGACTACTAATCAGCTCATATCTTCCTCATATGGACTCCAACTGGAATGATTCCAGTGGTTTCAAATCCATAAAACAAATATCTTTAATTCTTATGTTAACCATTTATTTTAGTTCCCTACAGATAATTCCCAAAAATTAAAACACAGAAGCAATCCTAACATATTCTTCCCTGATGAACCATTTTCTGACCTTTGCTAACTAATCGGACCATATTTACCACATATGGACTCCAAATTGAATGATTCCAGTGGCTAAAAATCCACGACACAAATCGCTATAATTCGTATGTTAACCATGTATTTTAATTCTATAAAGATAATTCCCATAAATTAAAATACAGAAGCTGTCCTAACATAATCTTCTCTGATGAACCATTTTCTCACCTTTGACTACTAATCAGCTCATATCTTCCTCATATGGACTCCAAATTGAATGCTTCCAGTGGATTAAAATCCATGACATACGTAGCTATAATTCTTATGTTAAGCATTTAATTTAATTCCATACAGATAAGTCCCATAAATTAAAATACAAAAGCTGTCCTAACATAATCTTCCCAGATGAACCATTTTCTGACCTTTGACTACTAATAAGCTCATATCTTCCTCATATGGACTCCAAATTGAATGCTTCCAGTGGATTAAAATCCATGACATACGTAGCTATAATTCTTATGTTAACCATTTAATTTAATTCCATACAAATAAATCCCATAAATTAAAATACAAAAGCTTTCTTAACATATTCTTTCCTGATGAAACTTTTTCTGACCTTTGACTACTAATCAGCACAAATCTTCCTCATATGGACTCCAAATTGATTGATTCTAGTGGCTTTAAATCCTTGAGACATATATCTTTAATTTTTATGTTAACCATTTATTTTAATTCCCTACAGATAATTCCCAGAAAATAAAAAATAGAAGCAATCCAAAAAAATTCTTCCCTGATGAACCATTTTCTGACCATTGCTTACTAATCGAACCATATCTACCACATATGGACTCCAAATTGAATGGTTCCAGTGGCTTAAAATCCATGACACACATAGCTATAATTCATATGTTAATCATTTATTTTAATTCCAAACAGATAAGTCCCATAAATTAAAATACAAAACTGTCCTAACATATTCTTCCCTGATGAACCATTTTCGGACCTTTGACTACTAATCAGCTCATATCTTCCTCATATGGACTCCAATTTATTGATTCCAGTGGCTACAAATCCGTGACACATATATCTTTAATTCTTACGTTAACCATTTAATTTAATTCCCTACAGATAATTCCCAAAAACTAAAACACAGATGTTATCCTAACAAATTCTTCCCTGATGAACCATTTTCTGACCTTTGCTTACTAATCGGACCATATCTACCACATATGGACTCCAAATTGAATGATTCCAGTGGTTAAAAATCCATGACACAGATAGCTATAATTGTTATGTTAACCATTTATTTTAATTCCATACCGATAAGTCCCATAAATTAAAATACAAAAGTTGTCCTAACATATTCTTCCCTGATGAATCATTTTCTGACCTTTGACTACTAATGAGCTCATATCTTCCTCATATCGACTCCAAATTGAATGATTCCAGTGGGTACAATTCCATGACACATATATCTTTAATTCTTATGTCAGTCATTTATTTTAATTCCCTACAGATAAGTTCCAGAAATTAAAACACGGAAGTTATCCTATTATATTCTTCCCTGATGAACCATTTTTTGACCTTTGCTTACTAATCGGACCATATCTACCACATATGGACTCCAAATTGAATGATTCCAGGGGTTAAAAATCCATGACACACATAGCTATAATTCTTATGTTATCCTTTTATTTTAATTCCTTACAGATAATTTCTAGAAATTAAAATACAAAAGTTCTCCTAACATAATCTTCCCTGATGAACCATTTTTAGACCTTTGACAACCAATAATCTCATATCTTCCTCATATGGACTCCAAATTGAATGCTTCAAGTGGCTTAAAATCCATGACTGACATAGCTATAATTCTTATGTTAACCATTTATTTTAATTCCATACAGATAAGTCCCATAAATTAAAATACAGAAGCTGTCCTAACATATTCATCCCTGATGAACCATTTTCTGACCTATGACTACTAATCTGCTCATCTCTTCCTCATATGGACTCCAAATTGAATGATTCCAGTGGTTTCAAATCCGTGACACATATATCTTTAATTCTTATGTTAACCATTTATTTTAATTCCCTGCAGATAATTCCCAGAAATTAAAACATGGAAGCTATCCTAACATATTCTTCGCTGATGAACCATTTTTTGACCTTTTCTTACTAATCAGACCATATCTACCACATATGGACTCCAAATTGAATGATTCCAGGGGCTAAAAATCCATGACACACATAGCTATAATTCTGATGTTATCCTTTTATTTTAATTCTATACAGATAATTTCTAGAAATTAAAATACAGAAGTTGTCCTAACATAATCTTCCCTGATGGACCATTTTCAGACCTTTGACTACTAATAAGTTCATATCTTCCTTATATAGACTCCAAATTGAATGCTTCCAGTGGCTTAAAATCCATGACTGACATAGCTATAATTCTTATGTTAACCATTTATTTTAATTCCATACAGATAATTCCCATAAATTAAAAAACAGAAGCTGTCCTAACCTATTCTTCCCTGATGAACCATTTTCTGACCTTTAACTACTAATCTGCTCATATCTTCTTCATATGGACTCCAAATTGAATGATTCCAGTGGCTTCAAATCCGTGACACATATATCTTTAATTCCTATGTTAACCATTTATTTTAATTCCCTACTGATAATTCCCAGAAAGTAAAACACAGAAGCTATCCTAACATATTCTTCCCCGATGAACCATTTTCTGAACTTTGCTTACTAATCGGACCATAGCTACCACATATATACTCCAAATTGAATGATTCCAGTGGGTAAACATCCATGACAAAGATAGCTATAATTCTTATGTTAATCATATATTTTAATTCCTTATAGATATGTCCCATAAATTAAAATACAGATGCTGTCCTAACATATTCATCCCTGTTGAACCATTTTTCTGACTTTGACTACTAATCAGATCATATCTTCCTCATATTGACTCCAAATTGAATGATTCTAGTGGCTACAAATCCGTGACACATATATCTTTAATTCATATGTTAACCATTTATTTTAATTCTGAACAGATAATTACCAGAAATTAAAACACGGAAGCTATCCTAACATATTCTTCCCAGATGAACCATTTTCTGACATTTGCTTACTAATTGGACCTTATCTACGACATATGGACTCCAAATTGAATGATTCAAGGGGCTAAAAATCCATGACACACATAGCTATAATTCTTGTGTTATACTTTTAGTTTAATTCCTTACAGATAATTTCCATAAATTAAAATACAGAAGCTGTCCTAACATAATCTTCCCTGATGAACCATTTTCTGACCTTTGACTACTAATCAGCTCATATCTTCCTCATATGGACTCCAAAATGAATGCTTCCAGTGGCTTAAAATCCATGACACGCATAGCTATAATTATTATGTTAACCTTTTATTTTAATTCCATACAGATAAGTCCCATAAATTAAAATACCGAAGCTGTCCTAACATATTCTTCCCTGATGAACCATTTTCTAGCCTTTGACTACTAATCAGCTCATATCTTCCTCATATGGACTCCAAATTGAATGATTCCAGTGGCTTCTAATCCGTGACACATATATCTTTAATTCTTAAGTTAATCATTTATTTTAATTCCATACAGATAATTTTCAGAAAGTAAAATACAGTAGCTATCCTAACATATTCTTCCCTGATGAACCATTTTCTGACCTTTGCTTACTAGTCGGACCATATCTACCACATATGGACTCCAAATTGAATGCTTCCAGTGGCTAAAAATCCACGACACACATAGCTATAATTCGTTTGTTAAACATTTATTTTAATTCCATACAGATAATTCCTAGAAATTAAAATACAGAAGCTGTCCTAACATAGTCTTCCCTGATCAACCATTTTCTGACCTTTGACTACTAATCAGCTCATATCTTCCTCATATGGACTCCAAATTGAATGATTCCAGTGGCCTCAAATCGGTGACACACATATTTTTAATTCTTATGTTAACCATTTATTTTAATTCCCTACAAATAACTCCCAAAAAGTAAAACACAGAAGCTATCCTAACATATTCTTCCCTGATGAACCATTTTCTGACCTTTGCTTAAAATCCATGACACATATAGCTATAATTCTTATGTTAACCATTTATTTTTATTCCATACAGATAAGTCCCATAAATTAAAATACAGAAGCTATCCTAACATATTCTTCCCTGATGAACCATTTTATGACCTTTGACTACTAATCTGCTTATATCTTCCTCATATGGACTCCAAATTGAATGATTCCAGTGGCCTCAAATCCGTGACACATATATTTGTAATTCTTATGTTAACCATTTATTTTAATTCCCTACAAATAATTCCCAAAAAGTAAAACACAGAAGCTATCCTAACATATTCTTCCCTGATGAACCATTTTCTGACCTTTGCTTACTAATCGGACCATATCTACCACATATGGATTCCAAATTGAATGATTCCAGTGGCTAAAAATCCATGCCACAGATAAATATAATTCATATTTTAACCATTTATTTTAATTCCATAGAGATAAGTCCCATAAATTAAAATACAGAAGCTGTCTTAACATAATCTTCCCAGATGAACAATTTTTTGACCTTTGACTACTAATCAGCTCATATCATCCTCATATGGACTCCAAATTGAATGCTTCCAGTGGATTAAAATCCATGACATACGTAGCTATAATTCTTATGTTAACCATTTATTTTAATTCCTTACAGATAATTCCCAAAAATTAAAACACGGAAGCAATCCTAACATATTCTTCCCTGATGAACCATTTTCTGACATTTGCTTATTAATCAGACCATATCTACCACATATGGACTCCAAATTGAATGATTCCATTGGCTAAATATCCATGACACACATAACTATAATTCTTATGTTAACCATTTATTTTAATTCCATACAGATAAGTCCCATAAATTAAAATACTGAAGCTGTCCTAACATATTCTTCCCTGATGAACCATTTTCTGACCTTTGACTACTAATCAGCTCATATCTTCCTCATATGGACTCCAAATTGAATGATTCCAGTGGCTACAAATCCGTGACACATATATATTTAATTCTTATGTTAACTATTTATTTTAATTCCATACAGATAAGTCCTATAAATTAAAATACAGAAGCTGTCCTAAAATATTCTTCCCTGATGAACCATTTTCTAACCTTTGACTACTAATCAGCTCATATCTTACTAATATGGACTCCAAATTGAATGATTCCAGTGGCTACATATCCGTGACATATATATCTTTAATTCTTATGTTAACCATTTATTTTAATTCCCTACAGATAATTCCCAGAAATTAAAACACAGATGCTATCCTAACATATTCTTCCCTGATGACTTTTGCTTACTAATCGGACCATATCTACCACATATGGACTCCAAATTGAATGATTCTAGTGGCTAGAAATCCATGACACAGATAGCTGTAATTCTTATTTTAACCATTTATTTTAATTCCATACAGATGATTCCCAAAAAATTAAAATACAGAAGCAATCCTAACATATTGTTCTCTGATTAACCATTTTCTGACCTTGGCCTACTAATCGGACCATATCTACCTCATATGGACTCCGAATGGAATGATTCCAGTGCCTAAATATCCGTGAGACATATATCTATAATTCACATGTTAACCATTTATTTTAGTTCCTTATTGGTTGTTCCCCGAAATTAAAACACCGAAGCTAAAAATTCTGCCACCCATAGCCATAACCATGCAGAACTATCTACACCAACCTAAGTATTCAAACATACATCACATGCAAGATCAATATGTAACATGATATAGCAACAACCATGACCAATCATCAAAGTTCTAAGATCAAAATCTCATATAAATATTATAAGTTTTAAAAGTTTTCTTCAAAAGGAAATATTGTTAAACTTACCTAAGAATCTCCCTAACTTATTTAGTGAATTGGTTTTCTTGTTTCCTCTTGAAAGAAGTAGCAAGATTCCTTCCTTCCTTTAAATTTTCTAGTAGCTAAGGTAAGAGAAGGAGGGTGAAGTTTTGAACCTCAAGGATGAAGAAGAAAAAAATGGACTCAAGTGGAGATTAAGGTAACTTACCTTGAGTACTTAGCCTTCTAAACTTCTCCTTCTTCTTCCTTCCTTTCTTCTCCTCTCTTTCTCTCCTTTCCTCACTCTACCTTGCTTTTATTTCTCTCTCTTCCTCACTTAGATGAAATTAAAATGTTGTAAAGGTGGGTTTTTGTTATATAGACCACTAAATAATTCACCTTTCATGATCATGGGTCTACCTTATCACAATTAGGATACACTTTGTTGAATTTTTGGAAAACAAACAACTTCTGTTCTTGTCTTCCTCATCCTTAGTCAAGATATGCATAGGAAATGGAGATTTCTATTTTCAAAATTATGATGATATGTTCTTAAGATAAGGGACAAGGTCCCTTTGATTTAGGGATTCATTTCAATTTTCTTTTGTCTTAAACAAGTATGATAGGTTTTCCTTTTTAGGTGGCAAATTTCTAGCCCTTGAATCTCCATTATTTGGTTGATATTATTTTTGTGGGATATGAATTTTTTGTCCTAATCACATGTATTATCATACCACTTGCTAGAATTATGAGTGTAGGATATAGATGTTTTTGTCCTAAAGCCTTGTATTATCATGCCACTTACCAAAATTACGAATGTAGAATCACACCACTTGCTAAAATTTTGTCTTAATGCCATGTAACCTAATCTTTATTATTATTACATTATTATATCTTCACCTAATTTATTTTATTTTATTTTTCCTCTTGGATTTGGGCTTATTCCTACCCATTATGGGCTTATTCCTACCCATTTTCTTTGCTTTGGATAAAATTTTACCTTTCTTGGAGGGCTTGGTCACATTTTCATAATTTTTGGTTTATTGGTCCAATTACTATATCCTAGTCCAAGTCTATGTTTTATTTCTTGCTTAGGTTATTCAATGGGCTTGCTAGAAACTTATGTGAAGTGGAAAACTCTATATGAAGTGTCCATAGGTAAAAGCCCAATGTATGGGTAAAGATTTTAAACTTAGTAACTATAGTTCTTGAATTAGGAAAAATTACCCTAATCCAATGTTCTTGAAATTTTAAGACCTTTACTTGTTTCTAAAAATTTATCTTCCTTATCCATGAATTTTGCATCTCTTTAGTATGTTATTTCTAATTTCTTTCCTATTAGGTTTTCCCTCTTTATTTTTTCTTAATGTTAGAAACATTTTCTATGCATATACATTAGGTGAAGAATATCTAAGGATTATATTTCCTTAGATATCTAAAATATTGTCTAATAAATTTTATTTCCTTAATTAAATATTTTTTGTATTTTTATCAATAAAAGAAATGAAATTAGGGATGTTACAGATGCCCTGCTCACGACTATGATTATACTAATGAGAAAAGAAAGAGAAAGAGTGCTATGTCGGACGGAGTGAGAAAAAACCGTACCAGAGAGTAGAAAGTACTCACCCTAATCGAGGTAACTTGATATGAAAATAAGTTGATAGCTATCATATGATATTTTGAAAATAGTTATTCATACAATACATGTCATTAATGTATGATTTTCATGTGCATAGATAAAGTGCATTCATGTGACCTAAGGTATTTGTAGTAGTTTATATAGATGAACATGATATGATGAGCTATATTGATGATAATTATGATTTATTGTGGAACCTACTGAGATTTAATTCTCGCTATATTTTCATATCATGTTCAAAAGACTATATATGCATATATTCTCTATGACCGGCTTTTAGCATACGTTGGGTTGAGTAGGCCATGATCTTGGTGAAGGTGCAACCACCCGCACCCGTATCCCCGAAACTAGTCAATATGGATGAATAAAATGTAGACATATATGTGTTTGATTTTTGTACTGACGTTTTAATTTAATGATGTGGTTGTGAACCCAAAATTATATCAGTGTTAATGGTATATCATAAACCTTAATTATGCTTGGTTAATTTAATTGAATTTTATTATTAGTTAATTAGTGAATTTACTTTACATTTGAGGTTTAGAATCTTCATACGAAATGGATAATAGTAATGGCTACTTCAGAGATGTATGTATATAATACTGCTAGAGAGATGTATGGATATAACGCTGCTTAGGAGATGTTTATGGATGGTATGGGGTTATGATTTCTTTGATTTAAAATTTAGAGCACCAAATTGTATTTTGGAAAAATAGGAGTTTCATAGAATTATGTTTTGATTATACGATAGTATACCCTTAATAAACCTTGAGATATGGTTTCATTTATACGTATTTGGGTTTTCTTAAATGAGACACATTAAGTGGTCTGTTGAAAACATTTGGCAAGTTATGTTGCAGATTTAATGAGAATTTTGATGGAAGGAATGATTTTAAGTAAAATATTTCAATTTTTATTTATATATGGATTTCTTTTCATAAATTGTTTTAAATCCAACATACGTTATGTTTGAGGTCCTGGTTATGATAACAAAAAATATTTTAAGGTTAGTCAAAGTTATGGTCTTGAATGGCCAGGAGTTGTGGTTTCTCCATTTGGCATAAGTTTTGAATATGTTGCTTCAAAAGTAAAAGTTTTTGAAATTGTATTTTTGCGGTAATACTAAATATTTTGTTCATTTTAGGGCCATAAGCGATTGAACATAAAATTACTGAGTTGTTTGAGGAAGCATGTTGAGCCAAATAGTAAAGTTAAACAAATAAAAGTAGTTATTCTCATTGTATATTATGATTTTATTTATTAAACTTTGAACTCCTATTTTATTCTCTTGAACCCTGAGTGTATGTGTGTCTTTAGGTCAGTTAATTTTCTTTATCCATATGGGTTTATATATCCCAAAATTTGGGATGCATATCTCTAATTAATTAAGATTTCCATAGGCTTATTTTCTATGCCGCTTTCCACTAATGTAGCCTAAAACTATCTCTAGGATCAATAGGGCTTTGTTTAGCTTGTAATGTGCCTAGGATGTAAGGTGGGATAGAAGATATAATCTTAGGTTCAATCACCAAGCACCATATGATTGTATTTGATATTTTGTGCTTTTCCAAGCTAGGGGAATTTTCTTCCATGCTCATTCTCTTGCTTTATTGAATTTAATTCACTCATTTTCCTTGGTTTTCTATTTCTTTTTCACCAACTGCATAGGCTTTCATTATTTCTTTTGAATTTTTCTTTTCTTTTCCTTGGATTTTTCTTTGTTTCATTTACTCCGCCCTTTCACCCTATTTTTAATGCAGTTCTACAAAACAATTTTCAGAAAGATAATCTTGGAGTGAGATTTGGCTTTTGGCTATTTCGTAGGTATAAAAATAAAACTTAATTACACTTAAATAGAGGAACTTGAGATATAACCTTAGATTAGGCTTGAAAGGGTTATTTTATCAAACAATGCCTAAGTCATTTCCTAAATAATAGTGTTAGCTTAGGATTTCGCCTAAAGTGCCATTCAAATAAGTTCTAGAATTCTTTTGAGATCATAAAATATAATTGAGTTATATAAACATTTTCTAAGTAAAATAAGATATTAAATCCCAAAGTTATTGTGCAAAAAGGGTTTCAGGATTCTAAAATTAAAAAAAACTACAAAAAAGTTAAACTTGCACACAACCATGAATTTTATACATTTTTCAAAAGCTTAAAAATTTTGGGTAGTCATATCATTAGTTATTGGCTTAGCCTAACAACATAAAACAAATGTTGAAATATACTCACAAGCTCACACCCCAGAATAAAAATACAAAGATCAATAAAAAGTTTGTTACAATGTTCAGATAAGTGTCTAGTGCACAATCATACAATTAAATATACAGTTATTTAATGCTTAATCATAAAGTGACCCCCTACACTCAAAAGATTACATTGTCAAAAGAAAATGAGCATAGAGGAACAAGTAATAAGAAAAGAAGGGGCCAATAAAACTTTCTTATTTTTAATCATTGTCTTCCATATCATCATGAACAAGGTCAAGCATAAAGGGTGGTGCAGGAGGGGCCGAGAATTCTATGGGGAAGTTAAGGGCATAGGTGAGCTGGCTAAAGCATGTAGTGTTATGCTTTGTGATGGAGTACTAATAGAGGGCTAGATCATTCATTTGGTGGCTGAGGATCTCTGTGTGTTCACAAAAATCATCAATAGTGCATTGTGACTAGGGCGGGACTGAGCTTCCACCTGCTTTATTTGTAGCTAATGTCTAAAGTCCTAGTTCAAATTTAGTTGTTGAGGCCTCATTTTGCCCTTTGTATTTTTGAATGTTGTAAAAGAGATATGTTTAATAGGGTGTATGAGAGCCTCTGTGGAATCCCAGCTGACTCCAGCATTTCCACACAAACCAATGATTAAGCCATGGACAAAAAGTGAGCTGCCTTTGGCATAAATGTGAGTCGCCTTTGGCATAAATGCATCCTAGAATGGTTCTATGCATAATCTTGCCAACATCAATTGAAAAGCATTTTAGTATGGCATACATCAATATATAGCCTTGTCTATCCTGACTTGACTGATATTTAATATTGGCATGAGTTCGGCTGCCACAAAATAGTACCAAGATTTTACTTCTTTATTCATATAAGTTCTTGAAAAATGCACAGGTTGACTATTGTTATCTAACTTCAAAGATGCTCCTCTATACACAAAGTATGGATGATATCATCATAATCCATCTTTGTTTGGAGGAATGTAGAGTATTCATCATCCTTAATATCAGCCAAAGAATAATACTCATTGATTGCTTTAGGAGTGGATGCCATTAACTTGCCTTTGACTTACTCCCTATGATGTTCATATAATGTGGCCTTCGAAAAAAATTCTTGCACTACTGGGATAAATTTTTGTTTTAGGTTCTTGTAAAATGTTTACCAACTCCTTGGAGGACATTGTCCCAGTTTAAAAGTCAAGCATATATAATGAAGCCTTTTTCTTGAATAATATATTTGTGGACTACCATCTTAATGTGGTGCTAAAACACTGCCTCATTCACAAATGCCTTTCTATTAAATGAGGTGATATGAATTGTGCAATGGTGAGGGTGTTTATCGAGTGAATACTGGCAAAGTCCCACATCATTTAACGAGGGAGGTCTTGAGTGTTATATATATGGGTTCGTAATCCTCACCTTACGAGCTAGCTTTTGAGGTGGAGTTAGGCAGATTCGTATCATATGGTATCAGAGCTTACCCTCGACTGGTCGGGTAGGTTGGCCAGATCGCTGATCGAGGCAAGTCGTCAAAAATTGTTCCATGGTGTAACCCGCGTACACCTTGCACGAGGACGTGCAAGCCAAAAAGTGGACGAATGATGTGAAGCGTGCAATGGTGAGGGTGATTATAAAGTGAATATTGGAAAAGTCCTATATCAGTTATTGAGGGAGGTCCTGGGTGTTATATATATGGGTTTACAATCCTCCCCTTACGAGCTATCTTTCAAGGTGGAGTTAGGCGGGTTCGTCTTATAAGGGTTGATCATCTTATCAGGTCTTTCACTTAAAGGAGCTTGGTTGTGCAATCATTGAAGTCATAAGGATGTTTGCAATGAAGTGGAGTTCACTGCGATGTTTTGACAAACACTTGGTGTACACTTCTTGAATTTGGAAAAAGAAAGTATGGATTCTATTCCAATTAGGTTCCTAACTTCTTGTAATCTAACACAAAGTGTGGTAGAAGCTTACCAAATTATGCATTAATCTCATATATGAAGGTAGAGAAATGGTATGGGTGGATGGAGGACCTTGAACAATTAAGTGAATACGAAGTGAATTTGCTTGATTAAGTGATAAATCCTAAAAACTAGGAAGCAAAACACTTAAATTATTTAAATTTAGGTGGATTGAGCTCAATAGGTGTGATTGGTGGAGGATTAAGGGAAGAAGGTTTGAGAACAAAGTGTAAAAGGGTATGGGAGGTAGGCGATCATTTTTCTCCTCTATAAGAAAGCACCATGGTGCTCTCTACTAGGAACAAAGTGTTTCAAAAGTCCAACATGCACTTTTTTTAGAACCACTAAAATACATATAAGGAATTTTGTTGGGTTACCTCACAACCGGCGCCTTTTTTTAACATCATTGGCTCGACATAAAGCTCTTATTATAATCAGGGGGATCCTCGACGTTTTTCCATGCCAGTTCTTCTTGTTGAAATCATTTATAAAATAGTTTAAGCCAGTGGCCATTGACTTTGAATCCTTTAGGATTTTCTAAGCTCCTTATTTTCACTACACCAAGAGGAAAATTTTCAATAACAATAAATGGACCTTCCCATTTAGAACGTTGCTTACCTATAAATCGTCTAGGTCTGGAATTATAGAGGACTTTTTGTCCTTTAGTGAATTTCTTGTAGGAGATCATGTGATCGTGTACGATTTTAGTCCTGGCCTTATGAATGTTAGCATTTTCATTGGCCTCACTTTTTATTTCCTCATATTCTTGTAGTTGTAATTTTCTATATTCTCCATTATCATCTATATTAAAGTTAAATTTCTTGATAGCCCAATATGCTCTATGTTCCAATTCAACTGGAAAGTGGAAAGGTTTGTCAAATCATAACATGTATGGAGATATACTAATTAGGGTCTTATATGTTGTTCTGTAGACCCATAGAGCACCATCTAGTCAAAGACTCCAATCCTTGCTATTGGGATTTATTGTCTTATTAATGATATTTTTTATTTCTCTATTGAATACTTCAGCTTACCCATTAGTCTAGGGGGTAAGTAGTTGCTAGCTAGCGAGTGACCTTATTTTTTTTGTAACAAGGCTTCAACAATTTTATTATAAAAATGAAAACCCATGTCACTTATTAAAGCTCTTGTTATCCCAAATCTAGAGAAAATATCGGATTTAATAAAATTTTCAACCACTTTAGAATCATCCTTCCTGTTGGATTTGGCTTCCACCCATTTTGAGACATAATCCACAGTAAGTAAAATGTAATTAAAACCAAAGGACGAGGAAAAGGGTCCTATGAAATCAATACTCCAAACATCAAAGATTTCATAAAATAATAGTGTTGTTTGTGGCATCTCATTTTTCTTGGTTATATTTCCTATTTTATGGAAGTTTGTACACGACTTACAAAAACAATATGAATCTTCAAATAGAGTTGGCAAGTAAAAACCACAATCTAATACCTTTATTGTATCCTTTTTGCCCCAAAATGTCCTCCACATGCATACAAGTGACAGAAGCTTAGAATTGATAAAAATTTAGTTTGGGACACACCTTTATATTATTCGATCTGAGCATTGTTTCCATAAATAAGTATCATCCTATATGTATTATTTGGCATCACTTTTAAATTTTATCCTCAGCTGCCCTAAACAAAAGAGGGGGTAATTGTTCAGTAGCCAAATATTTTACATTATTCGCATACCCTGGCATTTCAATTGAAACTAAAGATCAATTTTCATATAGGAATGATTCTTGAAGTTTTAGTTTATCCTCTACATGCAGCTTAAGTGATTTTCTACACTACTTTTAGATCATTTCCTATCTTTAATTTCTAGATCAAATTTTATAAGAAGTAACACACATATAATTATTTTGTGTTTAGCTTCTTCTTTCATCACCAAGCATTTCAAAGCTACATGGTCAGTAAAGACAATAGTTTTAGTACAAATTAGATATGATCTAAATTTTTCTAAATAAAATAAAACAGTTAAGAGTTCTTTTTTAGTGGTGGTATAATTTTTCTAGGCCTCATTCAATATTCTGGAGGCATAATATATCACATGGGATACTTTGCAAACTCTTTGGACTAGCACTGTACCTATTGTACTATCACTAGCATCACACATAATTTCAAAAGGTAGGCTCTAGTTTAGTGCTTGGATTATTGAGGAAGAGATTAATGATTCCTTCAAGTTGTCAAAAGATTTCTTGCATTCATCATCAAATTCAAAGGGCACTTCTTTTTGGACCAATTTGTTTAAAGGTACTGCTATTCTAGAGAAGTCCTTTATGAATTTTCTATAAAATCCTACATGGCCAGGAAAATAATTAATTTATCACACACAAGTGGGGTAAGGTAGAGTCTGTATCAGATCAATTTTAGCTTTGTCTACCTCTACTCCCCTTGAGGAGACATCATTCCCTAAAACAATATACCTTACAACCATAAAATGACATTTTTTAGAAGTTAAAACAAGGTTAGTTTCTTGATATCTTTTCAAAATCAAAGATCGATTATGCAAGCAATTATTAAATGAATTCTTGTAAACTGTGAAATCATCCATGAATACCTTTATAAATTTTTCAACATAATCCAAAAATATGATAACCATACAAATTTGAAAAGTGGCAAGGGCATTACAAAGCCCAAACGGCATATGCTTGTATGCGAATGTTCCAATTGGACAAGTAAAATTTTTCTTTTCCTAGTCTTTTGGAGTAATTACAATTTGAAATAACTTAAGTAACCATTAAGAAAGCAATAATAAGGTTTACTAACCAATCTTTCAAGCATTTGATCAATAAAATGGCAAGGAAAATGGTCTTTTCTAGTTACAGAGTTTAATTTCATGTAATCTATAAAAACCTTCCACCCATTTTGAATATAAGTGGGCACCCATTCCTCATTATATTTTTCACCATATTTATTTTTGTTTTCTTTGGAACCACCTGTACTAAGCTAACCCAATGAATGTCTAAAATATTGTATATCATCGTAACCTCTAAAGCTTGATAATTTCTTTCTTCACTACCTCCATCATATTAGGATTTAACCTTCTTTAGGGCTATCTAGAAGGCTTAACTCCTTTTTCCAATAATATTATGTGCATCCAAGTGGACAAGGTTATTCCCTTAAGGTCTATTATGGTTCATCCTATTATAGTTTTATGCTCTTTAAGCACTCGAATGAATTTCTCCTTTTGATTAAGCTTGCTGGAAATGCCAATTACTCATTTGTCTCTGTATCTAAATTTAGTTCACCATTGTCTTCCTCAATAGGTTTGCTTACAATGAACTCCAATTTACCTTTTCCATCCATTTCAAAAGCTTTATATGCTAAAAAATAAAATATATCAATAGGATAAACAGAAGTATCATCATCTAGATGTCTCATGGCCTCATACATATTGAAATTAATTACTTCGCCATCAAATTCTGTGGTGAGTATGTCGTTATGGACATCTAACTTTGATTTTTAGGTTTTCAAAAATGGTTTTCCTAATAGTATTGGGGAAGAGAGATCCCTATTTCCCATATCAAGCATATAAAAAAGTCTACAAGAAAAACTAATTTTTCTACCTGTACCATGACATCTTCAATTACTCCCTTAGGGTATGCTTTAGACCTCTCTGCTAATTGGATCACAATGCTAGTTGCATTCAATGGTCCTAATTTTAAAGAAGCCTAAATTGAATATGGCATGACATTTATGGATGCTCCTAAATCTAGCATAGTCCTTTTAACACAGGTATCATCAATCTTGCATGGAATTGTGAACATACCTGGATCCTTGCATTTAGTAGGAAGCTTTATTTGTATCATTGTAGATATATTTTGACTCATTTTTACTTTTCATGCCCTTTTAATTTTTGTTTTCTCTTTTGGGTACATAGCTTTTTTTAATAACATGGCATATCTAGGCACCTATTTAACAACAATTAAAAAGGGAATGTTAACTTCACACTTTCTAAAAGTATAATATAAGTAAGAAGTTTTCCTAGTCAACCTATTTCTCTAAGAGCTTTAGTAAAGGATTGTACGTATTATGATAAAGGTGGAAACTTACCTTTATAAGTTTTACCTTCTTTGGTTACCACATTCTTATCTTCCTTCGGAGGAGGGGAAGATGGTAGACCTTCAATTTCCTTACCATTTCTCAAAACAATTGCACTGGCATTTCCTCTTGGATTTATTATTGTTTGATAAGGGAGCTAACTTGAATGTTGGTCTTGCATTTGACTAAGGGTAGAAGTAATTTTTCTTATCTAATTTTCTATGTGCTTTATACTATCCCTTGTCTCTTACAGAAATTGCTTTGATTCCTATTTTATTTGAATAGAAGTTTCATCCAGAGATTTAACTATTTTTTCTAAGGAATTACTTGTATTAGAGTTCTAAGCTACAATTTATTTAAGAGGGTGAGCTTGCTAATTAGGACAAATTTTTTTAAAATTTTGTCCTATAGGCTTATTTTGTGCACTCCCATACCTGAAATTATGATGATCTTTCCATCCAAGATTATAAGTATTAGAATAAGGATCATATCTTCTTGGTTGCCCAAGAAAACCACCTACCACATTAGTTTATTTTGTGGATTCTTCCTAAAGTGTTCAGCACATGTTAATTAGATGCCCTGTTACTAAAAAAATTTCACAAACTTTAGCTAGTTGGGTTGTACATGTAATAATTTAGTGGAAATAAAGTCAATTTTAGTCATCTGATATTTGGAAAAAGTACTTAACTTATGGGCATGCCTGATTGTGGGGTTATGCTTGATGCCAAACTGTTGGAATTGATAACTCTAATTCATTAGAGTTTCTCTATGCTTTTATAAGGATATTTACCATGCATTTTGATTCATTAGCATTCATGCCCCCTGATTTAATAGAATGTTTTGCCTCCGATGAATACAAGATCACCCATTTCTGTTTGCTGTGATAAATCAGTATCCATGCGGCATTTAAGGCAGCAAACCAAGGATGTAGGGTAGTCTTGGCCCTCTTTAATATGATGCATATGATGGGAAGACTAATTCTTTATGCTATGGTGCAGGTGGTAGAGATCGCAGGCTGTGCAGCAGGAGCAGCCACTACTTAGCAGGGGAAAAGAGCAGCCAACTGACATAGCAGACTATTGGGTGGTAGAAGAACTACCTCCACTACTGGAAGTGAAGAAAAAGCTGTTGGCAGAGGTGCTTGCCGAAAAGTAGGATGAATGTCAGTAGACTAGGAAACTTTAATGGGACCACAAGGTTTTCCTATAAAAGGCAGAAAACAGAGTGCAGAAGGGACGACTCTGTGGGGGGACAGAGAGAAAAATAGAAAGGGTAGCCCAAAAAACCCTAACGGGAGTGGGCTGTGAGGAGTTACGCTGGCCTAGGACAACCCAACCTTGCATGGTGAAGTGTTGGAATGAGGAAGAGAACTGCAGTTCTAGGATTCCCTTCATCTCCGTTGTGTATTTTCATTGTTTAGCAGGAAACTACATCTATCTTTTCGTGTAATTTGTATCACTTTACATTGCATCCTGGTATTTCTAATACTTGTAATCAGTTTAGTGTTAATGCTTGTAATCAGTTTAGTCATTAGGCTGGGCTAAATCTCCAGCTAGGGTTGTAGATAGGTTGTAATGGACTCATGCACATTTTAAGTTATCTATGGTTTTGCTGCAACATTTCTGTGATATTCAACTATGTTTGTATTTCTTAACTTCTTCTGATAACTGAAATTTGATAGAGAAAGACCAAGGCTAGCATTTACCTGGGAAGGTGGTGGTGGCTGGAAAATGAGTTGGATGTGTGGGCATAACCAATATAGGAGTATATGGTTGTCCCACCTAGCCTAATAGTTGGGACTTCAAATACCACTCTGGGGTTGGGGTTGACGCAGGAATGTGTGTCCAACCCTAGGAGTGTAATGGTAGTCTGGAAAGACCCCATTTAGAAAAAACTAGGCACTGAAGCAATTGCTATAGCGATCCCTAAAGCAAAATGAGTGTAGATGTTCATTGCAACCCTGAGGCAACCCTAGTTCACCTAATATCATTTTCTTTCATATCTCAGTACCCCTCAACTTAATTACAGTACCAATTAGTTAGTTTGACATTAATTTATCTTAAACATGAAATCTTGTGAACCAACCAAATTTTGCTATAGCATTTCACGAGTCAAATCATTATATTGTAGTTTTTGGTACACTCCTCGTGGGACGATACTCACTCATCATTATATTACTTGGTCACGACACGTGCACTTGCATTCTGACATTGCATACATCTTTGCAACCAACAAGTTTTTGGCGCCGTTTTCTAGGAATGTGAACTTGAAAGCTATTATTGGATATTTGACTGTGTGAGGGATTTGTTCTTTCAGTCACTCTGTTGTCATTTTGGACAGGTGAACACAGTGCATGAGTAGGTCTGACAAGGAGCTTCTGCCACTAGATCCAGAGATAGAAAGAACGCTTCTGAGAAGAAGGAGAAGACTGTTGGGACCTCAGCCACAAGCAGAAATGGCCAACCAGAATGGAGCAGACAACATGGATGATAGAGATAGAGTCTTAAATGCTTATGTTCAACCAAACTTGAATGGGTTAAACCCAAGCATTATGAGACCATAAATTGAAACTCTTCATTTTGAGCTCAAGCTAGTAATGTTTCAGATGCTGCAGACTGCAGGGCAATTTAGTGGAATGCTTACAGAGGACCCTTACCTTCACCTAAGAGTATTCATTGAAGTCATTTATGCTTTCAAAATGAATGTGGCGACAGATGAAGTTCTCAGGCTGAAACTGTTCCCCTACTTATTAAGAGATCGAGCTCAAGCGTGGTTGAACTCTCTGCCACCTGATTCTATTGCTAACTGGAGTGATTTGGCTGAGAAGTTTATGCAAAAGTACTTCCCACCTACCAAGAATGCAAGATTGAGGAATAATATCACGTCCTTCTAACAACTAGACGTGAAATCACTATATGATACCTGGGAAAGGTACAAAGAGCTGTTAAGGAGATGTCCCTACCATGAAATCCCATACTGCATTTAGATGGAGACCTTTTATAACGGCCTTAATGCTCAGACACGAACCATAGTGGTTGTAGCGGCTAATGGGGCACTTCTGTCCAAAACATACAATGAGGCACATGAGCTGCTCGAAAGAATGGCTAATAACAACTATCAATGGCCTATGGATAGAGTCTCAACTTGAAAGAAGACAGCAGGTATGCATGAAGTGAGTGAAGTCACTTCTCTCACAGCTCAGCTAGCTTCATTAGTGAATGTCTTGAAAAACCAGCAGCTGATCCGCCCTCAAGCAGCTAATGCAGTCCAGGAGAATGGAGCATCTTGTGTTCTGTGCAATGGGCCCTATTTATTCGACAGCTGCCCCTCGAATTTGGAGTCGGTATGCTATGTGGGAAACATGAATCACAACAACAATCCCTACTCAAACACGTATAACCTGGGTTAGAGGCAGCATCCCAATTTTTATTAGAGTAACTATGGTACTAGACAAGGAAGCAACTCTACCCCACAAAGACCACAGGCCCCCTAAGGATTTCAGCAACAGAGGCATCAGCCTACTGAAACTCCCACTTCATTAGAGTCCCTGCTGAAGGAGTATATGGCAAGAAATGATGCTGTGATTCAGAGTCAAGCTACAACATTGAGAAATTTGGAGAACCAAGTCGGGCAGCTTGCCAATGAGTTAAAAAGCAGACATCCCGGGACGCTTCCAAGCAATACTAAAGTCCTTCGGAGAGAAAGGAAAGAGCACTGCAAGGTTATAGCTTTGAGAAGTGGAAAGGTGGTGGAAGCGCCACAAGCAAAGAGACAGGACCAGAAAGACCCCATTGTACCCCCGGAGAAGAAGAAAGACAAGCAGAGGCAAGGGGAGAAGGCAAGTGAGGAAGCATGAATCTTTGGAGAAAAGCCTGTAGCTTTGCCACAGCAAAATGTTACAGCTTTGCCACAACAAGATGCTGTAACTTTTCCATAGCAAAGTGTGCAGCAACCAAGCCACCTCTACCATTTCCTCAGAGATTCCAGAAACACTAGAATGACCAACAGTTTAGAAGATTCCTGGATGTCCTCAAACAGTTGCACATTAACTTCCCCTTGGTGGAAGAACTGGAGCAAATGACAAATTATGTAAAGTTCATGAAGGACATCTTTACCAAGAAGAGAAGATTTGGGGAATTTGAGACTATTGCTCTCATATAGGAATGTAGTGTTGTGCTGCAGAATAAGCTGCCTCCCAAACTCAAGGATCCAGGAAGTTTCACCATACTTTGTTCTATTGGGAACTAGTATTTTGGCAAGGCACTTTGTGATTTATGAACAAGCATCAACCTCATGCCAATGGCCATATTCAAAAAGCTGGGGATTGGAGAAGCAAGGTCTACCACAATCTCACTACAGTTGGCAGACAGGTCCATTGCACATCCAGAAGGAAAAATCGAGGATGTCCTGGTTAAGGTGGACAAATTCATTTTCCCAGTGGATTTTATAATACTAGACTATAAAGCTAATGCAGAGGTGCCAATTATTTTGGGCAGGCCATTCCTAGCAACTGGCCGAACATTAATTGATGTTCAAAAATGGGAACTAACCATGAGAGCCTAGGATGAGCAGGTTACATTCAATGTATTCTAGTCCATGAAGTTTCCCAATGAAGTGAAGGAATGTTCGGTTGTGTCTATGATAGACACATTAGCACTAGAGCAGTTCGAAAATTGCTGCAAGGGCCCATCACCAGTTGTATGGACAGATAACTCATATTCAGAAGGAGAAAACGAGAAAGAATGGGCATGGATTGAAGCCAGACATGGCACTAGGGAGTAGGGACCAATGAAAGAGCCAATAAACTTGACATCACCAGAATCAAGGCCGCCAAAAGCATCAGTGGAGGAACCACCCATTTTGGAGTTGAAGCCATTACCAATCCATCTCAAGTATGTGTATCTAGGTGAAACAACAACTCTTCCTATGATCATTTCAGCACTCTTGACAGGGGACTAAGAGGAGAAACTAGTCTGGACGTTGAAAAGATTTAGAAAAGCTATTGGTTGGACCCTTGCTGATATAAAAGGTATCAGCCCCTCATTTTGTATGCACAAGATTCTTTTGGAGAGCAATGAGAAAGGGTCCATTGAACCCCAACGGAGGCTCAATCTAATAATGAAGGAAGTGGTAAAAAAGGAAATCATCAAGTGGTTAGATGCTGGGATTATTTATCCCATATCAGACAGCTCCTGGGTTACTCCAATCTAATGTGTTCCTAAAAAAGGGGGCATGACGGTGGTGGAAAATGAAAACAAAGAGCTCATCCCCACTAAGGTTGTGATTGGCTGGAGGATTTGAATGGACTACTGAAGGCTGAACAAAAGCACCAGGAAAGACCACTTCCCCCTGTCATTCATTGACCAAATGCTAGATAGACTTGCATGAAGGGAATACTATTGTTTCCTGGACGGGTATTTAGGCTACAATCAGATTGCTATAGCACCAGAAGACCAGCATAAGACCACATTCACATGTCCTTATGGCACTTTTGCATTTCAAAGGATGGCGTTTGGATTATGCAATGCTCCAACAACTTTTCAGCGATGCATGATGGCAATTTTCCCAGAAATGGCTGAGCAATTTGTGGAAATTTTTGTAACATCCCGTAATTTTTTAGATATTTTCCTTAGAAATTCTTCACCTTACATATATGCATAGAAATGTTCTAATATTAATGGAATAGGTAAAGAAAGAAAACCTAAGAGGAAATATTAGAAATAAACATGTTAAAGAAAGGTGAAATTCTTAGGTAAAGAAAGATAAATTTTTGTGAAGTAAGTAAAGGTCTTAAAATTTCAAGAAGATCGGATTATGGTAATTTTTCTTAATTTAAGAGCAAAAGTTACTAAGTTTAGTATCTCCACCCGTAATTGGGCTTTAACCTATAGACACTTCATATAGAGTTTTTCTACTTCACATGAATTTTTAGCAAGCCAATAGGATAGCTCAAGGAAGAAATAAAACATAGACTTGGACTAGGATATAGAAATTGGACCGGTAGCCCAAAAATCATGAAAATATGACCAAGCCCATTATGAAAGGTAGAATTTTAACCAAAGTAAGGAAAATGGGCAAGAATGAGCCCAAACCCAAGAGGAAAAATAAAAATAAAAATAAAATTAAAGTGATGAAATATTGGTGTAATCAAGATTAAGTGACATGGCATTAAGACAAAAATTTAGCAAGTGGTGTGATTCTACATTCATCATTTTGGCAAATGGCATAATAATACAAGGCTTTAGGACAAAAACATCTATATCCTACCTTCATAACTTTAGCAAGTGGGTAATAATACATAGCATTATGACAAAACATCATTATCCTACACAAATAATTTTAGTTAAGTAAGGAAAATTCAAGGGCTAGAAATTTGCCACTTAAAAAGGCAAATCTATCATACTTGATTAAGACAAAAGAAAAAGGAAATGAATCCCTAAATCAAAGGAATCTTGCCCCATATCTTAAGAACATATCATCATAATTTTCAAAATACAAATCTCCTTTTTCTATGCATATCTTGACTAAGGAAGAGGAAGACAAGAACATAAGTTGTTTGTTTTCCAAAAATTCAACAAAGTGTATCCTAATTGTGATAAGGTAGACCCATGATCATGAAAGGTGAATTATTTGGTGGTCTATATAAGAAAACCCACCATTACAACATTAGAATTTCGTCCAAGTGAGGGAGAGCAAAAATAGAAGCAAGGTAGTGTGAGGAAAGGAGAGGAAGAAAGGAAGAAAGAGGAAGGAGAAGTCTAGGAGACTAAGTACTCCAGGTAAGTTTAACAATATTTCTTTTTGAAGAAAACCTTTGAAACTCATAATATTTATATGAGATTTTGATCTTAGAACTTTGATGATTGGTCATGGATGTTGCTATATCATGTTGCATATTGATCTTGCATGTGATGTATGTTTGAATACTTAGGTTGGTGTAGATAGTTCTGCATGGATATGGCTATGGTTGACAGAATTTTAAGCTTCGGTATTTTAATTTCTGGGAACAATCTATAAGGAATTAAAATAAATGGTTAACATAAGAGTTAAAGATATATGTGTCACGGATTTTCACCCACTGGAATCATTCCATTTGGAGTCCATATGAGGTAGATATGGTCTGATTAGTAGTCAAAGGTCAGAAAATGAATCATCAGGGAAGAATATGTTAGGATAGCTTCGGTAATTTAATATCTGGGAATTATTGGTAGGGAATTAAAATAAATGGTTAACATAAGAATTAAAGATATGTGTGTCATGGATTTTTAACCACTGGAATCATTCAATTTGGAGTCCACATGTGGTAGATATGGTCCGATTAGTAAGCCAAGGTCAGAAAATGGTTCATCAGGGAAGATTATGTTAGGACAGCTTTTGTATTTTAATTTCTGGGAATTATCTGTATGGAATTAAAATACATAGTTAACATTAAAGTTATATATCTATGTCTCATGGAAATATACCCACTGGAATTATGCAATTTGGAGTTCATATGAGGTAGATATGATCCGATTAGTAAGCAGAGGTCAGAAAATGTTTATTCAGGGAAGAGTATGTTATTAATGCTTTAGTTTTTGAATTTCTGGGAATGTTCTGTAGGGAATTAAAATAGCGCGCCAACATAACAATTATAGATATATGGCTCATGGATTTTTACCAACTGGAATCACTCAATTTGGAGTTCCAATTTGGGAGATATGGTCTAATTAGTCAGTAAAGGTCAGAACCTATCCGAGAGGAACTATCCTGTACTTTGATGGAGTAATATCACCTTTGTTTCTTAATTTTTCGTTACAATGTTCAACATAATAGTTTTAGATAATTGTTTTATCTTGAAATGGACACCAAGATCACCTACATCAGAGTTAAATTGTGTGAGTTATGCTCTGATTAGTAAGAGAAGGTTAGATAGGATGAAAACCTGCATTAAGAAAATAAAGAAATAAAATTAGTTATGCAGATTTTCTATAGCTCTGGCTTTTAGTTCACGTTGGATCGAGTTATTCTATGATGGGCAGATCCTAAATAAAATGTTTGTGAGCGAGTTGGCACAGATCCCGGTGAAGGTGCAACCACCCGCACCTGTATCTCCGGAATTGGTCAACCAAAATAAACAAGATGTAAATATCTATGTCTTTGATATGTTGCATGTACGTTTTGATTAATGACGTGTATGTGAACTCAATATTGTATAAATAATAATAATAAAAAGAGGTTGTTACATAATTGGTATCAGAGAAGGTTGATCCTAGATGGCCAGTGGGTGGATGGTTATCTGAATCGATCTTATAGTGTCTTGAGTATGTTGTGGTTGTGCTGTGTAGGGGATCAGTGACTCATATAGGTAAGAAATTACTAGTGTTTCTTATCTATATGCCGAGGTGGTGTTATGACTGCTGTTAAATATTGTTTTGAAACTAACTATTGGGCTTGATCACCTCAATAGTAGCATAAATTTATTTTTCCCACAGTAGGAAATGGCACCACCAAGGCGGAATCCGGCAAACAATGCGGAGAAAATCTTGCACAACCTTGCCACAGCAATTCGAGAATTTGGTATTGATTTACTCCTTAGAACCCAACTAGTATCTATATCCCTATATAGAATGATATCGATTGAATTCAAAAAAAAAAAAATTGTGATTTGTGAAAAGTGCATGTCTAAGGAAAGCTCTGGCAAGGAAAGACTTGGTACTTAAGCGTGTCCATTAGTGACCCACCTCTCTTTCCTGGGAACTTTTCTGGTGCGCTGTTTACAGACTACAATTACTATCCAGTTACCGAGATATTAGTGTGGAATTTTAACATGGAATTTACCCTAGTACTCATATAAAATTTCCAAGAAGTTTTGAAAGTGCCGGTTTTATTTGAAAAATCTTAGTATGCTCCGTGGTTGCAGTATTTCCACATCAGAAAAGAATTATTCTAGTTACTGGAAAAAAAAAATTACAAGACTTGTTAGACAAGGGATTTAAATGCCCTAGTACTTTTATTTAGAGTGCTCTAGTTCTATTTGTGAAAAAGAAAGATGGATCACTATGACTATGCATAGATTGTAGACAGTTGAATAAGGTAACAATGTAGAATAGAAACCCATTAGCTCGTATAGATTACCTGTTTGACCAGGTATAAGTTGTTCAATATTTTTCCACAAATAGATTTGGGATATGAGTAACATTAATTAAGGATAAGAGAAGAGGATGTAGGACTTATTATGGGCATTATGAGTTCGTGGTGATGCATTTAAATTGACAAATATTTTAGCTACATTCATAGATTTAATGAATAGTAATTAGGTCATCCCTGTATCAATTTTTTTATTATTGATGATAACTAGAATATTTCAAAAGTTCAGAGGATCATAAGAAACATTTAAGGATAGTTTTACCAACTCTAAAGGAGTATGGTTGGTAAATATGGTATCCAAGTAGACTCTAAGAAAGTAAAAGTAGTACAATAATGGCTACGTTTTACTACATTTAAAGATGAAGATCCAAATCCAATTTACGCTTCCTGCGGTTATCTGTCGTCCATTCTACTGGAGTAATAGTTAGATCAGGTACATGAACATAGGCTTGTAAAGCATCAATCAACTCCTCAACATTTGAAGCTGAGATGAGAATTTGTCGTGCTGAGTGTGAGATAAACCTCTGTTCCACAGCTTGATCTAGAAAAGATAACAAACCATCAAAGAAGTGATTAACATTTAACAAACCTATCGGTTTGTGATGCATATTTAGTTGTGCCCAAGAGACTATTTGGAAAATCTCCTCTAAAGTACCAAAACCACCTGGTAAGGCAATGAAGGCTTCAGCATTGCTCATCATTCTAGCCATGCGTTCATGCATAGAAACTACCCTATATTCTTCCCCAATTGTCTTCCCTATATTGCTGGATGTAGCTAGAGCTGTAGGAATAATACCTAGAACTTGGCATCCCCCTGCATGTGCAACTGTAGCCACACACCCCATTAACCCACAGTTACCTCCACCATACACTAAATGAATTTTTCTCCTAGCCAGCACCATACCCAGATTTTGTGCTGCTTTAACATACTCCTCATCTTTTCCAGGACTGGAACCACAAAAGACACAGATATTTCGGAACTGACGGAATGCGGTTCCCTCCATAATTTCTATCACCTTAACTTTGAGAATAGACAAAGATACTAATGTAAGTATTTATAGAACTCAGAGAAGGGCATATTTATAATAGCTATGCGACTAGGCCGGGTATTATTAGAACAACTATGTGAGTGATTGGTGGAAATCAACTAAATTAAAGGCAAATAAAAAAAAAATTTCAAAAATGACGGCAAGCATGTATATGTACAGTAGTATGACTGTGACCCATATTAAGCACATAAAGAGTATAAGATAAGATATCACCATAAATCTGTCTTTATCTTGTTGTCTTTGATGAAGCATTGATGTTTTGATTATTGTAGAAAAGTTATAGGTGATAGCCGTCATTGAAAAAAAAATGCAATCAAATGATTTATTTTGTATTCTCAATGTTTTCGCCAGTCGACTATCAGTATTATTAAGTCGACTAGATATTTTGAGAAATTTTAATTTGGACTGGTTAATTTACAGTTGATTGATTACATCTATTTTGAAGCAATCAACTGCATCCTACCAGTTAACTACATATTCTTTGATTTTCACAGACTTTTATAAGCTCAGAAATGTTTCTTTTTCCATGTGATATCTTTCCACCGAATACCAATAGATTTAAAGTAGATTCTGACACATATATTCAAAATTTGCGGCCACCGATTTTGTTGAAATCATAGATAGATTTTGTTTATAGATTTTCAAGAATTGTGGCCACCGATTTTAATATTTTTCAATGCTTTGTTAAAACTTTTGACTTTCGCTTTTGGAACCATTCTCTATTATACTTTTCGTCTGTTTCACTCATTAACGGTTGGCATTAAATGCAAGGTTATTTTCCCTCATTACAATTAAAGATAATTTCTTCCTTTGAAACTTGGTTATTATGGTGTCTAAGTTGTTAATAGGTTAAAGTAATGAAAGGTTTGAAAAGAATGGACGGATGATGGTCTTATAGTGTTTTGACGAATGTAATCAAGAGAATTAGTGGTGTTGAAGTTCTCGAGGAATAAAATATAGGAAGTAGGATTTAAGTTAGTCTTTGAACTCTTAATTTGGAAATATAGAGAATATTCTGAGAACCATGTCCGGAAATAATGTAGGTTATCAAGATATTTGTGTTAAAGGATTATATCATGCTAAATTAAGTCTAGTATCTAGGATGTGAATTATGTTGGAATTGAGAATTCATGTATGAGTAATTGTTAGGAAAAAAAAAACACAAATCTTCTTGAAATGATTGGGTGAATTAAATGGGATTGGCATAAGCTAGAATGAGGTGCTTTTGGATATGATAGAAGAAATAATTGAAATTTTTGACAATGAGTTTAATGGTGTTAATAAGCTTGTGTAGAATTACTGTGATGAGGTAAGTTGAAATTATTAGACATGTGTCAATGGTACATAAACGTTATTAAAGGTTTGAAGGATTTATTGCTACGTATGTTTAACATATTGATTAAAGGATTTGAGGATAAAAATAGATGATAGATTAAGATGATGATATTCAGGGGATGATGTTGATATATATAAAAAAAAAATTTTGACTTGATAGAAGTTTGGAATAAGAAAAGATAGTTACACAATATGAAGGTGTATATGTTCCTTTATATGTGTGTTTTCTAATATCGACCCATAGATATATCCATGCGGGCTAGAGGATATCAATTGAAGAACTTATGAGTGAAAGAAATCCTTATGGTTAAGTTATATGGCAAAATCACTCAAGTGAATAGACATATTAAAAAGTAAAGATGTCATACAAAAAAGATATCTCTAATTATTTAGGTAATAAGCTTGGTAACTCTGAATAATGCCTTAATTTCATTCCCTACATGTGGTAGGATGGATTGAAATTCGGGGACCGAATTTCTTAAGGGGGGAAGAATGTAACATCCCGTAATTTTTTAGATATTTTCCTTAGAAATTCTTCACCTTACATATATGCATAGAAATGTTCTAATATTAATGGAATAGGTAAAGAAAGAAAACCTAAGAGGAAATATTAGAAATAAACATGTTAAAGAAAGGTGAAATTCTTAGGTAAAGAAAGATAAATTTTTGTGAAGTAAGTAAAGGTCTTAAAATTTCAAGAAGATCGGATTATGGTAATTTTTCTTAATTTAAGAGCAAAAGTTACTAAGTTTAGTATCTCCACCCGTAATTGGGCTTTAACCTATAGACACTTCATATAGAGTTTTTCTACTTCACATGAATTTTTAGCAAGCCAATAGGATAGCTCAAGGAAGAAATAAAACATAGACTTGGACTAGGATATAGAAATTGGACCGGTAGCCCAAAAATCATGAAAATATGACCAAGCCCATTATGAAAGGTAGAATTTTAACCAAAGTAAGGAAAATGGGCAAGAATGAGCCCAAACCCAAGAGGAAAAATAAAAATAAAAATAAAATTAAAGTGATGAAATATTGGTGTAATCAAGATTAAGTGACATGGCATTAAGACAAAAATTTAGCAAGTGGTGTGATTCTACATTCATCATTTTGGCAAATGGCATAATAATACAAGGCTTTAGGACAAAAACATCTATATCCTACCTTCATAACTTTAGCAAGTGGGTAATAATACATAGCATTATGACAAAACATCATTATCCTACACAAATAATTTTAGTTAAGTAAGGAAAATTCAAGGGCTAGAAATTTGCCACTTAAAAAGGCAAATCTATCATACTTGATTAAGACAAAAGAAAAAGGAAATGAATCCCTAAATCAAAGGAATCTTGCCCCATATCTTAAGAACATATCATCATAATTTTCAAAATACAAATCTCCTTTTTCTATGCATATCTTGACTAAGGAAGAGGAAGACAAGAACATAAGTTGTTTGTTTTCCAAAAATTCAACAAAGTGTATCCTAATTGTGATAAGGTAGACCCATGATCATGAAAGGTGAATTATTTGGTGGTCTATATAAGAAAACCCACCATTACAACATTAGAATTTCGTCCAAGTGAGGGAGAGCAAAAATAGAAGCAAGGTAGTGTGAGGAAAGGAGAGGAAGAAAGGAAGAAAGAGGAAGGAGAAGTCTAGGAGACTAAGTACTCCAGGTAAGTTTAACAATATTTCTTTTTGAAGAAAACCTTTGAAACTCATAATATTTATATGAGATTTTGATCTTAGAACTTTGATGATTGGTCATGGATGTTGCTATATCATGTTGCATATTGATCTTGCATGTGATGTATGTTTGAATACTTAGGTTGGTGTAGATAGTTCTGCATGGATATGGCTATGGTTGACAGAATTTTAAGCTTCGGTATTTTAATTTCTGGGAACAATCTATAAGGAATTAAAATAAATGGTTAACATAAGAGTTAAAGATATATGTGTCACGGATTTTCACCCACTGGAATCATTCCATTTGGAGTCCATATGAGGTAGATATGGTCTGATTAGTAGTCAAAGGTCAGAAAATGAATCATCAGGGAAGAATATGTTAGGATAGCTTCGGTAATTTAATTTCTGGGAATTATTGGTAGGGAATTAAAATAAATGGTTAACATAAGAATTAAAGATATGTGTGTCATGGATTTTTAACCACTGGAATCATTCAATTTGGAGTCCACATGTGGTAGATATGGTCCGATTAGTAAGCCAAGGTCAGAAAATGGTTCATCAGGGAAGATTATGTTAGGACAGCTTTTGTATTTTAATTTCTGGGAATTATCTGTATGGAATTAAAATACATAGTTAACATTAAAGTTATATATCTATGTCTCATGGAAATATACCCACTGGAATTATGCAATTTGGAGTTCATATGAGGTAGATATGATCCGATTAGTAAGCAGAGGTCAGAAAATGTTTATTCAGGGAAGAGTATGTTATTAATGCTTTAGTTTTTGAATTTCTGGGAATGTTCTGTAGGGAATTAAAATAGCGCGCCAACATAACAATTATAGATATATGGCTCATGGATTTTTACCAACTGGAATCACTCAATTTGGAGTTCCAATTTGGGAGATATGGTCTAATTAGTCAGTAAAGGTCAGAACCTATCCGAGAGGAACTATCCTGTACTTTGATGGAGTAATATCACCTTTGTTTCTTAATTTTTCGTTACAATGTTCAACATAATAGTTTTAGATAATTGTTTTATCTTGAAATGGACACCAAGATCACCTACATCAGAGTTAAATTGTGTGAGTTATGCTCTGATTAGTAAGAGAAGGTTAGATAGGATGAAAACCTGCATTAAGAAAATAAAGAAATAAAATTAGTATTTAAAAAAGAAGCTGAATCTTAATAAATGACTTGTATAGCCATTGCCATTGCCATTGTATGAACTTCTTACCATCTTAAGTGTGAAATTTTGACATGGAAATATTTTATAAAGTGATATTTGAAATGGTTATGTTCATTGCATGATTACCAATGATTTATGGTAATAGTTATATTTTGATGAACATACTTGTTATTGAAAGCATATTTTTGGCTAACATTGTGAAAAGAAAAGAAATGAGCACGGTCACATGGCAATCTGTGTGGTGCACCAGTAGGGGACGCCCTACCAACGGTTATGATCATGATAATGAGAAAAGAAAGAGAAAGTGGGCCATGTCGGACGGAGCGAGAAAAGCCCGTACCGGAGAGTAGAGGATACTCACCCTGACCGGGGTAGCTTGAAATGAGAATAAGTTGATGGCCATCATATGATATTTTGAAAATAGTTAATCCTGTCATACATATCATTACAGTATGATTCTTATGTGCATAGATATAATGCATTCATGTGACCAAAGATATTTTCTGTAGTTTATACAGCTGAACATGACGTGATGAGCTTTATTGATGATGATTTATTGTTGAACTTACTGGGATTTAATTCTCACTATATTTCCATATCATGTTCAGAAAATTAGTTATGCAGATTTTCTATAGCTCTGGCTTTTAGTTCACGTTGGATCGAGTTATTCTATGATGGGCAGATCCTAAATAAAATGTTTGTGAGCGAGTTGGCACAGATCCCGGTGAAGGTGCAACCACCCGCACCTGTATCTCCGGAATTGGTCAACCAAAATAAACAAGATGTAAATATCTATGTCTTTGATATGTTGCATGTACGTTTTGATTAATGACGTGTATGTGAACTCAATATTGTATAAATAATAATAATAAAAAGAGGTTGTTACAATTTTCATGGATAACTTCTCAGTTTTTGGGGACTCCTTCGACTTATGTTTGGGAAACCTAGCTAAGGTCCTACAAAGATGTGAGGAAATGAACTTAGTGTTGAATTGGGAGAAGTGTCAATTCATGGTGAAGGAAGGGATTGTGCTAGGACACAAAGTTTCTCAAAATGGACTACAGGTTGACAAAGCCAAGGTAGAAATCATAGAAAAGTTGCTCCCCCCACCTCTGTCAAGGGCATCAGAAGCTTCCTTGGCCATGCAGGATTCTACAGGAGGTTCATTAAGGACTTCTCCAAGGTAGCTAAACCTCTATGCAGTTTGTTAGAGAAGGACATAATTTTCTACTTTGATGAAAGCTGCATGACAGCATTCTGTGACCTCAAGAAGAAATTGAGTACAGCACTGGTTATTGTACCACCAGATTAGACTTCTCCATTTGAACTAATGTGTGATGCAAGTGAAACAGCATTGGGAGCCATCCTTGGGTAACGCAGGAATAAAGTTTTTCATTCTATATATTATGCAAGCAAGACGCTGCAAGGGGCCCAGCTAAACTACACAGTAATAGAGAAGGAGCTGCTTGTAGTGGTATTTTCCTTTGAGAAATTCATACCATATTTGGTAGGAACAAAAGTGATAGTGCACACGGACCATTCTGCCACCAAACACCTAGTTAAGAAGAAGGATTCCAAGCCCAAGCTCATTCGATGGGTGCTCTTGCTCCAGGAATTTGATCTAGAGATCATAGATAAAAAAGGAATTGAAAATTAGGTGGGAGACCATCTCTCCAGACAGGAAGGGGACAGTGCAGAAGCAAAAGAAATTAATGAGAAATTCCCAGATTAACAACTCTTCCTCATGTCCCAAGCTGGCGTGTCATGGTATGCTGACCATGTAAACTACCTAGTGAGTGGCCTACTTCCACCGGATTTGACGTCACAACAGAAGAAGAAATTTCTGCATGATGTGAACTCGTACTACTGGGATGAACCATACCTCTTCAAGCAATGTGCTGATCAGATGATAAGAAGATGCATTCCCAGCGAAAAGATGGAGTAAATCTTGTAGCAATGCTATGCTTCCCCCTATGGAGGCCACTTTGGAGGAGTGAGGACTGCAAACAAGGTACTACAGGTAGGATTCTATTGGCCTTCTCTATTCAAAAACTCCCACTCCTTTGTAATGCAATGCGACAGGTGCCAGAGGATAGGAAACATATCTAGAAGACATGAAATGCCACTGAACAACATCCTAGAGGTGGAATTATTCAATGTATGGGGAATATATTTCATAGGCCCATTCCCTTCGAGTTTTGGGAACTAATACATTCTAGTAACTGTTGACTATGTCTCGAAATGGGTGGAAGCAAGTGCGTCTCAAACTAATGAGGCAAATGTGGTAACTAGATTTCTGAAGAAGAACATCTTTATAAGGTTTGGAACCCCCAGAGCCATCATCAGCGATGGAGGAACCCATTTCTGTAATAGGCAATTCAGAGCACTACTGGCCAAATATGGAGTAAGGCATAAGGCGGCAACACCTTATCATCCACAAACCAGTGGGCAAGCTAAAATCTTTAACAGAGAAATCAAGAGGATACTGGAGAAAACGGTTGGCCCAGCTAGGAAGGATTGGTCCTCAAGGCTGGATGATGCATTGTGGGCATATAGAACAGCCTATAAAACACCACTGGGGATGTCACCATACTAGTTGGTATTTGGTAAGGCTTGTCATATGCCAGTAGAGTTAGAGCAGCATGCATATTGGGCAGTGAAGGAGCTAAATCTGAATTTGGAAGCTGCTGGTAAGAAAAGGATGCTGTAGCTAAATGAGCTGGAGAAGTTCCATGGTCTGGCTTATGAGAATGCCAAGCTATACAAGGAGAAAGCAAAGCAATGGCATGATAATAAAATACAACCAAGGGACTTCGAAGAAGGACAGAGAGTGCTGCTGTACAACTCTAGGCTAACCTTGTTCCCTAGAAAATTAAAATCTCATTGGTCTGGCCCCTTCCACATTAGCAAGGTCTTCCCCTTTGAAATTGTTGAACTGGAAGAATAAAAGGAAGGGAATACATTCAAGGTTAATGGACAACGGATCAAGCACTACATGGGAGGTGATGTGGATCGCCAGCACACCTCAATCCATTTGCAAGAGGGATGAACAGGGAAGAAGTCAGGCTGTTGACTCTAAAACAAGTGCTCATGGGAGGAAACCCATGTTTAAATTCATTGTTGTTTTATTTAATAGTTTCTATATAGCTTAAATTATGAATCTAATATCAATTGTGTTCATTTCACAGGATGGGGAAAACATCAGTATGCAGGTCATTCTTTGCTTTGCTGCAGCAAACTTGTGTGAAAGCTTGTTTTGCCACAAGACTTGCTGCAACAAAATCATATGGAAGCCTGTTTTCGCCACAAGAGTTGCTGCAGCAAGGCGGTAAGCCTTGAAGAAAGGAGTCTCCCTTCAAAAAAAAGGGGAGCGGGAAAACTTTGAGAAACCCATAAGTCACGTACACCCCTCATTAAAACCAACCCAGCCTTGTGTACTCGACAACCTCTGCAACTCCCTTAACCTCTTCACATTCCAAGAACTCTCTCGTACTCTCAACCCTGCACTTACCAGAGCCCCATTTGCACCAGAAGACCTGCATTACTCATAATCTCCACAAACCAACAATGCCAAGGGTTAAGACTGTGGCAAGGAAGGCGAGCAAAATGCAGAAATTCACCTTCAAGGAGAGCAAGAGGCGCCATTATGAAGAGACCATTCAGTGAATTAACCACGCCTAATGATCTGGGTCTGCCTATGTATGTAGCAGCTGTGGTGAAGCAACGAGGATAGGAAACCTTCACCACCCACCCCAAGCCGGCCCTTATCCCTCTGGTGAGGGAGTTCTACGCCAACTTCCCCCAGAACGCCAAGGAATGGGTCCGAGTTAAGGAGACCCGGGTTTTATTCGACCAAGCCACAATCAACAAAGCCTATAACTTGCCTGACGAGGATGATGATTACAAAGAACAATTAGAGGCCCTGCAAGACCATGACTGGCAAGCAATGTTGGCCCGAGTATGTATCCTAGGCACCACCTGGGACAAATCCTCCCAGGGCGCTGCTACCATCAATCGCGCTTCCTTGGTGCTGGCAGCAAAGGTGTGGTACCATTTTCTTAAGACTTACTTGTTGCCCTCTACTCATGGGAAAATAGTGAGCAGAGATAAGGTAGCAATGGTTGACGCCATTATTTCGGGTAGGATTATTAACGTGGGCAGGATCATCAACGAACAAATCTGAGTGTGTGCAAGCCGTAAGAAAGGAAGCTTACTTTTCTCTTCCCTCATCACCCTATTGTTCCAATGCAGCAGGGTGCCAATCTCCATTGACGAGGAGGCACTCAAGGGGGCAACCTCATTAGCAGCATAACCATTGCTTGAATTATCCAAGAAAAAGCTGCTCCAGATCCACCAGCGGCCACACAAGTACAACAACCCTCAGCAGACCAATCTACCTCCACCTCTGCTCCTCACCCAACTGACAAGACCCTCCACTTGCTTCTTCAACAACAAACCGCCATCTTGCAGCAGCAATCTCTACTCCTCAAATGCTAGCACACCTTCTGGCAGTACCAATAGTAGAGGGACATTGCTCTCCAAAAAATACTCGAGCAAAATTTCAAGCAGTTTTACCCCTTTCCAGACTTTCCCTTGGAACTCCTGCTCTACACAACTGGGCAAGAGCAGAGGACCCCAAAGCCTCAGTCTAAAGAGGGCCAAGAGTCCCAAGACTCTTCCCACAGCCTTGAGCAGTAGCCTTGCCCACCTAGGACTCATGAGGAAAAGGAGTTAACAGAGGATGATGAGCCACTTGCAAAGAGGGCAGCCACAATGCAGAAAGGGAAGGCCAAACTCCAGAGCTCACAAAGATCAACCCAACCAAGGAGTGGGCTCCATAGGGCCTCAAAGTCTTAAGGGGAGGCAAAGCCATCAGGGTGCTGCAGCATCCCTGCCAGTATCCTCAAGGAGTCCCCTTACCTTACATTTCCCTTTTTTTTTTTTTCATATTTTCACTTTGCTTTGTATGTTGCTGCTCCTATTTTAGTACATTGCCTCTTTATGGATTTCACATTATCATCAGCAGTGGGGACACTGCTCATCTTTAAGTTTGGGGGGAGATGAAATAGCTTTCATAATTGTTGTAGTGTTTGTTGTGGCATTTGTTGTGCTGGGGATGGAATTAGTATAGCTTTAGTATTTGCTCTAGTGTTTGCGTGGCAATTGTTATGGTTGAATGATTGAGTGCATTCCAATTTGTGTTAGTTCTAGTAGGAATTTCTGCGTGGTTGTGCTTGAATGTGAGTCTACGTCTAATAACTTTAGCAATTAGGGAGATTTTACAATTACTTTTTGTTTTACTTAAATAAATAAATAAAAAGAAGTGAGATGAGTCTAGCATGTGTATTTCATGACCTGCTGTTAGCTCTAGGAAACTCTATGAGGAAGTCTGAAACTTCACTAAAAGCCCAAATAAGGAATCTGCATGCCAACCCCATACAACTAGAACCTTCTTATTAACACAAGAACTATGGTTAGTGTTAGCAAGAGAAATCTGGTGAGTCTTTAAGAATTAGGCCTAAGTTCTTATAGTTAATATTGAGAGTCTCCTGCTGAATACAAAAAGGGGCATGGGCTATGGTCATAAAGGTTTAAGTTTGGGGGAAAGAGAGGAGGAAGAGAGAAATGTTGCCACTCCAATGCCTCTATTGTTCCTTAGTAACCAGGGGTATGCATGAGCCCCATGTATACTTTTGTGTAAAACAGGGACATAGAGATATGAGTAGGATTCTGCTTAAGGGTGATAATGCTGAGTAACCGGGTACCTTCATCTCACATGTTGGCATTCACGTCAAAAGGCATCAATGACCCCTGTTGGAATAATATGTATATAAAAAAACAAAAAAAAATAAACATACAAACATAAGAGAAAAGAAAAATCAGTAAGATACCCTATCTTAGTTGCCCTGGCTGTACCCATGAAGTAAGCCAACTTGTCCTAAGTAAGGAGACTCGATATATTAGCATGGGTACCATAGGACTGTGATTGATCTTGACACAAGTGGCTCTTGGTAAACTGTCCATATCACACACACAACTTCAAGGAAGGTTCTGGCTGAGATTGAGTAAGGCATGTAGTCCTCTAACATGCTATAATTTTAGCATGTATTTAGCATATTTTATGTTACTTTTTATTTTATTTAAATAGTGAATAAATAGGATTTAATTAATTTTTGTGTTTTATTTTTTAGGAATAATAAAGAAGAAAAGAAGAGAAAATAGAGAGAAAATCATGAAAAATGATGATTTCTGACCTTTCATCATTAATGGAGGAATATCTCGCTCATTTTAGCTCCGATCGAGGTGATTCCATCATCTATGGAAAGAAGAAACATAGAGCTACAACTTTTGTGTTCGGAACTTAGGCAAAATCTAGAGTTTGCTGGGAGCCGCGGTGCTCACAAGTTAGTGCCGCGGCAACCCGTTGTGGCTAGTCTGTATCGCCACGGCGCTAGTCATAGGCACCGCGGTGCCCCTCACCAAGAATCATAGAGCACCGCGGCGCTGACTGAGGGTGCCGCGGTGCCCCATGACATGTTTTCCGTAGCGTCGCGGCGCCCGACGCCATACAGACTTGCTGATTTCGCGATTTTAGGTCTTTTTCACTCAAATTGAAGGCTGATGGACGGGGATTTTGACCTAAATACATTCCTACTTTGATTAAGAGTGGGGAAGCTATAAAAAGAAAGGAAAGCAAGCAGAGAAGTCATCCAATTCTTCATCCAAGTTTTTTAATTCTTCTTTAGATTTTCTTATGGCCCTGCGTGGCTAGTTCTTTTTAGTTGGTTGAGGTAGGTTGAAACCTCAAGGGATATTCATGCATTGTGAGATGTAGACTTGATTTTATTATTTCAATTTGAATTGAGTATTGATTATTCATCTGCTCTTCTTCTCAATGATTATTCATATGATTGCTAGGTAGTATATTGTATGTCTTAATCTACCGCTGAATTGTGTTTTGAACAAAGTCTTCAATTCTGCGATTCATGAGGCAAATAGGTTTGAGGATTTTGGATTATAAATCATTGAACCCATGATGAATGATTAACTAAATTCGATATAGCCGATGTGTTTATATTTGTTTAGCCCTGTCAGTTTCTCTAGTTCTTCATGCGGTTAGTAAGCTATGCTTTACCGATGTGCTAAAGGATTGCTTGTTAATTAGGATTTAATTAGTGCGATTGTCATTAATTTACTAGACTTAAGGAGGAACAGGGTTAGAAACCCAATGATAGATATTCAATTATAGATTGATTATGTTGTCAATGATCAATGTAATCCCTTGACGGTGGATATCAATCGAAACCAACGTCTTTATCATTAATCACTCTCTTATTTACTTTCATTATTGTTTACTTGATTTTATTTGCAACTATCAATCCCCCTTTTTTCTAATCACATAAGGTAATACCAGTCTCTGTGGGATCGACCCTTACTCCCACTACTACAGGTTAGTTTTGAGGAAAGGGCGCCAAAATTTGGTCCGTACAGTCGCAGGTACACCCAAATTAATACCTTACCTCAAACTAACCTGTAGTAGTGGGAGTAAGGGTCGATCCCACAGAGACTGGAATTACCTTACATGATTAAGAAAGTGGGGTTTGATAATTGTGAATAAAGTAAATTAAACAATAATGAAAATAGTGAAAAGAGTAATTAATGAGAAAAGCGTTGGTTTCGGTCGATATTCACCATCAAGGGATTGCATCGATCATTGATAAAATCATCAATCTTAAACCAAATATCTATCATTGGGACTCTATCCCAGTTCCTCCTTAAGCCTAGTGAATTGATAACAATTGTACCAATTAAACTCTAATTGATAAAAAATCCTTTAACACATCGGCAAAGTCTAACTTATCAACTGCATTAAGAACGAGAGAAACTGATAGAGCTAAATGAACATAAGCAAATCGATTATATTTAATTTAGTTGATCATTCATCATAGGGTTAATGATTTATAATCCAAAATCCTTAATCCTATTTGCTTCATGAATCAAGTAATGAAAACTTTGTTCAACACCTAATTCAGCAGTAGACTTAGACATACAATATACTAGTAGGCCTCCTAGCAATCACATGAAAAATCATTTAGAAAAGAAAAGCAAATGAATAAACAATATCTAGTTAAGATTGAACTATTGAAAACAATTCCAAATCTCACAATGCATAAGGTTCCCTTGAGGTTTCAATCTACCTCAACCAACTAAAAAGAACTAGCCACGTAGGGCCATAAGAAAATCTAAAGAAGAATTGAAGAACTTGGATGAAGAATTGGATGACTTCTCTACTTGCTTTCCTCTCTTTTTATAGATTCCCCACTCTTAACCGAAGTAGGAATGTATTTAGGTCAAAATCCCCGTCCATCGGCCTTCAATTTGAGTCAAAAAGACCTAAAATCGCGAAATCAACAAGTCTATACGGCGTTGGGCGCCGTGGCGCTCAAGTAGAGCACCGTGGCGCTATAGAAAACATGTCACAGGGCATCGTGGCGCCATCAGTCAGCGTCACGGCGCTCTATGGTTCCTGGGGAGTGGCGCCGCGGCGCCTATGACCAGCGCCGCGGTGCTACGGACTAGCCATGATGGGCCGCCACAGTGCTAACTTACGAGCGCCGCAGCGCCCAGAAAACTATGGATTTTGCCTAAGTTTCAAACATGAAAGTTGTAGCTCTATGTTTCTTCTTTCCATAGCCGCTAGAATCACCTCGATCGGAGCTCAAATGAGTGAGATATGCCTCCATTAATAATGAAAGGTCAGAAATCAGCATTTTTCATGATTTTCTCTCTATTTTTCTCTTCTTTTCTTCTTTATTATTCCTAAAACATAAAACACAAAAATTAATTAAATCCTATTTATTCACTATTTAAATAAAATAAAAAGTAACATAAAATATGCTAAATACATGCTAAAATTATAGCATGTCAAATACCCCCACACTTACTCTTTTGCTTGTCCTCAAGCAAATTAATTTATGTGAACAATATTCAATAAATAAGATGAGTGAAAGATTTACCAATATGTAGCCTCATAGAGAAAATTGTATGCTCTTAAAGAAATTTCAAAAAATTTAATGACTATGTGCAATATTCAATTCAAATGCAATTCAGAATTTATTTTTTAGAGCCCTGAGTGTGTGTGTCTTCGAGCAGTTCAACCATCTTTCATTCAAATGAGTTTATATATCTCAAGAAATCAGGTATGGATCTCTTTGTAGGATTTCCATATGCTTATTTTTCATGCTACTCTCCACTAATGTAGGTCAAAACTACTTTTTAGGATCAAAAAGACTTTGTTTAGCTTGTAATGTGGCCAGGGTATAAGGTGGGATAAAGGATATAAATGTAGGCTCAATCACCCAGCACCACATGATTAAATATGATCTCTTGAGCTCTTTGCTTTTCTTTTCTTTCTCTTTTTTTTTCAATAATAATTTTGGGGAAATTTTCTCCCCACACTCCTTTTCTTAAATCAATTTAATCCATCATTTTCCTCTTTTTCTTTCACCAACAACATTTTTCTTATACTTTTTGGATTTCCACCCTTCCACCCTTTTTGTAAATAAAGCTCTACAATACAAATAATTAGCAAAATAATCATGGAGTGAGTGAATAGGGTAAAGAAAAATAATAATATTCATACAAATTTTTGCTTTAGGCTCATTTGTGGTTTTTAGAAGGAAGAGTTCATTAAGCTCAAAATAAAGGAACTAAGGATATTTTATTGTTTAGGTTAGGCTAGAAAGGCTCAATCTATCCAATAATGCCTAAATCATCTCCTAAAAAAAATAGTATTAACCTAGGATTTCGCCTCAAGCAGCATTCAAATAAGTTCTAGAATCTTGTTAAGATCATGAAATATTTTTGAATTATATAAACCTTCTCTAAGTAAAAGATAAAATTGAATGCCCAAAGTTATTGTGCAAAATAGTTTCAGGATTCTAAAAAATGGGTAATAAATTGCAAATAAATTAAAATTATACATAATGATGATTTTCTCACATTTCTCAGGAGCTATTAGTAATTTAAACATTTATATAATTGGCTATTGGTTTCACTAACACACTCATAAATTGAAATTTTGTTCACATGCTCACCTCATGACAGGATTAAAAGTGCACATATAATAAAATTATAGTTATGCATTAAAGTAGGAAAGTGCATAAGTGTATGATTTATTATACAGTCATCCAGCTGAATCATAAAGTGACCCCCCACACTTAAAAACATACATTGTCCCCAATGTAAGAATATAAAAGAGAATATAATAGGGACAAGTAATAACATAAGGAGGGGTTCAGTGAAACTTCCCTGATTAGTGATCACCATCCATCTCATCATGTTCAGGTGCAGGCCTAAAGGGTGGCTCAAGAGGCGTCGGGAAAGCAATTGGGAGGTTCAGGGCATGAGCTAACTGGCTAAAACATGCATGATGATGCTGTGCAATAGAGTACTAGTAGAGGGCTAGATCATTCATTTGATGGTTCAGACACTCTGTACGCTCCCATAAATCTTCAATGGTATGCTGGGATGGTGGTGGAGCTGAGCTGCTGCCCAATTCCTCTGTAGGTACTGGCTGAATCCCTAGCTCCTCCTCTGCTGCTTCTTCATGGCCTTTGTATTTTTGTATTTCTGCATAGGAAATAGGTCTCATTTGGTGAATGAGAGCCTCAGTGGAATCCCAGCTTACTCCTGCCTTCTGACATAGACCAGTAATTAAACTAGGGGCAAAGAGGGATCCGCCACTAGCCCTAATACAGCTGAGCGTCTGCCTATGAATAATCTTGCCTACATCAATAGAAAGGCCCTTTAGTATTGCATAAAGCAAAATGGCCCTGTCCTTCCTGACTTGACTCATGTTGAAGCTGGGCATGAATCTTGCTGACACGAAATAGTACCATGCTTTAGCCATTTTATTCATATCAGCCCTAGCAAAAGTATACCGGATGGCCATTGCTATCCAATTTCCAGGAGGCCCCCCTGTAGCAAAGAGTGCCTATAATGTCTTCAAAGTCAATGTATGATTGAAGAAGCGCCGTATATTCATCATCCTCAATATCAGGCAGTGAATAGAATTCATTAATGGCATGCGGAGTGAATGACACCATTTTGCCTCTAACCCGTGCTTTATGACGTTCGTGACTGTAACATTGGAGTAGAACTCTTGTACCACGGGAATAACTCCTAGTTTTGGGTTTCTGCAGAAAATCTCCCAATGCCTATGGAGGATATTGTCTCTATGAGGTAGCCCTTCGGTGATAATAAATCCACGTTCCAGAACGATAGGCTTATGCACCACCACTTTGATGTGGTGTTGATAAACCTCTTCAGTCACAAATGCCACGGTGTCAAATGCTAGAGGGTCCTCAGCTCTAGTCTTCCTTTTTGAGATACTAAACTTAGAAGTTTTTAGAGCAATTTGCTTGGAAAGTTCACTAAGGCGTTTTATCAAATACCTTGTGGGCGCTCTTAAAAACTTGGAAGAATGACTGGTTGATGCTCAACTAGAATTCCCAATTCAGTGTAAACCAGTAGCAATTAAGTATGGGAATCAATTACAGCAGGAAAAATGAAGAGAACCGTACCCAATTTAGCTTGAATGGTGGCTGGAGATTGCAAGATCAAATATGCTTTTGAACCCTAGAAAATTGTCTTGGAATCCAACTCACATGTTGAAAGGGGTGTATAATCCTGCAAAAGAAGATGAAAAATCATGTAATCTAAGCAAGATAACATAATGGGAGGTGGGTATGGTTGATTTAAGGCAAGAAAGTGGATTTGGAGTTGAAAAGGATGCAAAAAATGGAGGGGGAAGACAAAGAGGCGTGCGACCCTCTTATAGAGAGCACTGCGGCGCTCTCTGCTGCAACGCGCAGCACCGCGGCGCTCACCCATTCTGGGTTAGCAGCGCTGTGGCGCTGTTCTAAAGCGCTGCGGCGCTCGCCCACTCTGGGTGATGAGCGCCGCCGCACTCGGTTTGGGCGCCGCCGTGCATGTGCGTCCACAGGTCTGCAAATTTTTTTTTATATAAAGAAAAATTAAACTATGAATAGAAAAATTAAGAAGAAGAAGAATGGTTGTTGGGTTGCCTCCCAACCAGCGCCTTTGTTTTACGTCGTTGGCTCCACCTAGATTCAAAGAAAATCAATGAGGGTCTTGAAAAGTTATCCATTGTGCTTCCTCTTGCTAAAATTCTTCATAGTAAGGTTTAAGCCTATGCCAGTTGACTTTGAAGCTATGCTGGTTATTCATGCTCTTTATTTCAACTGCACCATGAGGAAAAATATCAGTAACAATAAATGGTCCCTCCCATCTAGAACGAAATTTACCTAGAAACAATCGGAGCCTATAATTGTAAAGGAGAACTTTCTGTCCTTTGCTAAACTCCTTACGTGAAATCATGCGATCGTGTAGGAGTTTAGTTTTGGCCTTATAAATATTTGCATTGTCATAGGCCTCGTTTCTAATTTCCTCTAATTCTTGAAGCTGTAATTTCCTGTGTTCTCCACTTTCTTCCACATTCATGTTAAATTTCTTTATAGCCCAAAATGCTTTATGTTCCAATTCAATTGGAAGATGACAAGTTTTTCCAAATACTAACCTGTATGGAGACATACCAATTGGAGTCTTATAGGCTGTTCTGTATGCCCATATAGCATCATCTAATCTGAGACTCCAATCCCTGCGGTTGGGATTTATTGTCTTACTAATGATATTTTTTATTTCTCTGTTGGATACCTCAGCTTGCCCATTGGTCTAGGGGTGATATGCAGTTGACAATTTATGAGTGACATTATATTTCTTTAATAGGGCTTCAATAGTCCTATTGCAAAAATGTGTTCCCCTGTATTCTAGAGGCATAATATATCACATGGGATGTGTTTCCAATCCTTTGGCCTAGTACTGCTCCAACTGCATGGTCACTGGCATCACACATAATTTCAAAAGGGATGTTCCAGTCTGGTGCTTGGATGATTAGAGCTGAAATCAAGGACTCTTTCAATTTGTCAAAAGCTTCCCTGCACTCTCCATCAAATTCAAAAGAGACATCCTTCTGAAGCAATTTGCACATAGATGCTGCTTTCTTAGAAAAGTCCTTTATAAATCTCCTATAAAAACCTGCATGGCCAAGAAAAGAACGAACTTCCCGCACACAAGTGGGATAAGGTAGAGTTTGTATAATATCAATCTTTGCTTTATCTACCTCTATTCCTCTTTTTGAGACAACATGGCCTAAAACTATACCTTGTTCAACCATAAAATGACACTTTTCATAATTTAAAACAAGGTTAGTTTCTTGACATCTTTTCAAAATTAGTGAAAGGTTATGCAAACAATCATCGAATGAATTCCCATAAACTGAAAAATCATCCATAAATACCTCAATAAATTTTTCAAGGTAATCTAAGAATATGCTAACCATACACCTTTGAAAAGTGGCAGGGGCATTACAAAGCCCAAATGGCATGCGCCTATATGCGAATGTCCCAAATGGACAAGTGAAGGTTGTCTTTTCCTGGTCTTCAGGAGCAATTGCAATTTGGAAATAGCTTGAATAACCATCAAGAAAACAGCAGTAAGGTTTACTAGATAATCTTTCAAGCATTTGATCAATAAAAGGTAAAGGAAAATTATCTTTTCGGGTTACAAAATTTAATTTTCTATAATCTATACAAACCCTCCACCCATTTTGAATCCGAGTGGCTACCAATTCCTCCTTTTTATTTTTTATCACAGTTATTCCTATTTTCTTGGGAACCACTTGCACTGGGCTCACCCAATGACTGTCTAAAATAGGGTATATTACCCCAACCTCCAACAATTTAAGAATTTCTTTCTTCACTACATCCATCATAGGTGGATTTAGCCTTCTTTGGGGCTGTCTAGATGGTTTAGCTCCTTCTTCTATCAATATTCTATGCATACATGTAGAAGGGCTTATTCCCTTAAGATCAGCTATGGTCCAACCTATTGCAGTTTTTTGTTCTTTAAGAACTTGGATTAGTTTTGCCTCTTGATCATTTTCAAGGTTGTTGGAGATAATAACAGGAAGTGTTTCTCCCTCTCCCAAGAATACATATTTGAGGTGATCAGGGAGTGACTTCAGTTCAGGAGTAGGAGCCTGCACAACAGAAGGTAGAAGAGAAGTATCAGAAATTGGTAATTGTATATAAGAAACATTACCTGTTGGTGGTTCTTCTGAAAAACCATTTAGTGCAACCAGTTCCTCTTTTGCTTCTTTATCCAATTCTATCTTACCATCATCCTCTTCTATAGATTTTCTCACAATCACTTCCAATTTATCCTGTCCATCTAATTCAAATACATCATGTGCTAGGGAATCAAAGATATCTATAGAATAAATAGGAGTATCAACACCTAGATGTTTCATGGCTTCATACATATTAAAATTTATTACTTCACCATCAAATTCCATAGTGAGTGTGCCATTGTGAACATCTATCTTGGTTTTTGAGGTTTTCAAAAATGGTCTCCCTAATAATATTGGGGATGTAAAATCCCCATTTTCCATGTCTAGTACATAAAAGTTTGTAGGGAAAACCAAATCATCTACCTGTACCAAAACATCCTCAATTACTCCCTTAGGGTACGCAGTGGACCTGTCAGCTAATTGACTGACCACATTAGTAGAGTTCAATGGTCCTAATTTCAAGGAAGCATATATAGAATATGGCATGACATTTATGGAGGCTCCTAAATCCAACATAGCTTTTTCAACATGAGTATCCCCAATTTTACATGGAATAGTAAACATACCTAGATCCTCGCATTTAGTGGGGAGTTTTGTTTGTATCATGGCAGATACGTTCTGACTCATTTGAACCTTTTCAAACCCCTTCAATTTTTGCTTTCTTTTTTGAGTGCATAATTCTTTCAAGAACTTTGCATATCTTGGTACCTGCTTAATAGCATCTAGGAGGGGAATATTAACTTCACATTTTCTAAAGATATCATACAATTCAGAAGTTTTCTCATTTAGACTATTCTCTTTAAGAGCTTCTGGAAAAGGAGGCACCACTTCATAATTTAAATTAGAAGGAGACTTACCTGTAGGTGCTTTATTCTCCTTAATTGATTTTTCAGTTTTCTTAGGAGAAGAGGGTGCTGGTGGGCTTTCAATCTCCTTACCATTCCTTAAAACAATTGCACTAGCATTCGCTCTGGGGTTCACCACAGTTTGTGAAGGTAACTTACCTGAGTTTTAAGCATCCAATCGACTCACTGTGGTTGCTAACTGACCTACTTGAGTTGTCAGGTTTTGAATGCTAGCTCTTGTCTCTTGTTGAAATTGATGAGAGTTAAGTACAAGAGTTTTCACAATGTCTTCCAATGGATTACTTACCTGATGATCCTGGGATGCATTCTGTCTAGGATAATAGGCCTGTTGGTTTTGTTGAAAATTTTGTCCTGTAGGCCTATTTTGTGCATTCCCATATCTGAAATTGGGATGATCCTTCCATCCAGGATTGTATGTATTAGCATATGGATCATACCTTTTTGGTTGGCCAGGAAAACCTCCTACATCATTCGCTTGTTCTGTGGATTACTCTTGAAGTGTAGGACACATGTCAGTTGGGTGCCCTGTGGCTGAGCATATTCCACATACTTTAACTTGCTGTAGTGTACCTGTAGCCATTTGGCACACAAGAGAAGTAAGTTCAGATATTTGATTCTGAAGATAAGTAGTACTTACCTCATGGGCATGCCTAATAGGAGGATCATGCCTAACGCCAAACTGTTGTGAATTGGCAGCCATATTTGATATCAGGATTCTGGCTACCTTAGAAGTTTTATCTACTAGTGCTCCTCCACTAGCTGCATCTATCATGCTCTTATCTCCCTGCAAAAGACCTTCATAAAAATATTGAATTAGTAGCTGCTCACTAATCTGATGATGTGGGCAGCTTGCACAAATTTTCTTAAACCTTTCCCAATATTCATAAAGCGTTTCACCATGCAATTGCCTAATACCATATATTTCTTTCCTAATAGTAGCGGCTCTAGATGCAGGAAAATAACGTTCTAAGAACATTCTCTTCATCTCATTCCAGGTAGTGATAGTACTAGAGGGCAAATAATACAACCAATCTTTGGCTGAATCTTTTAAGGAAAAAGGAAAAGCCCTAAGTTTTATTTGTTCCTCCGTTACTCCAGGGGGCTTCATACTGGTACATACCACATGGAACTCCTTCAGATGTTTATGCGGATCTTCACCTGCAAGACCATGAAAACTTGGTAAGAGATGAATTAATCCAGATTTCAACTCAAAATTAACATTGTCATCAAGATTAGGAAAAGTAATGCATAAGGGTTGCTGATGCAAATCAGGAGCTGCAAGCTCCTTCAGAGTGGGGTGTCTGGCCATGATCACTTCCTCCCTATCCTGATCAACATTTTCTTGAATTTATCTTCTATGCATGTATACAGATTTTCCAATATCTGGATTGAACTGTAAATCTTGAGAATTAGAAGAATGAATTACATGCATAAATCAAAAAAATCACAAAAAGTAATGACGCAGTCCCTAGCAACGGCACCAAAATTTAGTGCATACTGTCGCAGGTACACCCAAATTGATACCTTACCTCAAAACTAACCTGTAGTAGTGGGAGTAAGGGTTGATCCCACAGAGACTGGTATTACCTTATGTGATTAGAAAAATGGGGGATTGATAGTTTCAAATAAAATCAAGTAAATAATAATGAAAGTAAATAAGAGAGTGATTAATGATAAAGACGTTAGTTTCGGTTGATATCCATCGTCAAGGGATTACATTGATCATTGACAACATAATCAATCTATAATTGAATATCTATCATTGGGTTTCTAACCCTGTTCCTCCTTAAGTCTAGTAAATTAATGACAATCGCACTAATTAAACCCTAATTAACAAGCAATCCTTTAGCACATCGGTAAAGCATAGCTTACTAACCGCATGAAGAACTAGAGAAACTGACAGAGCTAAACAAATATAAACACATCGGCTATATCTAATTTATTTAATCATTCATCATAGGTTCAATGATTTATAATCCAAAGTCCTCAAACCTATTTGCCTCATGAATCGCAGAATTGAAGACTTTGTTCACAACACAATTCAGCGGTAGATTAAGACATACAATATACTGGTAGGCCTCCCTAGCAATCATATGAATAATCATTGAGAAGAAGAGCAGATGAATAATTAATACTCAATTCAAATTGAAATAATAAAATCAAGTCTACATCTCACAATGCATGAAAATCCCTTGAGGTTTCAACCTATCCTCCCCACATGAAAATAACTATGAGAGTTGAGGGTTAGCAGCAGGACTACATGAAACTATACATGGGAGTAAGGCTGTAGCTTAATAAAAGAGGTGTAGTGGGCAGAGTAAATTGCTTGAGGACAAGCAAACTTTTAAGTTTGGGGGGAAATGATAACTCTAATTCATTAGAGTTTCTCTATGCTTTTCTAAGGATATTTACCATGCATTTTGATTCATTAGCATTCATGCCCCCTGATTTAATGGAATGTTTTGCCTCCCATGAATACAAGATCACCCATTTCTATTTGTTGTGACAAATCAGTATCCATGCGGCATTTAAGGAAGTAAACCAAGGAAGTAGGGTAGTCTTGGCCCTCTTTGATATGATGCATATGATGGGAAGACTGATTCTTTATGCTATGGTGTAGGTGGCAGAGAGCCCAGGCTGTGCAGTAGGAACAGCCACTACTTAGTAGGGGAAAGGAGCAGCCAGCTGACACAACAGACTGCTGGGTGGTACAAGAACTGCCTTCACTACTTGAAGTGGAGAGAAAGCTACTGGCAGAGGTGCTGGCCAAAAAGCAGGATGAATGTCAACAAACTAGGCAACTTTAATGGGACCACAAGGTTTGCCTATAAAAGGTAGAAAACAGAGTGCAGAAGGGACGACGCTGTGGGGGGACAGAGAGAAAAATAGAAAGGATAGCCCAGAAAACCCTGACGAGAGTGGGCTGTGAGGAGTTACGCTGGCCTAGGACAACCCAACCTTGCATGGTGAAGTGTTGGAATGAGGAAGAGAATTGCGGTTCTAGGATTCCCTTCATCTCCGTTGTGTATTTTCATTGTTTAGCAGGAAACTGCATCTGTCTTTTCATATAATTTGTATCACTCTACACTGCATCCTGGTATTTCTAATACTTGTAATCAGTTTAGTGTTAATGCTTATAATCAGTTTAGTCATGAGGCTGGGCTAAATCTCCAGCTAGGGTTGTAGATGGGTTGCAATGGACTCATGCACATTTTAAGTTATCTATGGTTTTGTTGCAGCATTGCTGTGATACTCAACTGTGTTTGTATTTCTTAACTTCTTTTGATAACTAAAATTTGATAGAGGAAGACCAATGCTAGCATTTACCTGGGAGGGTAGTGGTGGCTGGAAAAGGAGTTGGACGTGTGGGCATAACCAATATAGGAGTATATGGTTGTCCCACCTAGCCTAATAGTTAGGACTTCAAATACCACTCTGGGGTTGGGGTTGATGCAGGAATGTGTGTCCAACCCTAGGAGTGTAATGGTAGTCTGGAAAGACCCCATTCAGAAAAGATTGGGCACTGAAGCAATTGCTATAGCAATCCTTAGAGCAAAATGAGTGCAGATGTTCATTGCAACCCTGAAGCAACCCTAGTCCACCTAATAACCTTTTCTTTCATATCTCAGTACCCCTCAACTTAATCATAGTACCAATTAGTTAGTTTGACATTAATTTCTCTTAAACACGAAATCTTGTGAACCAACCAAATTTTGCTACAGCATTTCATGAGTCAAATCATTCTATTGTAGTTTTTGGTACATTCCTTGTGGGACGATACTCACTCATCATTATATTACTTGGTCACGACACGTGCACTTGCGTTCTGGAATTGCATACATCTTTGCAACCAACAGGAAGTTAGGAGCCATAGTTAATATGAGGATTCTAACTGCTTCAAGAGTTTTATCTGTTAGTGCACCTCCACTAGCTGCATCTATCATACTCTTGTTACCCTATAAACGACCCTCATAACAATATGGAATTAGTAGCTACTCACTAATTTGATGATGTGGCCAACTGCACAAAACATTTTAAATCTTTGCCATTACTTATAAAGCATCTCTCCAAGTAGTTTCCTAATACTGCATATTTCTTTCCTTAAATTAGTAGCTCTAGATGAAAGGAAATATCTTTTTAAAAATAAATATCTTATCCTATTTCAAGTGGTGATAGTGTGAGATGGTAAATAATATAGCCAATCTTTGGCTAAATCTCTCAAAAAGAAAGGAAAAGCCATGAGTTTATTTTGTTCTTCAGTTACTCCAGAGAGCTTCATGATGGTACACACCACATGGAATTTCCTTAAGTGCTTCTGTGGATCTTCACTTGTAAGACCATAAAAGTTAGGAAATAGATCAATTAATCCATATTTTAATTTAAAATTAACATTCTCATAAAGATTAGGAAAAGTAATTCATTAAGGCTGTTGGTGCAAATCTGGAACTGCAAGCTCCTTCAGAGTAGGATTCCTAGCCATGACTAATTCCTTATTCTTTTTATTAATATCTCCTTAAAGTTCTCTTCTTTGCCTATATACAGATTTTCCAATATCTGGATTGCATTTTCATGGGTACACTAAATATAATAAATTTCTTACCTCAAAACTAACATCTAGTAGTGGGAGTAAGGGTTGATCCCACAGAGTAGTGTATTACCTTTTGTGAAAAAAATAGAAAAGGGGTTCTGAATGCTATAAATAAACTATCAAAGTTAAAATGAAAAATTACAATAAATAAATATACAAGTGATTCAATGACAAGAGTATTGGTTTTGGTTTATATCTGCCATCAAGGATTGCATTGATCATCAACAATATGATCAACTCTATATTGAATATCTACCATTGGGATGTTATTCTTGTTTCTCGTTAGTTGTAGTTAATTGATAATAATTGCCTTAACTAACCCTAATTAACAAGCAACCTTAGCTAATCGGTAAAATTCAACTCACTAATAGCATGAAGAACTAGAGAAACTGATATTACTAAACAACACAGACACATTGACTATGTTTGATCTAGTTAATTATTTATCATAGGATAACAATTCATAATCATATAATTATTAATCATATTTGCTTCTTAAATCAAAAGGATCAAAAATTTGTTGATTTATGATTCAGTAGTAGATTGAAACAATTAAACCACTAATATGCACCCTATATATCAATTTAAACAACCATAAAAAGAAAAGCATAGGAATAATCAATGCCCAAAAAAAATTGAACAATATAAGTTTAATCTAATCTCACAATGCATAAAATCCTTGAGGTTTCAATCTTCCTAAACCAACAAAAGAAAATTAGCCACGTAGGCCCATAGGAAAACCTAAGAGAAGATAAGAAGAAGAGAGAATTAAGAGAATTCTTAAGTGCCACGGTGCTCTAGATATGGGCACGTAGTGCCGTGGCACTCACTTACTAGGCACTACAGTGCTTTTATTAGAGAGAATTCATGTGGATATTATGTTCTTGATGCTTTCTTTCCCTTATCATTATATGAAGAAGAGTCCTTAATGATGTAAGATTGCTTCTAGGTCAGTTCTCAGCACATCGGCTAAAATCGCTACAATTTTTTCTTGTAGAGGTGGTGACTGTAACAACTCCATTTAAGTATCAATTTTTTTTTTTTAAATACCATGAAGTTATTACCTCGTTACAACTTAACTCAATATAACATTTATTTAATTTATACAATACAGAGTTCACATACATGTCATTAATCAAAACATACGTACAACATATCAAACACATAAAAATCTACATCTTATTTATTCTGGTTGATCAATTCCGGAGATACAGGTGCGGATGGTTGTACCTTCACCGGGATCTAAGCCAACTCAACCACAAACATTTTATTTGCTTCTGGGATCTGTCCAACATAAAGTACTCGATCCAACGTGCACCAAAAGCCAGAGCTATAGAAAAATCTGCATAACTAATTTTCTGAACATGATATGGAAATATAGTGAGAATTAAATCCCAGTAAGTTCAACAATAAATCATTATCAATAAAGCTCATCACGTTATGTTCAGCTGTATAAACTACAGAAAATATCATTGGTCACATGAATGTATTATATCTATGCACATAAGAATCATACAGTAATGATATGTATGACAGGATTAACTAATTTTAGAATATCATATGATGACCATCAACTTATTCTCATTTCAAGCTACCTCGGTCAGGGTGAGTATCCTCTACTCTCCGATACGAGCTTTTCTCGCTCCGTCCGACATGGCACACGTTCTCTTTCTTTTCTCATAATCATAATCATAACCGTTGGTAGGGTGTCCCCTAGTGGTGCACCACACGGATTGCCATGTGACCGTGCTCATTTCTTTTCTTTTCACAATGATAGCCAAAAATATGCTTTCAATAACAAGTATGTTCATCAAAATATAACTATTACCATAAATCATTGGTAATCATGCCATGAACATAACCATTTCAAATATCACTTTATAAAATATTTCCATGTCAGAATTTTGATAAAGGGGTATTTTGAGTATTAATGGCTATATTTTATCCTCTAAATCATAGCAAACTTGTGGTTATTTCCCTGTTTTTGGCTACGCTTTGCTTTGGATACTGCTTTGGTTATTTTTATGCTTGTAGGTGAGCAAAAGAGGCCAAGAAGCAAGGGAAAACAATCATGAAAAGTACCATATGGACTTGGAACAAGATGAGGAGGAAGCAAGGAGGAAGCCCATCAAAAATCATGAAGAAAGGAGCATGGCAGCATGAAGCACGACCAGGCCGTGCTTGGTGGCATGCAACACGGCCAGGCCATGCTCTATGCAAATGCTGCAGAAAAGTCCCAGAATCCAGCCCGAAGCACGGCCAGGCCGTGTCCTGGGACACGGCAGTGCTGCGGGTCTGCGAGCTCCGTGTTTTTTAGGGTTTTGGCTGCCGAAATTGATGTATAAGCTGGGGGATACGCAGCTGAAGGGGGAGGACCGAAAATACACCTAGGGGAATGAGTTCTTAGGCTTAGGAAACACCTTAGGGTTAGGTTTAGAGTAGGATTAATGGTTCAATTCATGTTCTAGGTTAGATTTCACATTGATTCAGCATTGTATTTCATCTCTACATTCAGCAATCTAGGTTTTATCTTTCCATCTTTACTTCTACTTCTACTGCTTTCTCTTGGTTTGTATTGAATACTTATGGTTTGTTTAATGAATTTGGTTTTAGTTTCTGTTTCTATTAAGCTTGAGTAGTTTTTATCTAGGGTTTTGGTAAACCCACTTATGGTGTGATGATACTATGTTGAATTGAACTTCTGCAACCCTAATTGTTGTTATATATGGTAAATTAGGATTGGCTATTATGCATTGGTTATATGAGTTGATGAATGTTTGGCCAATATTTATCATGTCTTAGGATATTAATTGATGGACTGAAAGGTGAAGATTAATACTGGAACCTAATGGTTAATTAGAGATATCTTAATCACGAAAGTAGTTTAAGGTTCTCTAGGAATGAATCAATTAGTGGGCACAAGAAAACTAATCAATTGTATTCCATGGTTGGCATAGAACTTAATGAACCTAGGTTGAACTAAGAACCACGAAAGTAGGCAATTGGATTAACCTAGGTACGATTGGTAACGCTTGAAAGAGGTTGCTAGTTAATTAAGGCTAAACCATCTCCAATAACCTAGACAATTGCAATTAGAGGTATAAATTGGATGTTGAATATCATAAGTGTGGTGAACCATAACCTTAGGTTTGTTTAATTGGTTATTTTCATATGTTTCATTGTGACAAACTCTTTATCGATTTACATCGATCTAGATAGCTCATTTTGCATCGTTCTAGTAGTTGACATTGTTCTCTGTGGGATACGACCCGTACTTGCCGGACTAGCTACAGCTATGCCGTGCGCTTGCGGTTATTTGGTAAAACTTACACGCACCAAATTTCACCCTTAAGATGATAAGAAGTTCATACAATGGCAATGGCTATGGCATATACTAGTCATTTATAAGATTCGTCTTCTTTTTTTAAATATTAATTTTATTTCTTTATTTTCTTGATGTAGGTTTTCATCATATCTAACCTTCTCTTAATAATCATAGCATAACTCCCTCAATTGAACTCCGATGTAGGTGATCTTGGTTTCAATTTTAAGATAAAACAATTATCTAAAACTATTATGTTGAACATTGTAGCGAAATATTAAGAAATCAAGGTGATATTACTCCCTAAATGTACATGTTATTTCTTCTCGGATAGGTTCTGACCTCTACCTACTAATTGGATAATATCTACCTCATATGGACTCCAAATTGAGTGATTCCAGTGGCTAAATATCCAGGACACACATATCTATAATTCTTATGTTAACCATTTATTTTAATTCCATACAGATAATTCGCAGAAATTAAAATACAGAAGCTATCCTAACATATTCTTCCCTGATGAACCATTTTCTGAACTTTGTTTACTAATCGGACCATAGCTACCTCATATAGACTCCAAATTGAATGATTCCAGTGGTTAAAACTCCGTGACACATATATCTTTAATTCTTATGTTAACCATTTATTTTAATTCCCTATAGATAATTCTCAGAAATTAAATCACAGAAGCTAAAATTTTTGCCACCCATAGCCAAACCTATGCAGAACTTTCTATACCAGTCTTAGTATTCAAACATACATCACATGCAAGATCAATATGTAACATGATATAGCAACATCATGACCAATCATCAAAGTTCTAAGATCAAAATCTCATATAAATTTTATAAGTTTCAAAAGTTTTCTTCAAAAAGAAATATTGTTAAACTTACCTGGAGCACTTAGTCCCCCAGACTTCTCCTTCCTCTTTCTTCCTTTCTTCCTCTCCTTTCCTCACTCTACCTTGCTTCTAGTTTTCCTCTCCCTCACTTGGACGAAATTATAATGTTATAAGGGTGGGTTTTCTTATATAGACCACCAAATAATTCACATTTCATGATCATGGGTCTACCTTATCACAATTAGATTACACTTGGTTGAATATTTGGAAAACAAACAACTTATGTTCTTGTCTTCCTCTTCCTTAGTCAAGATGTGCATAGGAAAAGGAGATTTATATTTTGAAAATTAAGATAATATGTTCTTAAAATATGGGACAAGGTCCCTTTGATTTAAGGATTCATTTCCATTTTCTTTTCTCTTAAACAATTATGATAGGTTTGCCTTTTTAGGTGGCAAATTTCTAGCCCTTGAATCTCCATTATTTGGTTGATATTATTTGTGTGGGATATGAATGTTTTGTCCTAATGCCAAGTATTATCATACCACTTGCTAAAATTATGAGTGTAGGATATAGATGTTTTTGTCCTAAAGTCTTGTATTATCATGCCACTTGCCAAAATTATGAATGTAGAATCACACCACTTGCTAAATTTTTGTCTTAATGCCATGTAACCTAATCTTTATTATTATTACATTATTATATCATCACCTAATTTATTTTATTTTATTTTTCCTCTTGGATTTGGGCTTATTCCTACTCATTATGGGCTTATTCCTACCCATTTTCTTTGCTTTGGATAAAATTCTACCTTTCTTGGAGGGCTTGGTCACATTTTCATAATTTTTGGGCTATTGGTCCAATTACTATATCCTAGTCCAAGTCTATGTTTTATTTCTTGCTTAGGTTATCCAATGGGCTTGCTAGAAACTTATGTGAAGTGGAAAAACTCTTTATGAAGTATCCATAGGTAAAAGCCCAATGTATGGGTAAAGATTTTAAACTTAGTAACTCTAGTTCTTGAATTAAGAAAAATTACCCTAATCCAATGTTCTTGAAATTTTATGACCTTTACTTGTTTCTAAAAAGTTATCTTCCTTATCCAAGAATTTGGCATCTCTTTAGTATATTATTTTTAATTTCTTTCCTATTAGGTTTTCTCTCTTTATTTGTTATCTTAATGTTAGAATCATTTTCTATGCATATACATAAGGTGAAGAATTTCTAAGGATTATATTTCCTTCGATATCTAAAATATTGTCTAATAAATTTTATTTCCTTAATTAAATATTTATGTACTTTTATCAATAAAAAAACAAAATTAGGGATGTTACAGTGAGCATCGTGGCACTTTGGTTTTGGTCTTCTTAATACCGTGGCACTTTGAACTAATGCTAGACAATGCCATGACTTACTCTGATCTTTCTAGAATTTGACTTGTGTCTTAAATTTTCATAACTGCTGGAATGATCTTAATCGGAGTTCATATGAGAGAAATATGATCCAATTAATGATGAAAAGTCAAGATCCACTGTAATTTCATAATTCTCCATATTTTTCTCCTATTTTCCTCTTCTTTTCTTCTTCCTTTACTCTTACAACACAAAACACAAAACTATGCTAATTCCTAAATATAATTTACCTAAATTAAACAAAAAGTAAGTTTAAATGTACAAAAATATGCTTCATTATGCACACATCACTAACTTTCATGAGTTAGAGTGAGATGAGTTGGCTTTTATATGCCTGAGAATTTATTCTTAAAGAAAGAATATAAATACTTCATATTTTGGAAGAATTAAGATGGGTAAAATTGAAACTTTAGGTTAATTAGAGGTAAAACCATGAGTTAGGGATTAATCTATAGGAATAACCTTAATTGGAGACCTAAAATAGAATTAATGCCATCTTAATAAATAATTAAAATAATTGGAAAAATTAAGCTCATACAAACAAGACATAAGAAAAAGGTAAGGGACAAGGATGGAATTAAAAAAATGTGCAAGGACAAAGGTAGAACTAAGTGGATAATTATAACACATTAAAATATCATATAACTAATTAATACATGGTAGTGCAAGGCCGAATTAAGGGCCAAGCTTCGGCTAAGCATAGAGAGAGGAGAAAAATCGAGACTCAAAGGAAGGAGAATGAAGAAGATAAATGAAGAAAAGGAAAGAGAAAAGGAAGAAAAGAAAGCTTCAAGTTGAGTCATCTTCTATCCACCTTTATAAATCATCTTTCTCCTTATCCTAAGCTTCTTAAATCCTCTATTTTGTTCATGAGAAGGTGCAAAATGTAACAACTCCATTTATGTAAATGTAACAAAAATTTTTTTATATATATTTGTAAAATTCCATGAAGTTATTACTACTTTAATTCTAACCACTTAACTCGTAATAATAATCACTTTAACCAAGCATAATTGTTATTAACAGTGATACAATACTGAGTTTCCATACACACCATTATTTTACAAACTACACACCATTATTTTACAAATATTTGTACAAAGATACATATTAGTTCTAATCATCTATGTCGACTACTTCCGGGGACACTGGTGCGGGTAGCACCTCCATTGGAATCTCAGTCACATCTACTACAGATACATCTTATATAACTGGTAGTTGCCCAAGGTAGGGCACTTCGATCCAACGTACGGAAATAATAAGTGTCATTGAGAAAATCTGCATTATTCTTCTGAACAAGATATGGAAATATAGTGAGAATTAAATCCAAGTAGGTTCAACAATAAATCATAATTTACCATCAATATAGTTCATCATGTCATGTTCAGCTGTATAAACTATGGAAAATATCTTTGGTCACATGAATGCATTATATCTATGCACATAAGAATTATACAGTAATGATATGTATGACAGGATTAACTATTTTCAGAATATCATATGATGACTATCAATTTATTCTCATATCAAGCTACCCCAGTCAGGGTGACTATTTTCTACTCTCCGGTACAGGCTTTTCTCGCTCTGTCCGACATGACCCACTTTCTCTTTCTTTTCTAATTAACATGATCATAACCGTTGGTAGGACGTCCCCTACTGGTGCATCACACGGATTGCCATGTGACCGTGCTCATTTCTTTTCTTTTCACAATGATAGCCAAAAATATGCTTTCAATAACAAGTATGTTCATCAAAATATAACTATTACCATAAATCATTGGTAATCATGCCATGAACATAACCATTTCAAATATCACTTTATAAAATATTTCTATGTCAGAATTTTACACTTAAGATGGTAAGAAGTTCATACAATGGCAATGGCTATGGCATATACTAGTCATTTATAAGATCCGTCTTCTTTTTTAAATAATAATTTTATTTCTTTATTTTCTTGATGCAGGTTTTCATCATATCTAACCTTCTCTTACTAATCAGAGCATAACTCCCACAATTGAACTCCAATGTAGTTGATCTTGGTGTCAATTTCAAGAAAAACAAATATCTAAAACTATTATGTTGAACATTGTAGTGAAATATTAAGAAATCAAGGTGATATTACTCCCTCAATGTACATGTTATTTCTTCTCGGATAGGTTCTGACCTCTACCTACTAATCGGACCATATCTACCTTATATGGACTCCAACTTGAGTGATTCCAGTGGTTAACAATCCATGACACACATATCTATAATTCTTATGTTAACCATTTATTTTAATTCCATACAAATAATTCCCAGAAATTAAAATATAGAAGCTATCCTAACATATTCTTCCCTGATGAACCATTTTCTGACCTTTGACTACTAATCAGCTCATATCTTCCTCATATGGACTCTAAATTGAATGATTCCAGTGCCTAAAAATCCGTGACACACATAGCTATAATTCTTATGTTAACCATTTATTTTAATTCCATACAAATAATTCCCAGAAATTAAAATGCAGAAGCTATCCTAACATATTCTTCTCTGATGAACCATTTTCTGACCTTTGACTACTAATCGGCTCATATCTTCCTCATATGGACTCCAAATTGAATGATTCCAGTGACTAAAAATCCGTGACACACATAGCTATAATTCTTGTTTCTTCTTGAAAGAAGTAGCAAGATTCCTCCCTTCCCTTAGCTTTTCTATCAGCTTAGGTAAGAGAGAGAGGGTGAGTTTTTGAACCTCAAGGATGAAGAAGAAAAATGGATTCAAGTGGAGATTAAGGTAATTTACCTTGAGTACTTAGCCTTCTAAACTTCTCCTTCTTCTTCTTTCCTTTCTTCTCCTCTTTTTCTCTCCTTTTCTCTCTCTACCTTGCTTCTATTTCTCTCTCTTCCTCACTTGGACGAAATTAAAATGTTGTAGGGTTGGGTTTTGCTTAAATAGACCACCAAATAATACACCTTTCATGATCACGGGTCTACCTTATCACCATTAGGATACATTTTATTGAATTTTTGGAAAACAAACAACTTATGTTCTTGTCTTCCTCTTCCTTAGTCAAGATATGCATAGGAAAAAGAGATTTGTATTTTAAAAATTATGATGATATGTTCTTAAGATAAGGGACAAGGTCCCTTTGATTTAGGGATTCATTTCCATTTTCTTTTGTCTTAAACAAGTATGATAGGTTTGCCTTTTTAGGTGGCAAATTTCTAGCTCTTAAATCTCCATTATTTGGTTGATATTATTTGTGTGGGATAGGAATGTTTTGTCTTAATGCCATGTATTATCATACCACTTGCTAAAATTATGAGTGTAGGATATAGATGTTTTTGTCCTAAAGCCTTGTATTATCATGCCACTTGCCAAAATTATGAATGTAGAATCACACCACTTGCTAAACTTTTGTCTTAATGCCATGTAACCTTATCTTTATTATTATTACATTATTATATCATCACCTATTTTATTTTATTTTATTTTTCCTCTAGGATTTGGGCTTATTCCTACCCATTTTCTTTGCTTTGGATAAAATTCTACCTTTCTTGGAGGGCTTGGTCACATTTTCATAATTTTTGGGCTATCTATCCAATTACTATATTCTAGTCCAAGTCTATGTTTTATTTCTTGCCTAGGTTATCCAATGGGCTTGCTAGAAACTTATGTGAAGTGGAAAAACTCTATATGAAGTGTCTATAGGTAAAAGCCTAATGTATGGGTAAAGATGTTAAACATAGTAACTCTAGTTCTTGAATTAGGAATAATTACCATAATCCAATGTTTTTGAAATTTTAAGACCTTTACTTGTTTCTAAAAATTTATCTTCCTTATCCAAGAATTTTGCATCTCTTTAGTATGTTATTTCTAATTTTTTTTCCTATTAGGTTTTCCCTCTTTATTTGTTCTCTTAATGTTAGAAACATTTTCTATGCATATACATAAGGTGAAGAATTTCTAAGGATTATATTACCTTAGATATCTAAAATATTGTCTAATAAATTTTATTTCCTTAATTAAATATTTATGTACTTTTATCAATAAAAGAAATGAAATTAGGGATGTTACACAAAAAAAGTGAGCAAGAAGGAAGGGAAAGTGACACCACTAAGGAGGAGGGCATAGGAAATTATTTTAGCAATTTAAAGAGAATTGGTTCTAGGTAGGTTTAACAATGAACTTTGGTTGAAAAACCTTATGTTTTGAAAGTTAAAGTGGAGTTTTAATCTTATATTTTCATGGTATGTGATTAAAAAAATCTTGATTATGGATAGCAATGAATTGTTGATACTTGGTACATATATAATTCAAGAGTAACTCTAATATTTGTCAATGCAAGGGTGTCTTAGAAATGGTTAAATGAAAAGATAAATGGAAACTTAGTGTAAAACCAAAAAAGGTAAAAGAAAATAAAAAAGGAAAACACAAAAGTTGACCCAAAATTTAGGGCATTAAATAAGTAAAGGAGGTAGAATTATTTTATAATGCAAATGTAAGGTTTAGGCCAAACCATAAACCACTTGCTAAGGGAATTAACTAATTTGATGTTAACATTTAGAACTAAGATATATTAATTGAAGAAAAGGATTAAACTTGAATAAGATGTAAGGGGAAGCTAAATTCCAGTATTATACTCTGTATTATAAAATTAATAATAAGGGGTATAAATTAACATGAATAAGAGTAATTAGTAATATATTGTAAAAGGGAGGAAGTTGCTAAATTTTAAGAGATTGTCCGAACTTAGAAGGTGATGTGTCCATAATTAAGCATAGTTTCAATAAATTTTAAATTACTTTTTATTTGATTCAAGTAAATTATGATTAGGAATTATCTTAGTTTTTTATTTTGTGTTTTAGGAGGAAAGAAACAAGAAAAGAGGAGAAAAAGAGAAGAAATTCATGGAAAATACTGATTTTGTAGTGAATCATGACCTTTCATCACTAATTAGGACATATCTCTCCTATATAAGCTTTTATTAAGGTGATTTCTACAACTATGGAAAGTTAAGACAAAGAGATACAACTTTCCAGTTGATTACTTTGGCGAAATCTAGAAGAATTAGGGTACCACTGAAGCGTCGTGTTGCCTAAGTTGCAAAGTGCCACAACGCCACATCCTTTAGAAGCACAAAGCGCCACGATGCTCTAGCATGGCACTGCAGCACCCGCCACTACACCAGAGAAAGAAACCTGTAATTTTTAGGTTATTTCTGGCTCTAATTGTAGCTCAATGGGCCGAGAACTAACCTAGAATCAATCCTACTTCATTTAGCACTCTCCAATATATAAATAATAGGGGAAAGCAAGCATCAAATTTATCAAATTTTTAAGCATTATATTCTCTTCTTCTCTTAAGATTCTCTTATGGCGCTGTACGGCTATTTTTTTTTGTTGGTTGAGAATAATTGAAACATTAAGGATCTTTTATGCATTATGACATTTGGATGTGTATTTCTTAGTTCAATTTTAATTGAATATTAATTATTCATCAACTCTTCTTCTCCATAATTGCTTATATAATTGCTAAAGAGCCCACTAGTATTTGTTTGTTTCAATCTACTACTGAATCACAAATCAATAAAGTTTTGATCACCATTGTTCATATTCATGATAGGCAAGCACAAAACCATCATAAATCTCATCAATGCAACCCAACCACCCCACATTCATTTCCTCATAAATACACATATGAGTAAACACCACCATTTAAACAAGAACAAAAAATGTAGATCTTGATATTACCTTCTACCAGACTTTGGGTCTTTTTATCTCTCTAACTTGCCTTGATTTCCTCCATCTTCAACTCCAAAAACTGTAGATTTTCACCATAAGAAAAGTTTCTTAAAACTCCATCATCAACAAGAATTAGAGTAGAGAGGGTTAGAAATTCCCAACCTTACCTTTTCCCTTTCTTCTTCCAATTTCTCTCTCCTCCTTCTCCTTCTCTCTTGTGCGCCATGAGCCTTCTTCCTCCCCCCTGTGTTGGTCGACTCGCCCTTCCTTGGCTGTGTTCCAGGACACGACTAGGCCATGTTTAGTGCGGGTAAGGCCTTTTGAAGAAAAGTTTTAAAATTGGTAACATTTATATGGGATTTTGATCTTAGATCTTTGATGAGAATTTACAATATTTGCTACTTTGATGATTTGGCATGGATGTTGCTATATCATGTTACATGTTGATCTTATATGTGATAGATGTTTTGAATACTTTTGTTGGTGTGGAAAGTTCTACATAGATATGGCTATGCATGGCAAAATTTTAGGGCTTTTATGTTGTTGTTATGTATATTTGAATATGGTGAAAAATTGATGGAATATGTTAAATTATAATGTCAAGCTATAATGTTCAACATAATAGTTTTAGAGGATTGACTTAGCTTTAAATGGACACCAAGATCACCTCTATCAGAGTTAAACTGAGAGAGTTATTCTCTGATTAGTGAGAGAAGGTCAAGCTGGATGAAAACCTGCATCAAGGGACATCACACAACACAAAGCATGGCCGTGTTCCAAGACATGACAAGGTCGTGTTCAGTGTGAGTAAGGTCTTTTTGAAGTTTAGAGCATGGCTATGTTATAGGAAATGGCTAGGCCGTGTTACAGGACACGGCTAGGCTGTATTGGGAGCTAGTAAAGATTATTTTCAACATTTTTTCACCCTAAATGAACCTCATTAACTATAGGTTAATAATAGAAACCAAAATGGAGAAAAATGCCCTATAAAATTTGTGTAAACATGTGTTGAAAATGATATAAGTAGGAAAAAAGTGACTAGAGGCCAATCATAAAGAAAATGAAAAGATAAAATAATATTTAAGAAAGAAGAAGAATCTTATAAATGAAAATAATAAATGATTAGTGTATGCTCTAGCCATTTTCATTGCATGAACTTCTTACCATCTTAAGTGTGTAATTTTGACATGGAAATATTTTATAAGTGATATTCGAAAATTATTATGATCATGGTATGATTGCATTTTACCAATGATTTTTGGTAATGTTTATGCTTTGATGATAAATTATGGTATGTGAGCTTAATGAACATACTTGTTATTGAAATTATATTTTTGGCTATTAATGTGAAAAGAAAAGAAAAGAAAAGAAAATAGACAAACACGGTCACATGGCAGTCCGTGTGGTGCACCAGTAGGGGACACCCTATTCACAAATACGATTATGATAATGAGAAAATAAAGAGAGAGTATGCCATGTCGGACGGAGCGAGAAAATGCCGTACCAGAGAGTAGAAAGTACTCACTCTAACCGGGGTAGTTTGATATGAAATTAAGTTGATAGCTATCATATGATATTCTAAAAATAGTTATTCATGCCACACATGTCATAATTATACGATTTTCATATGCATAGATAAAGTGCATTCATGTGACCTAAGACATTTGCTATAGCTTATACAAATGAACATAACATGATAAGCTATATTGATGATAATTATGATTTATTATTGAACCTACTGAGATTTAATTCTTACTATATTTCCATATCATGTTTAGAAGACTAAATATGCTGATTTTCTCTATGAGCGGCTTTTAGCGTACGTTGGGTCGAGTTGGCTAAGATCCCTATGAAGGTGCAACCACCCACACCTATATCCCCTAAACTGGTCAACATGGATGAATAAGATGTAGACATATATTTGTTTGATTTTTTTATGAACGTTTTTAATTAATAATGTGTATGTGAACCCAAAATTGTATTAGTATTAATGGTATACCATAAACCTTAATTATGCTTGGTTAATTTAATTGAATGGTATTATGAGTTAAATAGTTAGAAGTAAAGAGGTATTGACTTCATGCAATTTTACAAATATATATATATATATATATATATATATATATATATATATATATATATATATATATATATATATATGTTAAAAAAATGGAGTTATTACATAATAAAAATGGAGTTGTTACAGTTAGGAAGTGATTTGATCAATGGCTCTCTTAGAAAAAGGTCTAACTTTGTATCCTTTTTTGCAAAAGAACCTAGTCCTTTGACTAAAAACTTGGGTCAATATTTCATCTTTGCTTCTATGAGGAATCTTTTCCTGAGATTGCTTGGTAATAATCTCTTACAGTTGGCCCTACATTTAAATCAAGCAATGATTTAGAATAAGAACAATAATATAAATTAAAATTTGTAAAACTTAATAAAATTAAAGTATACATGAATTTCTTAGGACTTTGCATGCGACCAAGTAGCTTTCCTATCTTTACTTTTACGGCTATGCTGTAGCTTTCTTATTAGGTCAATTGGTGACTTTTCTCCTGTTTTGAGATTTCTCTATGATAAAACCTCATTGTCACTCAATGATAGATAAATTGTGCACATAAGTTTATATTTAAGAGTAGCTTATTCTAAAATCTCACCATTGATTCCTCAATTTCTGCAAATGACCAAGAATCACAAGAATGTTTCATTGCTTGCTTAGTTTAATGTGTTCATTTGTTGAACTTTGGCCCTACATTTAACTTTATAGTTAGTTTCATTGCACATTTCCTACAAGAGCACTACTTAAATATGTTATTACAAAATACCTTAAAATCATTTAAACCAAAATAGTTCACCAAGTGTCTCCAATAATCATGATTGACTTCGACCAATGAATTTGTTAGTCTTTCCTCATTAATGTTGTGCAAATTGTTCATGTCATGCAAGTGACTTCTCCAAATTTTTTATAGCCTTTTTGTAGTGGAATTAACAAAGGCATCAAATCACTACTCCAGATTTGCACCAACCTTTAATTTTTCCATAAAAAATAATACACAGTTATGTTTACAAATTTACACCCAACATAAATATGATAAATGTGTTAAAAAATAATGCTAATCAATACCTTCACTTTCAAAAAAATCTATAATCCATATTGTTCCTAGATTTGTGTCCAATCCCTTAATGTCATGGGAGAAGTGTATCATGTCATGTACCCAATGTAATTTACAAAATCTCTCGATCATTCTCCTTAGGCTCAAAGGATATCGTAAGGGATAAGAGAAGAACAAATTTTGATGCTTCAATAGTTGCCGCTATGGAAACAAACCTCCATAATGGACCAGCTTATTTTAATTGTTTTCCAAATTATACAATAAGATTAACAAATTCTAAAACCCATGATTGCTTAACCCTAGATGTTAGTCAAGCAAATAGGGAGGTAAAACAAGGAGTTTCAACTATCAATAATTTATATGAATTATGTTTTAAAGTAACAAAAACAAATCAAAATATATATGCCCTTAAGGAATCTCCTAGGACAGAAATAATAATATTTGAATCCAATTCGAGGCAAGTAAATATTACAACACCAAGTAGACTTCAACATGATCAAGTCACCTTCCTTGAAATATAGAGACTGCTAGACGCAGTGCCTCTTCCATCTCAAGATACAACTACAATAGAATTCACCCGTGTAACCCAAGATGGTGAAGCCTTCTGAGACCATTAAGAGGAAGAAGTAGCTCAGTTATAATAACTCAACTTCCTGAATCTTCTACAAGAACATGATTCGAAACAGCTAGAACATCTTTAGATTCTAGAGTATCAACTCCTGCAACACAAAGAATACCTAATGTTAACCTTAGAGGAGTAGATTTTAGGCCTCAAAAACCTCGACCTTTGTACAAGATAAACAATGTACTAATACAAATACCTAGACAAAATATACAAGAAACTAGATCAGAAGAGTCTCTTGATGAAACTCAATCTAATCTAGAAAATAGATTCGAAAATCAAAAATCTCCAACTTGAAATTAAATAATAATGATTAGAAGAGGAGAATTTCAAATTAACAAATATTTTATTAGACAAGATTTTATGTCACCAGAACATAGATTAAAAAGAGATTGGTTTTTTACCAATTTCTCTAAAGAAGAACCAAGTAATATTAGAACTAAATATTACAAAGATATGAATCAATTAAGGATAGAAATCCCATTCTTTAAATGGCTTAATTAATATACCTTCAATAACAAAATTTTTAATCCATTTTGTGAAAATCATGTAGGTCTTAATGATACCCAAAAGGTGTTACAAACTTGGATAGCAACAAATCAAAAGGCTATACCAGCAGAATCGGTACATCCACCTCTTACTGAAATAGCACTCAAAATTGGCGATTATGATGTAATAGCCTCACCTTTTAAAACAATAGGTTCAAAAAAACTAGACGAATCTATGAAAAAAAGAGATGTTTCAAACATTCAAAATCAAAATAATTATACCAATCAAATATTAGCTACTATGAGTCAACAATTAGAAAGAGTAAAAAACAAACAAGATTCGAAAGAAATTAAAGAAGAAAACCCTTCAACTTCTTTAAAAGTATATTTATTCAAGAAGGAAGAACAACTCCTAACTCCTACAAAAATTGATTTATTGAGATCACCTATTACACCAAAAAAAAATATTGACCACATAATACCAATATACAAACATGAACCAATGTCAAGAAAATATGCAAAAAAAACTTAAAATTTCAAATGAGGATTTAATTTCCAAATTATCACAAAAAATAGAAAATTATTCAAAAAAAAAATTCTTTCAATTTAAATACAATAATAAAAAAAGAATATACAAAAAATATAATTGATAGAATTAAAAAAATCAACTCCAACAAGAGCTTATACATCAACCACAAAAAATTATTATCAACAACTGTTAATTCCAGATGTTCAGTATGAAGAAAGAAATCAACATACTCATGCCATATTTAATGGTACAGGAGTAATATAATGGAATATAGATGGAATGAGTAAACAAGAAATCATTAATACAGTACAACAAATGTGTATGGCTGTATAAGTCTATATAGTTAGAGGAAACAAAGACTCTAAAATTTTAGATATCCTCCTTATAGGGTTCACGGGAGCTCCAAAAGAATGGTAGGACAATATAGTTACAAGTAAAGCTTTTATAATTAGTGCCACAAGACCTGAGGCAGATGCCAAAGGACAAATATCACAAGTTCCAGACTGTTGTGAGACCTTAACGTATCCAATAATACAATACTTTGTAGGTCATCCCCATGAATATAGAGAAAAAAAATTATCGATATTATCAAATCTTAGATGTCCAAAATTATCAGACTTTAGATGGTATAAAGATAATTTAATCCCTTTAGTATGTCAAAGACCAGATGGTCATGCTACTTACTTGAAGGAAAGGTACATAACCGGACTTCCTAAGCTATTTGCTGAAAGAGTAAGGAATGCTCTTAAAACAAAATATGGTTCAACTATACCATATGGTGATTTAACTTATGGACAAATTAACAATATAATTACAAATGAAGGATTAAGTTTCTGTAATGAAAAAAAAATGAAAAAAAATACCATACTGAGTTTAGAAAAGGAAAAAAAAAGAATTAGGAGAATTTTGTAAAGAATATGATTATTCATTAAATGCCCCTTCCTTAGAAACAAAGAAAACTCATAAAAATTCAAGAAATTAAAAAAAATACTCAAAATATCTGGAAAAGAATAAATACTTCCCTAGGTATTCAAAATGAAACCTTATAAATAAAAATTACAAAAAATCAAAGAAAATATAGTTTGCTACAAAAGTTGTAAACCAGGAAATTTTTCAAAAAAATGTAAAACATCAAAGAAAATACAAAGCATTCAAATAGATGAAGAAAAAAAACAAAATTTATTGAAAATATTAATCAATAGTTCATCTAATAGACAAGAAGAAACTTTTTCTTCAGAAGAAGAAATAGATAATCAATATATTAAGAAAATTCAAGAATCTTACTCGGATGAATCAGACTCTAAAGAAGAACAAGAAAATTCAATATGTTCAAAAGGAATTTTTGGACCTTGTGAATGTCAAAATTTTCAAAAGAAACTTAATGTTATTTCTTCAGAAAAGGAAATCTTTCTAGTAGAAATAATTGATAAATACAATATGATGATTTAAAGAAACAATATCTTCTAAAAATAAAAGATATTTTAAATGAAGATAATAAAGAACCAAAGAATTTTAGACCAATTAGTCTAAATCATACTTTAGACAAATATGCTCAAAAAGAAGTTAAACCATCTTCGATTTAAGATCTTCAGCAAGAACTTGAGATTCTTAAAGAAGAAATTGAACACCTTAAATCCAATGATTTAGCTCAAGATGTAAGAATATTACAATTAGAATCAAAAGATAATCAAAATCCAACATCTTCTAGTTCAAATGAATTAGTAGAACTTCCAAAGGAATGCAATAGAGAAAATTATCTAAACACCATACAAAAAACATTATTTCAAAAATGGTACTGTCAACTTAAATTAGTTGTTAATAAAGAATTTCATAAAGATTTATTTGTGTCAATTGATTCTGGAGCATATATGATGTAACATCCTTAATTTCATTTCTTTTATTAATAAAGGTACATAAATATTTAATGTAACATCCCTAATTTTGTTTCTTTAAAGAGACATAAATATTTAATTAAGGAAATAAAATTTATTAGACAATTTTTAGATATCTAAGGAAATATAATCCTTAGAAAGTCTTCACCTTATGTATGCATAGAAAATGTTTCTAACATTAAGGGAACAAGTAAAGAAAGAAAACAGAATAGGAAAAATTAGAAATAACATACTAAAGATAGGTGAAGTTCTTTGGTAAGGAAGATAAATTTTTGGTGAAGTAAGTAAAGGTCTTAAAATTTTAAGAAGATTGGATTAGGGTAATTTTTCCTAATTCAAGAGTTAGAAATTTTTAAACTTAACATCTCCACCCATAAATTGGGCTTTCATCTATGGGCATTTCATATAGAGTTTTTCCACTTCACATAGGTTTCTAGCAAGCCCATTGGATAACCTAAGCAAGAAATAAAATATAGACTTGGACTTGGATATAGAAGTTGGACCGGTAGCCTAAAAATTATGAAAATGTGATCAAGCCCTCCGAGAAAGGTAGAATTTTATCCAAAGCAAAGAAAATGGGTAGGAATGAGCCCAAATCCAAGAGGAAAAAATAAAATAAAATAAATCATGTAATGAAATAATAGTGTAATAATAATAAAGATTAGATTACATGGCATTAAGACAAAAATTCAGCAAGTGGTGTGATATCTTACATTCATAATTTTAGCAAGTGGTATGATAATACACAACATTAGGACAAAACATCTATATCCTACACTCATAATTTTAGCAAGTGGGTAATAATACATAGCATTATGACAAAACATCCTTATCCTACACAAATAATTTCAGCTAAGCAAGGAAGATTCAAGGGTTGGAAATTTGCCACCTAAAAAGGAAAACCTATCATACTTGATTAAGACAAAAGAAAAAGGAAATGAATCCCTAAATCAAAGGGACCTTGTCCCTTATCTTAAGAACATATTATCATAGTTTTCAAAATACAAATCTCCTTTTCCTATACATATCTTGACTAAGGAAGAGGAAGACAAGAACATGAGTTGTTTGTTTTCCAAAAATCAACCAAGTGCATCCTAATTGTGATAAGGTAGACCCATGATCATGAAAGGTGAATTATTTGATAGTCTATTTAAGCAAAACCCACCTTTATAACATAATACTTTTGTCCAAGTGAGGGAGAGGAAAAATATAAGCAAGGTAGAGTGAGGAAAGGAGAGGAAGAAAGGAAGAAAGAGGAAGGAGAAGTCTAAAAGACTAAGTGCTCAAGGTAGGTTTAACAATATTTCTTTTTGAAAAGTTTTGAAATTTGTAACATTTATATGGGATTTTGATCTTAGAACTTTGATGATTGGTCATGGATGTTGCTATATCATGTTACATATTAATCTTGCATGTGATGTATGTTTGAATACTTAGGCTGGTGTAGATAGTTCTGCATAGGTATGGCTATGGGTGGCAAAATTTTATGCTTCTGTTTTTAAAATTCTGGGAAGAATCGGTAAGGAATTAAAATAAATAGTTAACACAAAACATGTAGATCTATGTCTCTCAGATTTTTAGCCACTAGAATCACTCAATGTAGAGTCCATATAAGGTAGATATGGTCTGATTAGTAAGTAGTGGTCAGAAAATGGTTAACCAGGGAATAATCTGTCAGGTGTGCTTCTGTGTTTGAATTTCTGGGATACATCTATAAGGAATTAAAAGAAATTCTTGACATGAAAAATGTAGATGTATGTTACACAGATTTTTATCCATTGGAATCATTCAATTTGGAGTTCATATGAGTTAGATATGGTCTGATTAGTAAGCAGTGGTCAGAAAATGGTTAATCAGGAAAGAATCTGTTAGGAAAGTTTTTGTGTTTGAATTTTTGGGAATATTCTGTAGGGAATTAAAATATCTGGTTAACATAAAAATTCTAGATATATGTGTCACAGAATTATAGCCACTGGAATCACTCAATTTAAAATTTATATGAGTGAGATATGAACAGATTACTAGGTAGAGGTCAGAACCTACCCGAGAAGAAATAACCTATAAATTGATGAAGTAATATCACCAAGATTCCTTAATATTTAGCTAAATGTTTAAACATAATAGTTTTAGATAATTGTTTTATCTTTAAATTGACACTAAGATTACCTAAATCGGAGTTAAAATGAGGCAGTTATGCTTTAATTAGTAAGAGAAGGTCAGACAGGATGAAAACCTGCATCAAGGAATAACTCAACATAAAACATGGTCGTGTTTCAAGGCACGGCCAGCCCGTGTTCTGTGTTGGAAATGGAAATTTGAAGCCTAAAGCATGGCTATTTTATAGTAAATGGTCAAGCCGTGTTATAAGATACATTTAGGCCGCTTTGAAAGTTGGTAAAACTTATTTTCAACATTTTGTTTACTCTAAATGAACCTAATTAATTATTGGATATTAATAGAAACCAAATTGATGAAGAATGTTGTATTAAATTTGTGAGAAGATGTGTTGGAAATGATATAAGTAGGAGAAAAGTGACTAAAGGCCATGCATAAAGAAAATGAAGAGATAAAAATAATATTTAAAAAAGAAGAAGAATCTTATAAATGACTAGTATATTCCATAGCCATTATCATTACTATTGTATGAACTCTTTACCATCTTAAGTGTGTAATTTTGACATGGAAAAATTTTTGATGAAACATTATGGCATGTGAGTATAATGAATATACTTGTTACTGAAATCATATTTTTGGCTATTAATGTGAAAAGAAAAGAAATAAGCATGGTCACATGGCGATCCGTGTGGTGCACTAGTAGGGGACGCCCTACCAACGGTTATGATTATGATAATGAGAAAAGAAAGAGAAAGTGTTCCATGTTGGACGGAGCGAGAAAAGCCCGTACTAGAGAGTAAAAAATACTCACCCTGACTGGGGTAGCTTGATATGAGAATAAATTGATAGTCATCATATGATATTCTGAAAATAATTATTCATGTCATCCATGTCATTACTATATGATTTTCATGTGCATAGATAAAGTACATTCATGTGACCTAAGGTAATTGCTGTAGCTTATACATATGAACATGACATGATGATCTATATTGACGATAATTGTGATTTATTGTTGAACCTACTGGGATTTAATTCTCACTATATTTCCATATCATGTTCAGAAAACTAGTTTTGCATATTTTCTTTGACTTCGGCTCTTAGTGTATGTTGGATCGAGTTACTCTATATTGGACATATCCCATAAATTTATAAGGTGTTCGTGGTCGAGTTGGCTAAGATTACAGTGAAGGTGCAACCACCCGCACCCATATTCCCAGAACTGGTCATCAAGGATGAATAAGATGTAAACATATATGTGTGTGATTTGTGTACAGATGTTGTTAATTAATGATGTGTAAACCTTAATTATGCTTGGTCAAATTAATTGAATGTTATTATGAGTTAAATAAAGGTAACGACTTCATGGAATTCTAATATATGTATTTATGTATAAAAAAAATGGAGTTGTTACATATGAATTGTATCCAAGAAGGATTAATACCTACTAAATATTATGAAAAAACAACTGAAAGTGTTTATATTGCTAGTAGTCATAGACTCAATGTTAATTATAAATTAACAAATTCTTACATATGTAATCAAGGAATATGTTTTTATAATGTATTCATAGTTGTAAAACTTAGGTGAACCAATTATACTAGGAACATCTTTTTTACAACAGATCATGCCCTTTGAGGTTAAACATAAAGGTATAATTTCTTATGCTTTAGGAAAAACGATAGTGTTCGAATGGTTGCTGCCACCTAAGCAAAAAGAAATTAATCTTTTACAAAAAAATTCATGAACAGTAAATATGATAAAAAGAAAAAGAAATTAGATTAACTTTTTACAAAAAATCTTCATTATCAAAGAATTTAACAACAATTACAAAATTTTAATATACAAGCAAGATTGAAAAATTAAAAACAAAATTTGAACAAGAAGTATGTTCCAATCATCCTAATGCCTTCTAGAATAGGAAAAAATATATTATAACTTTACCCAATGGACCAGAATTTCAAGAATCCCAAATTCCAACCAAAGCTAAGACCTATTCAAATGAATGCTAAAATGTTGGAATATTGTAAAAAAGAAATCAAAGATTTACTGGATAAAATTTTAATTAGACCAAGTAAATCACCCTGGATTTGTTTTGGATTTTATGTACAAAATCATGCTGTAATTGAAAAAGGAACCCCTAGGTTAGTAATCAATTACAAACCTCTCAACAAAGCTTTAAGATGGATTAGATACCCTCTTCCCAATAAAAAATATTTAATTAGAAGATTGTCTAATGCTTTAATATTTTCCAAATTTGACATGAAGTCAGGATATTATCAAATTGAAATTATAGAGAAAGATAGGTATAAAACTGCTTTCGTTGTACCCTTTGGACATTATGAATGGAACGTAATACCCTTTGAATTAAAAAATGCTCCTTTAGAATTCAACATATCATGAATGAAATTTTAAACCCTTATTCAAAATTTACAATAGTCTACATTGATGATGTATTAGTATTCTACAATTCTATAGAACAACACTTCAATCAATTAAATCAATTTTGTACAATAATAAAAAACAATAGATTGGTAGTTTCAGCTCCTAAGATGAAACTCTTCCAGACAAAAGTTAGATTTCTAGGATTTGAAATCTATCAAGGCTCAATAGTTCCCATAAGTAGATCAATAGAGTTTGCTAATAAATTTCCTGATGAAATTAAGGACAAAACTTAACTTCAAAGAGTTTTAGGTTGATTGAATTATATTTCGGATTTTATCCCAAACCTTAGAACAGCCTGCCAACCCTTATTTCAAAGACTTAAGAAGAATCCTCCAGCTTGGACCCAAGAAATGACCCAAGTAATTAGAGATCTTAAGTTACAAGTAAAAAGCCTACCCTATTTAGGCATATCAGATTTCAAAGCTCTCAAAATAGTTGAGATCGATGCTTCAAAATCAGACTACAGAGGAATATTAAAACAAAAAAGCCCAAGATCCAATAGTGAGCAGGTAGTGAGATATTATTCAAGAACCTAGACCACGACCCAACAAAAAAATAGTACCATCAAAAAAGAAATTACATCAAGTTTTTTATTCATCAATAAATTTCAAGATGATTTAGTTAATCAAAAGTTTCTTTTACGCATTGATTGTAAATCAACAAAATATATTTTACAAAATGATGTCAAAAACATGGTTCCAAAAAAAAATTTTACATGATATCAAGCGATTTTATCATGTTTTGATTTTGACATTAAATTCCTTAATGGAGAGAATAATTCTTTACTAGATTTTTTGACAAGAGAGTTCTTACAAGGAAGATGAAACCTTTAGGGAAAGCTCCCCAAAAAAGTCAAACACCTCAAACATCTGAAAAACAACAAGTTCAAAAGATGTCTTCAACATCATCCAGTAAACCACAACAAATACCCGTTGTACCTCCAAAATCAAAAACCCTCACAGTCTATGATTACATTCAACAGCTGCCGACATCAGTAACATTTCCAAAAGTACCCCCACAAAAAGACATAGATCCATCAATTTCTTATTCACAAAACACTTAAAGTAATATGGAAACTTTTTCTCCAAATTATGTTACCACTAAGGAATAATGACCCTAGAACTAGACCAAATCAAAGATAATCTGGCCGAGTCAGCTAAAATGATCTTCCTTATTACTCAAAAGGAAGGTATATTCCATTTATTGCCTTCTTCACTTACAAAAACCACAACTTTTTATGAACTCATTTTGGTACAAATAAAATCAGTAATTATTTCTCATTGTCAAGGACAAGACAACAATGTGTTCTCACAATTACAAATTTTAAAAGTTTTATCAAAAGAATACTGGAATCAACATCTTTTCACGAAAAAGAAATTTTAAATACAATTTCATCCTCTCTCTTTTTTCATATTGGGACTATGTGGATGAGTGGTATAATACCTTGTGTTTTCAAAATTACACACATTCCTGGTTCATTCATTTCCACAAAAATTTTCAAAAAACCTATCCAATATGGTGTATAGAATGGTTTGATTTAATCGGACCAATCAAAAGAATTCTTCCAGAACCTATTCAAGAAGCCTATAGCCTTTTCAAGACTTCCACCACATTTGTTCAAGAATTTAAACCATTTTTTCTTTGTATATTTCAAAGTACCATGAATCATGTCTTGGAACTATGGTATAGAAACAAAATCTACAAATGTAGCACTTAAACAATTAGTCCTCAATTTTAGTGTCAAATGTTGGGCTACGTATGATTTCAAGTTCTACACCTTTAACTTTGTTAAAGCATGGCTATCACAAAACTCACAGTTCATGCACCAAGCAAAACTCAAAACTCAGTAGAATCAACAATTCCTCGCTGAGAAAAAAAAACATATGGCTTAGTTAGCCTCCAGCAAAGATATTTAAGCATGGCAATAAAGATGTGAGAGATCATGTATACTTCCTCTTCAACAAAAGGTTCGATAAAAGGAAAAGACGAAGGAATAGGGTACATTAACATTGAAGATACTCTATATCAGAATGAAGATTATTGTTTTGGTTTAGACCTTGAACAAATAGTAGAAGTAGATCTATAACCTGATTTCTAAAGCAAACAAAGGTGATCAGTCAAAAGCTACCATTATGTTCTCCCGTCTACCAAAAGCAGTCGAAGATAGTAAGCCAGCACAAAAATAAAGTAGTTACTTTTGCTCCTTTCTGTAAAGTAAAAGTTACTTTTTAATAGAGCAAAAATGGAAAAGCAAAGATGCTCGACAAAGCATCCTGAAAGCAAAAGTAAAAGCAAAAAAGTAAAGATGCTCAACAACAACATTGCCAGCACAAAAGAAATCAATAATGAAGATTTCGCTTTAGCTCCAGACTTTATCCTCTCTTAAGTCTCTCGGTAATTATAAATGCCCGGATTCTCATTGTACAGAGCAGAAGCTTTTTATTGTAAGAAAAATCAAAGTGTTTCCCTCTCCCTTCAATTTTCTTACTTAAAGAGTTATTTGAACAACCTATCTTCAGATCACAAAAATTTGTAAGTATTTTTCAATATCAATATTAATTATATATATATATGTACATATACATACACACACATAGTTATATATATACACACACACACACACACACACACACACACATATATGTATACATATATACATATATAAAAATATACGTATATATACATAATAAAGTAGTTACTTTTGCTCCTTTCCGTAAAGTAAAAGTTACGTTTCAATAAAGCAAAAATGGAAAAACAAATATGCTCGACAAAGCAACCTTAAAGTCAAAAGTAAAAGTAGAAAAGTAAAGATGCTCGACAAAAGCAATGCCAGCACAAAAGAAATCAATAATGAAGATTTCGCTTTAGCTCCAAACTTTATCCTCTCTTAAGTCTATCAGTAATTATAAATGCCCGGATTCTCATTGTACAAAGCAGAAGCTTTTTATTGTAAGAAAAATCAGAGTGTTTCCCTCTCCCTTCAATTTTCTTACTTAAAGAGTTATCTGTACATCCTATCTTCGAATCACAAAAAATTGTAAGTATTTTTCAATTTCAATATTAATTATATATATATGTACATATGTATAGTACATATATATGTACATATATATACACACACACACACACACATACACAGATATATATATATATATATATATATATATATATATATGTGTGTGTGTGTGTGTGTGTGTGTGTGTGTGTGTGTGTGTGTATACATATATATATATATATGTATACACACACACACACACACACACACACACACACACACACATATATATATATATATATATATATGTATACATATTTAAACATATACGTATATATGCTTCATCTGGATTATACTGTACATAAGTGGAAAACTTAGACAGTTCCTTAAATTTAGTAATATATTGATTAATGGTCTGGTTGCCTTGTCTAAATTGAAGAAATTCAACCTCCTTCTCAGCTCTCACACTGCTAGGAAAATACTTGTCTAAGAACGTATCTCGAAACACTAGGAAAGTAATTGGTCTCCCCCGATGGACTAGCAGGTCTTTGGCTCCCCTCCACCAATATTCTGCTTCCTCCTTGAGCATATATACTGTAGAAGTGACTTTCTGTTCATCATGGTAATTTAAGACCTAAAATATCTTCTCTAACTCTACTAGCACCTTTTGGCTGCATTAGGATAGTATCCACCGGTAAATGAAGGAGGTCAAATCCTCTTAAACTCTGCCCATTCAATCTCACCCCCTGTAGCCCACTGGTTTCCTTGCACTTCACCATGATTGTTGTTATTTTGCATATGCTACAAAATTTGGTTTGTGGCAACCACTTAGTCTCGAATGGATGTGGCTAGATCATGTAGGGTTGCTCTGTACTATTCTTTAAATTTCATTTTGGTGGTCTCATCGTCTACTGCATCAGTAAGAAAAAATAATTAGTGACTATTGAGGTGATCAGGCTCAACAACGTATTAAAATTTTACAGTAGTCATCACATCACCAAAGCATATAGATAGGAAAAGCTAGAAATTTCCTAATTGTTATTACATGTGACCCTACATAATCAAACCACAAGCTTATTTGAGTCCTACATAAGTTGACATAGGTTACCACCTACCCCCATGGTCACCTAGGATTGACCTGCTCTAATAACAACTATGTAAGGGCCAAACTTTTCTTTGGGCACTCTTTGATTCTGTAATACAATATATCATAATAAGATTCCATTAACACACATAGATAAGTAACACGTATTTCATATCATTGAGTCAAAAGGGGTTACATCAGTGTTTAGGGGTTATGTAGGAGTAACATTGGTACTACTCATGGCATCAAAACAAAGAAGTACAAAGGGTTACTCTCTCAAAAGGTACATTGAATTCATATTACATAATTTACATACTACTGGCTAGGCCCAGGCCTAGCACCTCACCCCTGTGGTGCATAGAGTGGAGGAGGGGGTGGTGCTGGTACAGGAATATTGATTATATTTGCCACCAACATGTCTTCTAGGATAGTGAATAGACCCCTGAAGGGTATCTCCACTACCTGGATCTTTAACACCAGGGTCAGAAGGATTGTCAGCATCTTAGTTGCTATTATCTAAACACATCATTAACAATTAATGAGAATATAATTTCAATAGGTTCAACATTAATATATTATAATGTAAGCAAATCTGGATGACATGTTCAGCTATATATGCTATAGAAAAATCATTCCTTAATATCCCATCATAATAATCACATGTAATATAAATAATTGAAGTACATAAGTTGTGAGTGAACATATCCATAGTATATATATACATATTTAATGCCATGCACAATAGCTAATTATCTGTCATCTGTTTATATTTTAATGGCAGGGTAGTATGAGACATTAAACCATCTGCTGCTCATATACCATTGTCACTTGGTGAGAGTGGCCAGGCTCTCACGTGGCTCACTCAAGGTTAATAGGGCATCCCCTATCCAGTACCATCTCAAAATCATACGACCCCGTCAGGTCACCTTGCTGCCACAAGGTGCCATATGTCACCGGGTTACCTTGTCAATGTAAGGGTCATCCCAAATATTTCGTCTGATTCCGTCTCATAATATGTGTATCATACATGTACTACATCTGTAACATCCCTAATTTCATTTCTTTTATTAATAAGGGTACATAAATATTTAGTTAAGAAAATAAAATTTATTAGACAACTTTTAGATATCTAAGGAAATATAATCTATGGAAATTCTCCACCTTATATGTATGCATAGAAAATGTTTCTAACATTAAGGGAATAAGCAAAAATAGAAAAACTTAATAGGAAGAAAAAAATTGAAATAACATACTAAAGATAGGCGAAATTCTTGGGTAAGGCAGATAAATTTTCGGGAAGTAAATAAAGGTCTTAAAATTTCAAGAAGATTGGATTAGGGTAATTTTTCCTAATTCAAGAGTTAGAGTTCCTAAGTATAACATCTCCAATCAAACATTGGACTTTCACTTATGGACACTTTATATAGAGTTTTTTTCACTTCACATGAGTTTCTAGTAAGCCAATAAGATAGCCCAAGCAAGAAATAAAATGTAGACTTGGACAAGGAAATAGAAATTGGATCGATAAACCACAAACCATGAAAATGTGACCAAGCCCTCCATGAAACGTAGAATTTCAGCCAAAGCAAAGAAAATGGGTAAGAATGAGCCCAAATCCAAGAGGAGAAAATAAGAATCATGTGAGGAAATAGTAGTGTAATAATAATCAAGATTAGGTCACATGACATTAGGATAAAACATCTATATCCTACTTTCATAAATTCAACAAGTAGGTAATAATACATGGCATTATGACAAAACATTTATATCCTACATTCATAATTTCAACAAGTAGGTAATAATACATGGCATTATAACAAAACATCATTATCCTACACAAATAATTTCAGCCAAGCAAGGGAGATTCAAGGGCTAAAAATTTGCCACCTAGAAAGGCAAACATATCATACTAGAGTAAGACAAAAGAAAAAAGAAATGAATCCCTAAATCAAAGGGACCTTGTCCCTTATCTTAAGAACATTTTATCATAATTTTCAAAATATAAATCTCCTTTTACTATGCATATCTTGACTAAGGGAGAGGAAGACAAGAACATGAGTTGTCTTTCCCAAAAAAATAATCAAGTGCATCCTAATTGTGATAAGGTAGACCCATGATTATGAAAGGTGAACCATTTGATAGTTTTCTTAAGCAAAACCCACCCTTATAAATTATAATTTTGTCCAAGTGAGGGAGAGGAAAAAACATAAGCAAGGTAGAGTGAGGAAATGAGAGAAAGAGGAGAAGAGAGGAAAGAGAAGTCTAGAGGACTAAGTACTCAAGGTAAATTATCTTAATCTCAACTTGAATACATCTTTTCTATTCATACTTAGGGTTCAAAACTCACATTCCTTCTCTTATTTCAGCTGCTAGAAAAGATAAGGGAAGGGAGGAATCTTGCTATTTCCTTCAAGAGGAAACAAGAAAAAGTATTCACTAAGTGAGCTAAGGAAATCATTGGGTAGGCTTAAATTAAAGAAAAGCTTTGAAATTTGTAACAATTATATAAGATTTTGATCTTAAAACTTTGATGAAATTTACAATATTTGCTTCTTTGATTATTGGTCATGGATGTTGCTATATCATGTTACATGTTATCTTGCATATGATGAATGTTTTGAACATTTTAGTTGGTGTAGAAAGTTCTGCATAGGTATGGATATGGGTGGCAAAATTTTAGGATTTTTATGCTGCTATTTTGTATATTTGAATGTGGTGAAAAATTGATGGAATATGGTTAGATGTAAATAAGGAAGAAAATGGACGATTACATAATATAATGATGAACTAAAACGTTAGGAAAGGTTTGGTTGGTAAATTGGATTTCGGAGTAACCAAGGAAGCTTTTGTTTTTGAAATTCTGAGAAAAATCAGTTAGGAATTAAAAGAAATGATTAATATGAAAAATGTAGATCTATGTATCACGGATTTTAAGCCACTAGAATCACTTAATTTGGAGTCCAGATGAGGGAGATATTGTCTTATTAGTAAGTAGTGGTCAGAAAATGGTTAACCAGGGAAGAATCTGTTAGGTATGCTTCTGTGTTTGAATTTCTGGGATAAATCTGAAGGGAAATAAAAGCAATTCTTAACATGATAAATATAGATATAAGTTTCACAAATTTGTATCCATTAGAATCATTCAAATTGGAATCACTATGACGGTGATATGGTCAGATTAGTAAACAGAGGTCAAAAACTAGCTAACCAGGGAAGAATATGTTAAGTATACTTCTGTGTTTGAATTTTTGGGCAAACTACGTAGGGAATTAAAGAAAATTGTTAACATAATATATATGTGTGTGTGTGTGTGTGTGTGTGTGTGTGTGTGTCGTAGATCTATAGGCTCTGAAATCACTTAATTTGGAGTTCATATGAGCAAGATATGACTGATTAATGAGTAGAGGTCAGAATCAATCTAGAATCGAGGGTAGTAAATGTAAACATTTTTGTTTTTGATTTTCTGGGAATAATTAATAAGGAATTTGAAGAAATGATAAACTAGAAAGTTGTATATAAGTGTCTGAAATTTTTATAGGTTTTGCAATCACCTCAATTGGAGTTCATATGAGCGAGATATAATTAGATTAGTAAGTAGAGTTCTGAACCTACCCGAGAAGAAATAATATTGAATTTGAGAGAGTAGTAACACCACAATTACTTAAGATTTCACTAAAATGTTCAACATTAGGGTTTTATAGGATTTTCTTATCTTTCAATTGACACCAAGATTACCTTAATCGGATTTAAAATGAGGTTGTTATGCTCTATTTAATGAGAGAGGAAAATAATATTTAAAGAAGAAGAAAAATCTTATAAATAAAAATAATAAATGACTAGTATATGCCATACCCATTGCCATTGAATGAACTCCTTACGATTTTAAGTGTGTAATTTTGACATGAAATTATTTTATAAAGTGATATTTGAAAATGATTATGTTTATGGCAAGATTATATTTTACCAATGATTTTTTGTAATGATTATGCTTTGATGATAAATTATAGCATGTGAGTATAATAAACATACTTGTTATTGAAATCATATTTTTGGCTATTAACATGAAAAGAAAAAATAAGATAAGAGACGAACACGGTCACATAGAAATCCGTGTGGTGCACCAATAGGGGTCGCCCTACTCATGGCTATGATTATGTTAATGAGAAAAGAAAGAGAAAGTGTGCCATGTCGGACGGAGCAAGAAAAGCCCGTACCGGAGAGTAGAAAGTACTCACTATAACCAGAGTAGCTTGATACGAAATTAAGTTGATAGTCATCATATGATATTCTGAAAATAGTTATTTATGCCATAAATGTCATTTATGTATGATGTTCATGTGCATAGATAAAGTGCATTCATATGACCTAAGATATTTGCTGTAGCTTATACAGATGAACATGACCTGGTGATCTATATTAATAATAATTTTGATTTATTGTTGAACCTTCTGGGATTTAATTCTCACTATATTTTCATATCATGTTCAGAGGACTAGATATGCAGATATTCTCTATAACCGGCTTTTAGCGTACGTTTGGTCGAGTTGGCTAAGATCCCGGTGAAGGTGTAACCACCTGCATCCCTATCACCAAAACTGGTCAATATGGATGAATAATATGTATACATATATATGTTTGATTTGTGTATAGATGTTGTTAATTAATGATGTGTAAACCTTAATTATTCTTGGTTAAATTAATTGAATGTTATTATGTGTTAAATAGTTAGAAGTAAAGAGGTAATGACTTCATAACATTATATATATATATATATGTAAAAAAATGGAGTTGTTACATACTTGGTATCAGAGCAGGTCAATCTTATATGGCCAATGGGTGGATGGTTATCTGAATTGATCTTATAGTGTCTTGAGTATGTTGTGGTTATGCTGTGTAGGGGATCAGTGATTTCATATAGGTAAGAAAATACTCTTGTTTCCTATCTATATGCCAAGGTGGTGTTATGATTGTTGTTAAATATTTTTGAAACTAACTATTGGATTTGATCACCTCAATAACAGCATAACTTTGTTTTTGGCACCGTAGAAAATGGCACTGCAAAGGAAGAATCCAACAAATAATGCAGAGGAAACCCTACATAACCTTGCCACGACAATTCGAGACCAAGTCACGACCACCTACTAAATTCTACAATACCTTCAGAATGCTAATAACCCGAATGGTGAGAATAGTGCTAATAGCCAGATCTTAGGGAATGATAACGGCATATCTGAGTTCCTAAGGACTAGACTCCCTTCTTTTCAACGCTGCTTTGACCCGATTGTAGCTAAAAGGTGGATAAGGAAACTAAAGAAAATCTTTGAAGTGATAGGTTGTACTAAGGAGAAGCAAGTTATCTTCGTTGCATATATGCTGAAAAATGAAACAGAATGCTGGTGGCGTGGAGTTAAAGAACTTTTAGCTCACCAGGGAAGGCAGATCAACTCGCAGGTGTTCAAAGACACGTTTTTGGTAAAGTACTTCCCAAGTACTGTGCTGGCAGAGAAAGAGATCGAATTTCTCCAACTCAGGCAGGGTAGTATGACCGTAGACCAGTACATTGCAAGGTTCGAGGAGTTGTCTAAGGTTTTCTATTACCTACGATTTAACCCCATTAAAGCATGGAAGACTGTTCAGTTCAAAGCAGGTTTGAACCCAGAGATAAGGAATGTTGTTGTAGCTATAGAGATCAGGGAGTTTATACCTTTGATAAATAAATGTAGACTCCTAGAGAAGAGCTTGAGGGCGGTGCAAGATGAGAAAGAAAGATGAAACTTTTGGAAAAGGAAGAACGGGCCACAAAACTTTAGTAGAAATGTCAGAAGAAAATGACAGGGTACTGGCAAAAGGCCAATAACTGCAAGTCATCGACCCTTCCAACAGAACTTTTCCACAATCAAGTGTACTAAGTACGAACGTATGCATGGTAACTGGCCATGCTACATGGGATCAAATGTTTGCTTTAATAGCGAACAGAAGGGTCATTTTGCAAAGAACTACCCACAGAATGTGGGGAAGCAGCCAAAACAAAGGCCTCAGGTAAAGGAAGGGTTTTCACCCTAAGTGGCCAAGAGGCAGCTCAATCCTTCGAAATGATTCAAGCTACATGTTATATATATAGATTTGCTCTTATGATGTTGTTTTACTCTGGTGCTAGTCATTCATTTATATTAGAAAAATGTATTTGGGAGCTTTAATATCCTATTTTAGAAACCCCCTATAAGCTATCTGTAGTAATTCTCACAAGGGAAGGGTCTTAACTTCCTCTGTATATAAAGACTGTCAGGTCACCATCCAAGATAAAAAAATTTCTGTAGACCTCGTTTGTCTACCTTTAAGAGGTATTGATGTCATTCTAGGGTTAGACTGGATGTTTAGAAATTACGTCTTGCTAAATTGTTGCACCAAGATCATTGAATTTTTATCTCCTACTCCACAAGAGAAGATGCAGTTATTGATGCTAAAAGCCAATCAAGTTAATCGGGAGTTGAAGAGTGGAGTACTTGGTTACATTCTCTTGTGTTTATTAAACCTAGAGATTGAACTGAAGCTTAATGAAATTCCAATAGCTAATGAGTTTCCTGAAGTTTTTCCACCAGATATTCCAGGCTTACCTCCTGAGAGAGAGATAGAGTTCTCTATTGATCTCCTACTTGGGACATGTCCTATCTTTATTACACCTTATAAAATGGCCTCAAAGGAACTACAGGAACTCAAAAAATAGTTGGAGGAATTATTAGACAAGCAATTCATTAGACTGAGTGTATCTCCTTGGGGAGCTCATTTATTGTTTGTTAAAAAGAAAGACGGGAGCTTGAGATTATGCATAGATTACAAACAACTAAATAAGGTGATTGTAAAAAATAAGTACCATTTCCCTAGGATAGATGATTTATTAGATCAAGTGAAGGGAGCCTCCATCTTTTCTAAAATTGACTTGAGGTCGGGATACCATCATATTAGGATCAAGGAGGAGGATGTACCAAAAATAGCCTTCAGGACTAGGTATGGACACTATGAGTTTCTCGTAATGCCCTTTGAGTTGACAAATGCACTTATACTTTTCATGGATTACATGAATCACATTTTTTGACCCTACCTAGATAAATTTGTGGTAGTGTTCATTGATGACATTTTGATATATTCTAAGAGTGAGAAAGAACATAAACAACATCTTTAAATCGTGCAGAAAGTGCTGAAAGAGAAAAAGTTGTATGGCAAATTGGAGAAGTGTGGATTTTGGCTGTCAGAGGTGAAATTTCTCGGACATGTCATTTCTAATAAAGAGGTAGCCTTAGACCTTAGCAAGACGGAGGCAGTGATTCAAAGGGAAAGACCAAAAATGGTTATAAAAGTTAGAAGTTTCTTGGGTTTGGCAAGATACTATAGGAGGTTTATACAAAAATTCTCTCGTATAGCATTGCCATTGACTAGGAAGGGAAGTCCTTTCAAATGGACTGATCAATGTAAAGCTAGTTTCCAAGAGCTTAAGACAAGATTGACCACTCCTCCTATTTTAATTATCCCAAACCCCACAGGGAATTTGAAGTCTATAATGACACTTCAAAGAAAAGGCTAGGGTGTGTGCTAATGCAATATAAGAGAGTAGTTGCTTATGCCTCTAGGCAACTAAGACCCCATGAAGGAAATTATCTAACCCATGATCTTAAATTTGCAGCGGTGGTGTTTGCCATAAATATTTGGTGACACTATTTGTACGGGGCAACATTTGAAGTATATTGTGATCATAAGAGTCTTAAGTACCTTTTTTATCAGAAGGAGTTAAATATGAGGCAACGAAGATGGGTAGAATTTCACAATGACTACAAGTTTAAGATAAAGTATCATCCAGGAAAGGCAAATGTTGTAGCTGATGCCTTAAGTCAAAAATCTCTACACATGGGGTCATATGATGGTGTATGAGATACATATTGAAATCATATTTTTGGCTATTAACGTGAAAAGAAAAGAAAATATAAGAAACGAGTACGATAACATATTGGTCTGTGTGGTGCACCAGTAGGGGACACCTTACTCACGACTATGATTATGTTATTGAGAAAAGAAAGAGAAAGCGTGCTATGTCGAACGGAGCGAGAAAAGCCCGTACCGAAGAGTAGAAAGTACTCACCCTGATCGGGGTAGCTTGATATGAAAATAAGTTGATAGTTATCATAAAATATTCTAAAAATAGTTATTCATGCCATAAATGTCATTTCTGTATGATGTTCATGTGCATAGATAAAGTGCATTCAAGTGAATTAAGATATTTGTTGTATCTATATTAATGATAATTATGAGTTATTATTGAACCTACTGGGATTTAATTCTCACTATATTTCCATATCATGTTCAGAGGATTAGATATGCAGATATTCTCTATGGCTGACTTTTAGCGTACTTTTGGTTGAGTTGGCTAAGATCCTGGTGAAGGTATAACCACCCGCACCCGTATCCCCAGAACTAGTCAATATGGATGAATAAGATGTAGACATATATGTGTTTAATTTGTGTACAGATGTTGTTAATTAATTATTTGTAAACCTTAATTATGCTTGATTAAATTAATTGAAAGTTATTATGAGTTAAATAGTTAGAAGTAAAGAGGTAATAACTTTATGGGATTTTAAATATATATATATATATATCTGTGTGTGTGTGTGTGTGTAAAAAAAATGGAGTTGTTCTAACATCAACATGTATTTCAATCATTCTTCAACCATTTATCTCATATGCATCTCATACACATTTGGAATTATGCATTTCATCAACATGCATTTCATCCATGCATTGTACATATATCTCATATACAACTCATCTACATGTGTCTAATCAATGCATTATACATATATCTCATATGCATCTCATCTACATGTATCTCATCAATGCGTTATATATATATCTCATATGCAATTCATCTACATGTATCTCATCAATGCTTTATACATATATCTCATAATAAAAGGATGGAGTTAACACCACCATGCAATATTAGAAAGGAATTTATATGTATTTTGGTTCCTCACATATTCCTCCATTCATTGGAGTTTGGTTAGAGCCTTCAAAAAGAAAAACAAAGCAATTTCAGTCTCAAGCACGACCTTTTTCTGTAATAAAGCATGTTCATGCTTTGGCTGCAAAAAACCCCCTATCCTCGCACAACACGGCTGTGTTAGGGGGTTCCCACCTCACATGCCTTGTCCACAGCCAAAAATAAGGCACCATTGCCAAGCACAGCCTGGTGTTGGTTGCAAAGTATATATGCAATGTTCGTATGCAAGTGCACATATAGTGACCAAGTAATACAATGTTGAGTGAGTATCGTCCCATGAGAAAGTGTAACCAGAAATTACTATAGAAATTTGACCCATGAAATGCTGTAGCAAAAATTGTTGATTACTCCAAGATAGATTGTATTCGAGCTCAAGTAAGACTAGAACAAAACAAGATACTCTAAAATGAAAATTTAAGGCACGCTAGTGTAACAAAAAATAAAATAATAAAGTCAACTAGGGATGCTTCAGGATTGCTATGAACTCCTGCACTCATTTTACTCTAGCTTTTGTTGTAGCAATTGCTCTAGCACCCAGTTTTACTTTCTGAATGGGTTCTTTCCAGACTACCATTCCCTGCCCTTCTTGGGTTCAGTTTCATACATTCCTATATACATCCAACCCCAAGAACTACACTTGACGCCTTAAACTATTGGGTTATATGGGACAACTATATACTCCTATATTGGTTGTGCATTGGTTTCTTAACGAATCCATTACATTCAAAAATCATTCTAGCTTTCATTTATCCTTCCAAGTTAAATGTCAGCTTTAACCTTCTACTATTAAGGCTCATTTAACAGTATAAATTTAAGAAATGAAATAACAGTTTAAATGTCAAGAGCAAAGCTATAACAACATCATTCATTTACTAAAAATGTGCTAAGAGTTCACAACAACCTATCTACAACCCTAGTTGGAGGCTTAGCCTAGCATCCTATCTAAGTCAATTACACTGTTCGAATTAGAACAACCATGATGCAAGAAAGAGATACAGTAAACACAAATAGCATAAAATAGCAAAGACACAGAAGGGAAGAAGAGAGTTCTAGAGAAGGATTCTCTTCTTCCTCATCTAGTGGCTCCTATTGTTTGACTTTTTTCCGATGGAACAATATCCCCTATTTCTGCACATTCCTACCAGAGGTTGGGGCTGCTCTGGGTGCTCTCTCTCCTTTTCTCTCTATACCAGTACGTCTTTCACTTCTCTCCTCATCTAGCCTTTTATATGCTAGCCTTGTGGTCTCAGTGAGGTGACTTATTTTCAACTTTCTTTTCCTTTTCGGCTTACACCTTTACCAGCACCTTTTTCCTCCACATTCAATAGTGGAGACAATCTCTGCATCTTTGCATCTCTACGTCTCTGCTATGATAGCTGAGTGATCTTCCTTCCACTCTAGGTAGTGGAGGCTACGCATGCTACAACAGCTATATATCAATTCCACCTGCACCGTATCACATAGAAACAGTTTCCAATCATGTGCACTATAGCAATAGAAAAACAAAAACACTCAGCATGACTCGGTTTACCACCTTATTTTTCATGAATGCACACTAAATTTTACAATAAGCGTGATGGGTGCTCTTTATATTCAGGAGATACAAAACATACTATTAAACCAGGGAGCATTAATACTAATGAACCACCATATAGAGTAATAAACCCCAGAAAAGAATGCAATAGCTCTAATGAATTAGAGTTATCAAATCCCCCCAAACTTAGAGTCTTTCTTGTCCTCAAGCAAATCGCTCTGCCCACTAAAAGGTTATCCCTATGCTCTAGCCCCCATACCCCATTAGCTCCATGTAGCACTGCTATTGGCTCTCAACTCTCAGAATTATTTCCAACTAGGAACTATCATATGTTTCTTTCACATCAAACCTTAACTGAAACTTCCTTTGTGAATATGTCTGTCTTATGGTTAGCCCCTCAAGAATCACTTGAGTCAAGATCAGTCAATGTCCTATAATTTCATATGCTAATATATCAAGTCTCTCTACTAAAGCAGGATGGCAACACATCCGAGGCACAAAACTGTAGTAACCAGGGAATTTAAAAAGGTGAATCAACTTATTTCTTCTTTGTTTTTCTTCCCTCTCTTTCTCTTTTTTTTGTAGGTCATTGGTGCCTTTTGATGCGAATGCCAACATTTGTGATGAAGGCACCCGGTTACTCAACACTATCACCTTTAAGTAATATCCTACTCATACCTCTATGTCACTGTTTTACGTAAAAGTATACATGTGGCTCATGCATACCCTTGGTTACTAAGGGATAACAGAGGCATTGGAGTGGCAACTCTTTTCTCTATTTTTTTTTCTCTCTATTTTTTTTGTTTTTCAATCATAAGCCCTTCCCCCAAACTTAAGCCTTTCTACAAATGAGCTTATGCCTCCTATTGTCATTCAGCAAATTGTTTTAAGAGACTCTTAACATTAACTCTAAAATCCTAGGCCCACTTCTTGAAAAATTATCAAGTTTCTCTTACTAAAGATTGACCATAGCCTGTGCTGATAAGGGAAGGTTCCAATTGTAAGGAGTTAGCATGCAGAATTCCTACTTTCATTAGTCATTTTCTAGCCTTTCCTCATGGAGCTTCCAAGAACCAATAGTAGGCTATAAAACAGAACATGATAGACATCTCTTTCTCCTTTTGTTTATAGATATGTTAAAAAAATGATTATAAAAGCTTTCCTAATAACTACTTACTTATTAGACCTAAGCCAGTGTTCACACATGATCAAATAGGACACAAAACACAGGATACAAAGTACAGAGTGAATAAAATCACTAAACAAAACCAGTAACACCAGAGCAAACTGAAAGCATTAATCCCTAATCCTTCCTCAAACTTAAATATTATCAATGTCATCATTGCTTATTAAATTGTAGAAACAACAAAAGTGGTCGAAAGGATGTAAAATAGACAAAGTAGCATGCAGTATGTATTTAGAACACCAAAATAGTAGAAAGGAAAATAGAAGTGAAGGGGACTTCCCTGAGGTGCATGTAGGATTGTTGCAGCACCCTTGTGGCATTTACCCCTTAAGATTTTGATGCACTGCGAAGCCCACTTCTCCTTTGAGTTGACTTTTGTGGGCTCGGGAGTTTACTCTTTCCTTTCTGCATGGCTGCCTTCCTTTTTGCAATTAACTCCTCATCCTCTAAGAACTTCACTTCCACTTGAGCCCTCTGTGGGTCCTTCCCTTTCTTTCTACTTTGGGGACTCTTGGGATTCTTGATCCTCCTCAGTCTGGGGATCAGGTACCCCCTTTCTTCCCCAAATGTGGTGTTCAATATGTCCATTAGGAATTTAGGGAATGGGAAGAACTGTTTAAAATTCTACTCTAAGGTTTACTGCAAGGAAATGTCCTTCAGGTGTTGGTACTATTAGAATTGTTGTTGTTGCTTCTTGAATAGTTCTTGCTGCTTTAGGATGGTTGCTTGCTGTTGTAAGAGTAGGTGTAATTTCTTATCTGTTGGTTGGTGGTGGGTTAACGTTGAGGGTGTTTGGCCTTCATGGTGTAGGGGTTCTTAAGTGTGGGCTAGTGGCTCACCCTTGTCTTGCACAATGCGTACTATGGCTATATTGTTTATGGCTTCTCCCAACTTTAGTGTCTCTTCATCCATCGAGATAGGGACTTTGCTAACCAAGCACAACATAGTAATCAAAGAAGGAAAAAGCAGACTGCACTTTTTACGGCTAGTGCACACCCTGATTTGCTCTGAGATGACCCTTCCAACGTTAATGGCCCTCTTAGAGAGTATAGAATCCACCATAACTACTCAATCTTTGCTCACAGTTTGCCCGTGAGTGGAAGGTAAAAGGCGGGTCTTTAAGAAGTGATGCCACACCTTAGCTGCACGTAGCAAGGAAGCTCTGTTCATAGTTGCTGCACCTTGGGAAAATTTGTCTCATGTGGTGCCTGGTATACACACCCTTGTCAGCATTGCCTCCCATCTTTTTCTTGCAAAGACTCCAAATGTTCCTCATAGTCATCATCCTCATCTTTTAACTTGTAGGCTTCGTTGATAGAGATAGGGTCGATTAACACCTGAGTCTCCCTGACCCTTACCCAGTCGTTAGCATCCTTCAGGAAGTTAGCATAAAACTCCCTCACCAACGAGATAATGGTAGACTGGGGGTGTTTGGCGAAGTCTTGCCATCCCCTCTGCTTCACCAACGTGGCCACGTACATTGGCATACCCAAATTCTCAGTCATTGTAAATGTGAATCCTTTCTTTGCACGGAATGTCCTTTGGACTGTTTTCTCGTCATGCCTCCTCTGGTTCTCCTCATATGTGAATTTCTTCATCATGCTCGCCTTCCTTGCCATTGTCTTTACCCTCGGCATTGTTTGATGGTGAAAGTTTTTCTAAGATAAAGGTCCAACCTTGTGCGACGAAGTTCCCGAAATGTAAAGGTACAAGTCCTAGCTGATAGGGACAATAGGGGCTTTCAGAGCTTTGCAGAAGGTAGATGGGCACACAGAAGTGGGTTAGGGGAGAATGGGTGGTCGTGACTTATGGGGTCCTTTGAGTTTTCCTGCCTCCCCTTTTTTTTGGCAAGGCCTTAAGTGTTGGGCTCCCTCTCTTTTTTTCTTTTCGTTCAGGCATCTGGGTGCCCTTTCTTTTGTTTCTTCAGCTTAGCTTCTTCCTTCTTCTTTTTTAGCCCTATGTCCTAGTGTCATCTTCATTCCAAGGGAAGACTCATTGCTTCAGGGGTAGGTACTCTTGCTATAGTATTTATTATGGCAAATTGTAAAAATTAGAGTTTCACTGTAAAATACAATGAGAATATATAAAAACATGGGTTGCCTCCCATAAGCACTTGTTTTATAGTCAACAGCCTGACTACTTCCCTTTTTATCCTTCTTGTAATTGGATTGAGGTGTGCTGGCATTCCACATCACCTCCCAAAAAGTGCTTAATCCTCTGTCCATTAACCTTGAATGTTCTCCCTAATTTTTCTTCTTCCAATTCAATGGCTCCAAATGGAAAAACCTTGTTAATGCAGAAAGGCCTAAACCAGCGGGATTTCAGCTTTATAGGAAAAAAAGTCAGCCTGGAATTGAACAGCAATACTTTTTGTCCCACTTCAAAGTCTCGTGGCTATATTTTCTTGTCATGCCACTGCTTTGTCTTTTCCTTGTATAGTTGAGTATTCTCATAAGCCTGGCTGCAAAATTCATCCAACTCACTTAGTTGTAGCATCCTTTTCTTATTAGCAGCCTCCAAATTTAGGTTTAAATTCTTGAATGCCCAATATGCTCAATGCTCTAGCCCCACTGGCAAATGACACGCTTTGCAAATACTAACTTGTATGGAGACATCCCTAAAGGTGTTTTATAGTCTGTTCAATAAGCCCACAATGCATCATCCAATCTTAAGGACCAATCTTTCCTGGTTGGGCTAAAAGTTTTTTCGAGGATCCTCTTGATCTCTTTGTTTGAGATTTTAGCCTACCCACTGGTTTGGGGATGGTATGGTGTTTCCACCTTATGTTTAACTCCATACTTGGCTAGCAATGCCCCAAACTGCCTATTGCCAAAGTGAGTTCCTCCATCATTGATGATGGCTCTAAGAGTTCCAAATCTTGTGAAAATGTTCTTTTTAAGGAACCTGGTCACCACTTTTGCATCATTGGTTAGAGAAGCACTTGCTTTTACCCATTTTGAAACATAATCAACAGCCACCAATATATATTGATCCCAAAACTCAAAGGGAATGGCCCCATGAAATCAATTCCCCATACATCAAACAATTCCACTTCCAAAATGTTATTTAGAGGCATTTCATGTCTTCTGGATATATTCCCTACTCTCTAGCACCTATCGCATCATAACACAAAAGAGTAGGAGTCTTTGAATAAAGAAGGCCAGTAGAACCCTGCCTACAGCACTTTGTTTGCAGTCTTAATCCCTCCAAAATGGCCTCCATAGGGGGAGGCATGTCAATGCTGTAGGATAGGCTCCATTTCTTCCTTTGGAATAATGAAGCCCAATCAAGTGCCACAATAACAGGTGTTGTACTTAGTTTCTCCTTAAGAGCACATAATGCTTTCATGCAATCTTCGTCAAAGCATAATACTTTATCCTTCTCGAGTAGATTGCATAGGGGTTTAGCAGTCTTGGAAAAATCCTTGATAAATCTTCTGTAAAATCCTGCATGCCCAAGAAAACTTCTAATGCCTTTAATTGAAGTGGGAGGAGGCAGCTTCTCAATGATCTCCACCTTGGCCTTGTCTACCTCTAGCCCTTTTTAAGAAACTTTATGTCCCAGCACAATTTCTTCTTTCCCCATGAATTGGCATTTCTCCCAATTTAATACAAGGTTTGTCTCCTTACAACTTTGAAGAACTTTAGCTAGATTTCCCAAGCACAAGTCAAAAGAGTTTCCAAAAATTGAAAAGTCATCCATAAAGATCTCCAAAAATTACTCCATCATTTTGGTGAAATTTGCCATCATACATCATTGAAAAGTAGCTAGAGCATTGCATAACCCAAATGGCATTCCCCATAATGCAAAAGTGCCATATGGGCATGTGAATGTGGCCTTGTGCTGGTCCTCGGGTGCTATGGAAATCTGATTGTTCCCTGAATACCCATCCAGGAAGCAATAGTACTCTCTCCCTACAAGCCTGTCTAATATTTGGTCAATGAATGGCAAGGGAAAATGGTCCTTTCTGGTGCTTTTGTTCAGCTTCCTGTACTCCATGAAAATTCTCTAACCAGTCACAACCTTGGTTGGGATGAGCTCATTGCTTTCATTCTCAACCACAATCATGTCTATTTTTTTAGGAACACATTGGACTGGACTAACCCAGGAGCTATCTGATATAGGGTAAATAATTCTAGCATATAACCATTTGATGATTTCCTTCTTCACCACCTCCTTCATTATCAGATTGAGCCTTCTTTGAGCTTCAATGGACCCTTTTTCATTATTTTCTAATAGAATCTTATGCATACAGGATGAGGGAATGATACCCTTAATATCAGCAAGAGTCCACCCAATATCTTTTTTGAATTTCTTCAATATCATGACTAATTGCCCCTCTTGCTCCTCTGTCAAAAGTGCTAAAATGATCACTGGTAGAGTGGCTGCATCACCCAAGTGTGCATATTTCAGATATGAAGGTAATGGCTTCAACTCCAAGGTTGGTGGTTCATCTATTGATGCCTTTCGTAGCTTCAATTCCAGCGAGAGCCTATCCAATGGCTCAACCATCAATCTCTATTTTCTAGCGCCATGTTTTGCTTATATTCAGGCCCATTCTTCCTCATCTTCTCTTTCTGAATCTGAGCTATCTTGCCACACCACTTGTGATGGGTCCCTATAGCACTTTTCAAATTGCTCAGATATTAAGGTATCTATTACAGAGATAACTGAACATTATTCCACCTTGCTTGGGAACTTCATGGATCGAAACACATTAAATGTAATCTGCTCATCATCTACTCTCATTGTCAACTCCCCTTTTTGCACATCAATTAAAGTTTGGCTAGTGGCTAGGAATGTCCTGCCCAGAATGATTGGCACCTCTGCATCTGCTTCATAATCTAGCACTATGAAATCCACTAGAAAAATGAATTTATCCACCTTGACCAAGACATCCTCGATTTTTCCTTTTGGATATGCTATATATATGTCTGCCAGTTGCAATGAAACCGTGGTAAGCCTGGCTTATCCAATCCTCAGTTTCTTGAAGATTGACATAGGTATGAGGTTAATGCTTGCACCCAAATCACAGAGAGCCTTGCCAAAGTACTGGTTTCTAATGGAGCACATCACCGTATTCTCTCATTAAAGCCATAGTTTCAAATTCCCCAAATCTTCTTTTCCTAGTTAAAATGTCCTTCATAAATTTGACATAGTTAGGCATTTGATCCAATGCTTCCACCAAGGAAATTTTCATGTGAAACTAATTGAGGACATCCAGAAACCTTTTGAACTGGTCGTCTTGCTGTTGTTTTTGAAACCTTTGCGGGAATGGTAGAGGTGGCTTGGATTGCTACACTCTTTGTTGTGGCAAAGCTGCAGCATTTGATCCAGAGTTTCCCTTTTCTTTACTTGTCTCCTTAACTTGCCCCTGTTTGTTTTCTTCTTCCTCCAAGGGTGCAGTAGGATCTGCTCGCTGCTTAGGGTTCTTCCACTACTTTTTTATTCCTGAGAGCTATGGCTTTGTAGTGCTCCTTCCCATCTCTCCTAGGGACTTCAATATTGCTTGGGAGTGTCCCTGGTGGTATGCTTTTTAATTCATTGTCCAGCTGCTCAACTTAGGTCTCCAGATTCCTTAATGATGTAGCTTGACTTTGGATCACAACATCATTTCTTGTCATGTATTCCTTAAGCAAGGACTCCAAAGAATTTGGAATCTTATTAGGTTGATGCTTTTGCTGCTGAAATCCTAGGGGAATTTGTGGTCTCTGTGGAGCAGAATTGCTTTTCTGGCTAGCACCATAGTTACTCCAAGAAAAATTAGGATGATGTGTCCACCCCAGGTTATACATATTTAAATAAGGGTTGTTGCTACGATTCATGTTTCCCACATAGCACACTGACTCTGAATTTGAAGGACAACTTTTAAACAAATGAGGCACATTGCACATAACGCAAGATACTCTAGTTTCTTGAGCTATATTAGCTCCTTGAGGGCTATTCAGCTGCTGGTTTTTTAAAACATTTACTAATGAAGCTATTTAGGCTATGAGAGAAGTGACTTCGCTCACTTTATGCATAACTACAGGTTTTTTTTCCAATTAAGACTATGTCCATAGGCCATTGATAATTGTTACTAGCAATCCTTTCAAGCAACTCATAAGCTTCATTGTATGTCTTCAACAAAAGTGCCCCATTAGCTGCTGCATCCACTATGGTTATGGTTTACACATTGAGACCATTATAGAAGGTCTCCATCTGGATGCAGTACGAGATCCTGTGATGATGGCATCTCCGTAACAGCTCTTTGAACCTTTCCCAGGTGTCATACAGTGACTCTCCGTCTAGTTGCTAAAAGGATGTGATGTCATTTCTCAACCTTGCATTCTTGGTAGGTGGGAAGTACTTCAGCAAGAACTTCTCTACTAAATTGTTCCAGTTGGCAATTGAATCAGGTGGCAGAGAATTCAGCCACGCTCTTGCTCGATCTTTTAAGGAATAGAGGAACAATTTGAGCTTTAAAATTTCATCTGTCACCCCATTCATCTTGAATGCATCTGTGATTTCTATAAACACCCTCAAGTGAAGGTGAAGGTCCTCTGTGGACATTCTACTGAATTGCCCAGCAGTCTGTAGCATTTGAAACATCACTGGCTTCAGCTCAAAATGAAAAGCTTCGATTTTTGGCCTTACTATGCTTGGGTTCAACCTATTTAGATTTGGTTGACCATAAGTATTCAGGACTCTATCTCAGTCATCTATGTTGTCTTCTCCTCTTTGGTTGGCCATTTCTGCTACTTGATGAAGTCCCAGCAATTCTCTCCTTTTTCTTAGAAAAGTCCTCTTAATTTCAGGATCAAGTGGCAGTAGCTCCCTATCTGACTTGCTCATGCACTGATTTCACCTACCCAAAACAACACTAAGATGCCTTAGAAATTAAAGTCCTCCACACAGTCAAAATCTACTAGTAATAATTTTTTTTTTAGTTTTAGTTTTCACTTCCCAGCAACAAGCCCAAAAAATTGTTGGTTGTAAAGTATATATGCAATGTCCATACACAAGTGCACGTATCGTGACCAAGTAATATAGTGATGAGTGAGTATCGTCCCATGAGAAAGTGTAACAAGAAATTACTATAGAAGTTTGACCCGTGAAAAGTTGTAGAAAAAATGCTTGATTACTAAAAGATAGATTGGATTCAAGCTCAAGTAAGACTAGAACAAAATAAGGTACTCTAAAATGAAAATTTAAGGCACGCTAGGGTAACAGAAAATCAAATAATAAAGTCAACTAGGGATGCTTTAAGATTGCTTTGAACTCCTGCACTCATTTTGCTATAGCAATTGCTCTAGCACCTAATTTTACTTTCTGAATGGGTTCTTTCCAAACTACCATTCCCTGCCCTTCATAGGTTCAGTTTCATACATTCCTATATAAATTCAACCCCAAGAACTACACTTAATGCCCTAAAATATTGGAATATATGGGACAACTATATATTCCTATATTAGTTTCTTCACGAACCCATAACATTTGAAAATCATTCTAGCTTTCATTTATCCTTCCAAGTTAAATGTCAGCTTTAACCTTATACTATTAAGGCTCATTTAATAGTAGAAATTTAAGAAATGCAATAACAGTTTGAATGTCAAGGCAAAGCTATAACATCATTCATTTACTAAAAATGTGCTAAGAGTTCATAACAACTGGTGCGCACTGTCGTAGGTACACCCAAATTAATACCTTACCTCAAAACTAACTAGTAGTAGTGGGAGTAAGGGTCGATCCCACAGAGACTGGAATTACCTTATGTGATTAAGAAAGGGGGTTTGATAATTGTGAATAAAGTAAATTAAACAATAATGAAAATAGTGAAAAGAATAATTAATGAGAAAAGCTTTGGTTTCGGTCGATATTCACCATCAAGGGATTGCATCGATCATTGACAAAATCATCAATCTTAAACCAAATATCTATCATTGGGACTCTATCCCAGTTTCTTCTTAAGCCTAGTGAATTGATAACAATCGTACCAATTAAACTTTAATTGATAAAAAAATCCTTTAACACATCGGCAAAGTCTAACTTATCAACTGCATTAAGAATGAGAGAAACTGATAGAGCTAAATGAATATAAGCAAATCGATTATATTTAATTTAGTTGATCATTCATCATAGGGTTAATGATTTATAATCCAAAATTCTTAATCCTATTTGCTTCATGAATCAAGTAATGAAAACTTTGTTCAAAACCTAATTCAGCAGTAGACTTAGACATACAATATACTAGTAGGCCTCCTAGCAATCACATGAAAAATCATTTAGAAAAGAAAAGTAGATGAATAAACAAAACCTAGTTAAGATTGAACTATTGAAAACAATTCCAAATCTCACAATGCATAAGGGTCCCTTGAGGTTTCAATCTACCTCAATCAACTAAAAAGAACTAGCTACGCAGGGCCATAAGAAAATCTAAAGAAGAATTGAAGAACTTGGATGAAGAATTGGATCAAGAATTGAATGAATTCTCTGCTTGTTTTGCTCCCTTTTTATATATTAACTCCTCCTAATCGAAGTAGGAATGTATTTAGGTCAAATCCCAGTCCATCGGGCTTTAATTGGAGTGAAAAAGACCTAAAATCACAAAAATCATCATTCTGGTATGACGGTGGGCGCCGTGGCACTCCGGAGACAAGGCCACGGGGAGCCGCGGCACCCATGTATAGTGTCGCGACGCTCACTTGCTGCGAACCTTGCTAGGTTGTTCAATGCCGCGGCGCTCTCGTATGTGCTCCGCGGCCCCCAGAAAATGCCAGAATTTGCAAAAGTTCTGAACACAAAAGTTGTATCTCTATGTCTCTTCTTTCCATAGCCGCTTGAATCACCTTAATCTAATCTAAATTGAAGGAGATATTCTAAAATTAGTGATTAGAGGTTAGAATTCATCTTGCTGCACTATGATGCTGATTTTCAAGCTCTGTAATGCCATGAAATATCCCGAATTTGACCAAGTGTTCAACATAAAAGTTGTAGATGATTGTGTTATCTTTTTCACAGCCACTTGAATCACTTTGATTGGAGTTCATAAGAGGGAGATATGATTAAAACAGTGCTGAAAGGTCTGAAATCGCTTCAATGTAGCATTTTTTCATCAATTTATTATTTTTTTCTTCTCTTTGCTTCTTCCTTTGTTCCTACAACAAAAGACACAAAACTAAGCTAATTCCTAATTATATTTTACTTAAATCAAACAAAAGTAAGTTTAAAGGTATTAATATCATGCTTAATTAAGATCACATCAACAACCCATCTACAACCCGAGTTAGAGGCTTAGCCCATCATCCTATCCAAGTCAATTACAACTATTCGACTTAGAACAACCATGATGCAAGGAAGATATACAGTAAACACAAATAGCACAAAAATAGGAAAGACACAGAAGGGAAGAAGAGAATTTTAGAGAAGGATTCTCTTCTTCCTAATCTAGCGGCTCCTCTTGCTTATTTTTTTCTGGTGGAACAGTATCCCCCATTTCTGCACATTATAGCCAGAGATTGGGGCTGCTCTGGGTGCTCTCTCTCATTTTCTCTCTATACCCGCACGCCTTTCACTTCTCTCCTTATCTAGCCTTTTATATTCTAGCATTGTGGTCCCGTTAAGGTGGCTCATTTTCAACTTTCTTTTCCTTTTCAGCCTGCACCTCTACCAGCACCTTTTTCCTCCACATTTAGTAGTGGAGAGAATCTCTACATCTGTGCGTCTCTGCGTCTTTGCTATGACAGCTGAGTGCTCCTCCTTCCACTGTGGTCATTGCTTCCCCATCTTCCTAGCCGTGTCACAGAGCACGATTGTGGTAATTGCATCCCCATCTTTTCCTTTGTTTTCTCACTTCCATAACACACCACAGCCATTAAAAAGTTACACTCAACATATATCCATGATTATTCAAGCATTAGATCAGTTAAAACACCTCAAAATTGATCTTTTTCCAAAACTTTTTCTTAAGCCTAATCTAGCACACTTAACTCTAGGTCCACATCAAGGCTTCATCAAATAGAGAAATCCAAGAAGCACTTACATATATCATGAAACAATAAACACCATAAATCAACTAATTAAAAACTCATATTTCACTAGAGTTAATGTTAAACCTACTTAGCAAACCACTTTTTGGCTATTTCTAAGGAAATCTTCTTGAGAGCTCCTTGATTCATTCTACTTATTTCTTTGCTTTTTCTTCCAAATTTCTGCATCAAAAATCAAGGATAAAGGCTTAAGAAACTTAAAGCAAGGAGGAGAATGATTTACAAACCTATAAGCTCTAGAAATCACCTTAGTTTTCCCTTAGGTTCTTCTTTCATCTTTCTCTCTCTTCTTCTCTATCTTAGCTGTGATTTCTGCTCCCTCTCCCCCTTTCACCGACCACCCTAGGCTTTATCCAAAGATATTATTAAAATGTTATATCTTCTAGAAGGCCAAAACCCTCTTCCAACTATATCCCCAAACTAGATTTTATTTACAAAAATGTCATTCTATTACATTCTAACTCTTCCTCCACTAGGGCCATGTTTGGCTTCCTAAATTATTTCAAAAATCATTAATCATCCCCTAAAGAAAACCTTAATGGGTCTTAGAACAACTTCTCCACATGTCTCTAGCCACTTTCTTACTACTCAATTTCATTCTAAGAGGTTAGAAATTATCATTTTACCCTTTCTGGTTTTTCATCTAAAAAGGAGAATTATACTCTTCCCCACCCCTTTAAACTTAAAATTTCATGCCATTACATAGAATTGAGCAGGGGATGTTACACTAACAGCAAGAGATGCTAGTCCTGGTGCACCTTGAAACCTCAGCTAGTAGGGGTGTTGCTAGGCTCATATTACAGCCAACACACAGGATCTGTTCTGTGAAGGAGAGCGGGATGCTTCCTATTATTGGGTGAAATGTTGATCATCTAATTTGTTATTGCCCTCCCTCGCTATGTGCTTGGGATTAAATAATGGTTCTGATTGGGAGTCATCCTGATGTATTTATAATTAAGTATGATTTTAATACCTTTAAGCTTACTTTTTGTTTGATTTAAGTTGAATATAAATAGGAATTAATTGAGTTTTTGTTTTGTGTTTTAGGAAGAATAAAGAGTAAAAGAAGAGGAAAATATGAAAAAATGTTGATTCTGACCCTTTGTCACTAATTGCGGCATAGCTATCTTGTTTGAATTCCAATAGAAGTGATTACAGTGGCTATGAAAAGAAGAGACATAGAGCCACAACTTTCATGTTTAGCACTTTGGCAAATTCTAAAACTTTTTATGGGCCATGACACTCACAATAGAGTGGCCCAGTGCGGCGTCGTCACCTTTCCAGAGCGCATCGATGCAGAAACCCAAAGTGCCACAGCACCCCGTCAGTGTATTTTTGAAACACGGCGATGCCCGCTGTCATATCAGAATGCTAAAATTGCAATTTTTAGGTCATTTTAGCTCTAATTAAAGTCTAATGAGCTGAGTTTTAACCTAGAAATAATTCTACTTCAATGAGGATAGGCCAATCTATAAAAAAAAGGAGAAAACAAGCGTCTAAATAATCAATAAACCTCATAATTACATTCTTCAATTCTTCTCTAGATTTTCTTATGGCCCTACGTAGCTAATTTACTTTTAGTTGGTAAAGGAAGATTGAAACCTCAAAGGATCTTTATGCAATGTGAGAATTAGATTAGATTTTATTAGTTCAATCTTAATTGAGTATTGATTATTCATTTACTCTTCTCTTTTCAATGATTATTCATATATTTACTAGGAAGACCTATTAGTATATTATCTGTCTTAATCTACTGCTGAATTATGTTTTGAACAAAATTTCCATTACTGTAATTCATGAAGCAAATAGGCTTAAGGATTTTAGATTATAAATAAGTAAACCTATGATGAATGATTAACTAAATTAGATATAGTCTATGTGTCTATATTTGTTTAGCTCTATCAGTTTCTCTAGTTCTTCATGCGGTTATTAAGGTATGCTTTACCGATGTGCTAAAGGATTGCTTGTTAATTAGAGTATAATTACGGCAATTGTCATCAATTACTAGGCTAAAGGAGAAACAGAGTTAGAATCCCAATGATAGATATTCAAATTAATATTGATTATGTTATCAATGATCAATGCGATCCCTTGATGATGGATATTAACCAAAACCAATGCCTTTATTATTAAATACTCTCTTTTTAATTACTTTCATTCTTGTTTACTTTGTGTTACTTGTAATTATCAAACCCCCTCATTTGATTTCACAAAAGGTAATTCCAGTTTCTATGGGATCGACCCTTACTCCCATGACTAAAGGTTAGTTGATAGGTAAGGTATTAATTTGGTTGTACCTACGACAGTATGCACCACCTCCTAAACTTCAAAGTTTGTTCATTCAAGAACATGTAAAACGTTTTATTGTTAAACCTTTTATTAGCATGCCACATTGTATTTATTTTTAAGTTTCATATTACCTCTTTATATAGAATATTGAAAATATGGGTCATTTATGTATGTACTTATGATGCATATTTTACTTTGAAGAGACAATTTTATCATATAGGTTCATCCATATATTGATCTAGAAAATTATAGTTGGTTTTATCTGCTCACTTGGTTGTCAAATTCACTCCACAATATCTCTATGTTTTTTAGATAAAAATACAGAGTCTGGCCCTTCCCCTTCAGATAGGTGATCATCTAGGCGACTTATTCTCTAGGTAAGCCTACTTTGCTTCCAAGGCTCGCAGTTTTTGGTTTATAATGTATTTTTTAATCTAGAGTGTGCTCTAAACGCCATAGGTAGGATCCTTGCTTCTATTGAAATATGGATGTATAGACTTGGCATGTATATGTGGTGTTACTTGGAAAATTATGAATATATGATTTTGGTTATGTTAAATCTATTATGTTATATTTTGAAAGGGTATATGGAATATATTCTGAATAAAGATTTTGTTAATCACATTCCCCTTAATTAGGGGCGTGACAAGTTGGAATCAGAGCCTTAGGTTTCCCTGTGGCTATCGAAGTAAAGGATTCTTTAATAAGATCTTGAGTATGGATATGAGTCAGACATATTTATACTCTAGGTGCTGCTAAAGGATTCTATAAGGTGTCAATTTCCTTTTTATTTCAAGTTTGCTAAATTTCATAGTATAAGATTGATTGAATATTGTGATATCTTAAAAGGTGTTTTATTTTGTATAGTCTATGATGTTGCCAAAAACTAAAGCAGTTGCTAGAGGAGCTACAGATCATGCACCCTCAGCAGAACTGTTGACACATTCTATAATTCTAGTACAAAGAGGCCATGGTAAAGGCCAGCCTAAAGGAAGAGGCAAAGGACATGCACGGGGTATGAAAAACCTAAGATAAGATGAACAGGGCAATGTACCTGATAGAGTCACTGAGGAGAGAGTAGAACCTTTCCAAGATCCATATGATAGAAAGGCAAAGATGATGGCTGGTATACATAGAAGTTTAGAGACACTAGTTAGGTTGATAGTAGAACAAGGTAGAAGAGATCATTCAGAGCCAATGAGTGCTCCTGTAGTTTAAGAACAAGTAAGACCAGTTGAACATGAGGATAGATCTACAAGGATTGGGGTGACACTGCCGTAATTCCTGAAGTTAAAATCAACCACTTTTACTGGATCAGATATTCATGAGGACTCGCAAATATTTATTGACATTGTGGAGAAAATTCTTAAAGCTTTGGGTTGCTCTGCTAGAAGATCTATTGAGTAAGTGTCTTTTCATATTTTAGATGTGGCTTAAGTCTCGTTTTAGACTATAGCGAAAGGAAGAACAACTACCTCTTTACTGATGGAATAGGGACAATTTATTAAGGAAGTATTTCTGCCTGAAACTGAAAGGGATAGGCATACCAAAAAATTTGAAGAATTGAAACAGATGCTAAACGTGATAGTTTTTTAATATGATATTCGTTTCACTTGATTGTCTAGATATGCACCCTAGGTTCTAACTGAAAGAAATAGAATTAAGAGATTTGTTTCGTGGTCAATACGTCCATTATTCAAGTTGGTGGGTCCTCAGATTAATCACTTCTAACTTATGCATCAGTTGTGGATTGTGCTAGAATGATGGAAACATGAGAGTTAGCAGAGATAAAGAGTCTGAAAAGAGGAAGAGAGATCAAGATAATAGCATCCAGAATGGTTATAATCCTAATATAAAAGGACCAAGATTTTAGAACCTACAATGTATGACTTAAGTAGAATCAAGTAGCTCTAGCCAGACATCAGCTAATGTTAGTAAGCAAAGAATGATTCAAAGATATATGAGACCCACTAGTCAACAAGACTCAAGATCGATTCCACTATGTTCCTTTTGTGGTAGGCCCCATACTGGACTGTGTCAAAGAGACCTAGTGCATGTTTTAGGTGTGGACAAATAGAGCATATGGTAAAGAATTGACCACAATTACAAAGTTTAAGTCAAGCATTAGTACAACCATTTTCACCCCCCTGTATCTATACCAACACGACTAGTTAGAGTAACTTCAGGATAAGCAAGTAGTAATAGTTCTGGTAGAGGATCAAGAGGTGGAGGCTGAGAACAAGCTTGTGTTTTTGCCCTGACACGACAAGATACTCAAGCCTCCAATGCAGTGATGACATGTACATTATTAGTATGTTCCCATAAAGCATATTATTGTTTTACCCTGGTTCTATTCATTCTTATGTATCACCATATTTTACAAAGCAATTTGGTAGAGATCCTACTAGCTTACATTGTTCTTTTATGGTTACTACCCCATTCGGAGAATTTTTGCTAGTGAATGATGTGTTTAATGAAACATCCCTAATTTCATTTCTTTTATTGATAAAAGTACATAAATATTTAATTAAGCAAATAAAATTTATTAGAAAATATTTTAGATATCTAAGGAAATATATTCCTTAGAAATTATTCACCTTATGTATATGCATAGAAAATGTTTCTAACATTAAGAGAACAAATAAAGAGGGAAAACCTAATAGGAAAAAAAATTAGAAATAACATACTAAAGAAATGCAAAATTCTTGGATAAGAAAGATAAATTTTTAGAAACATGTAAATGTCTTAAAATTTCAAGAACATTGGATTAGGGTAATTTTTCCTAATTCAAGAACTAGAGTTACTAAGTTTAAAATCTTTACCCATACATTGGGTTTTTACCTATGGACACTTCATATAGAGTTTTTCCACTTCACATAAGTTTCTAGCAAGCCCATTGGATAACCTAAGCAAGAAATAAAATATAGACTTGGACTAGGATATAGTAATTGGACCGACAGCCCAAAAATTATGAAAATGTGACCAAGCCCTCCAAGAAAGGTAGAATTTTATCCAAAGCAAAGAAAATGGGTAGGAATAAGCCCAAATCCAAGAGGAAAAATAAAATAAAATAAAATAGGTGATGATATAATAATGTAATAATAATACAGATTAGGTTACATGGCATTAAGACAAAAATTTAGCAAGTGGTGTGATTCTACATTCATAAATTTGGCAAGTGGCATTATAATACAAGGCTTTAGGACAAAAACATCTATATCCTACACTCATAATTTTAGCAAGTGGTATGATAATATATGGCATTAGGACAAAACATTCCTATCCCACACAAATAATATCAACCAAATAATGGAGATTCAAGGGCTATAAATTTGCCACCTAAAAAGGCAAACCTATCATACTTGTTTAAGACAAAAGAAAATGGAAATGAATCCCTAAATCAAAGGGACCTTGTCCCTTATCTTAAGAACATATCATCATAATTTTCAAAATACAAATCTCCTTTTCTTATGCATATCTTGACTAAGGAATAGGAAGACAAGGACATAAGTTGTTTGTTTTCCAAAAATTCAACAAAGTGTATCCTAATTGTGATAAGGTAGACCCATGATTATGAAATGTGTATTATTTAGTGGTCTATTTAAGCAAAACCCACCCCTACAACATTTTAATTTTGTCCAAGTGAGGAAGAGAGAGAAATAGAAGCAAGGTAGAGTGAGGAAAGGAGAGAAAGAAAGGAGAAGAAAGGAAGGAAGAAGGAAGAGAAGTTTAGAAGGCTAAGTACTCAAGGTAAGTTACCTTAATCTCCACTTGCATCCATTTTTCTTCTTTATCCTTGAGGTTCAAAAATTCAACCTCCTTCTCTTACCTAAGCTGCTAGAAAAGCTAAGGAAAGGGAGGAATATTGCTACTTCTTTCAAGAGGAAACAAGAAAACCAATTCACTAAGTAAGCTAGGGAGATTCTTAGGTAAGTTTAACAATATTTCTTTTTGAAGAAAACTTTTGAAACTTATAATATTTATATGAGATTTTGATCTTAGAACTTTGATGATTGGTCATGGATGTTGCTATATCATGTTACATATTGATCTTGCATGTGATGTATGTTTGAATACTTAGACTGGTATAAAAAGTTCTTCATAGGTATGGCTATGAGTGGCAAAATTTTAAGCTTCTGTGTTTTAACTTCTGGGAATTATCTGTAGGGAATTAAAATAAATGGTTAACATAAGAATTAAAGATATATGTGTCACGGATTTTAAGCCACTGGAAGCATTCAATTTGTTGTCCATACGAGGAATATATGAGTCGATTACTAGTCAAAGATCAAAAAATGGTTCATCAGGGAAGAATATATTAGGATAGCTTCTGTGTTTTAATTTCTGGGAATTATCTGTAAGGAATTAAAATAAATGGTTAGCATAAGAATTAAATATATATGTGTTACGGATGTTTAACCACTAGAATCACTCAAGTTGGAGTCCATATGAGGTAGATATGGTCCGATTAGTTGGTAAAGTTCAGAATCTATCAGAGAAGAAATAACCTGTACATTGAGGGAGTATTATCACCTTGCTTTCTTAATATTTCACTACAATGTTCAACATAATAGTTTTAGATAATTGTTTGATCTTGAAATTGACTCCAAGATCACCTACATCGGAGTTCAATTGAGGGAGTTATGCTCCGATTAGTAAGAGAAGGTTAGATATGATGAAAACCTGCATCAAGAAAATAAATAAAATTAATATTTAAAAAAGAAGACAAATCTTATAAATGACTAGTATATGCCATAGCCATTGCCATTGTATGAACTTCTTACCATCTTAAGTGTAAAATTCTGACATGAAAATATTTTATAAAGTGATATTTGAAATGGTTATGTTCATGGCATGATTACCAATGATTTATGGTAATAGTTATATTTTGATGAACATACTTGTTATTGAAAGCATATTTTTGTCTATCATTGTGAAAAGAAAAGAAATGAGCACGGTCACATGGCAATTCGTGTGGTGCACCAATAGGGGACGCCCTACCAACGGTTATGATTATGATTATGAGAAAAGAAAGATAAAGTGTGCCATGTCGGACGAAGCGAGAAAAGCCTGTACCGGAGAGTAGAGGATACTCACCCTGACCGGGGTAGCTTGAAATGAGAATAAGTTGATAGCCATCATATGATATTCTGAAAATAGTTAATCCTGTCATACATATCATTACTGTATGATTCTTATGTGCATAGATATAATGCATTCATGTGACCAAAGATATTTTCTGTAGTTTATACTGCTGAACATGACGTGATGAGCTATATTGATGATGATTTATTGTTGAACTTACTGGGATTTAATTCTCACTATATTTCCATATCATGTTCAAAAAATTAGTTATGCAGCTTTTTCTATGGCTCTGGCTTTTAGTGCACATTGGATCAAGTTACTTTATGTTGGGCAGATCTCAAAATCAAATAAGATGTTTGTGGTCGAGTTGGCTCAGATCCCGGTGAAGGTGCAACCACCAGCACCTGTATCTCCGGAATTGGTCAACCAAAATAAACAAGATGTAAATATCTATGTGTTTGATATATTGCATGTACGTTTTGATTAATGACGTGTATGTGAACTCAATATTGTATAATAATAAAGAGAAAAAAAAGGTTGTTACAAGCACGGTCACATGGCAATCCGTGTGGTGCACCAGTAGGGGACGCCCTACCAACGATTATGATTATGATTATGAGAAAAGAAAGAGAAAGTGTGCCATGTCGGACGGAGCGAGAAAAGCCCGTACCGGAGAGTAGAGGATACTCACCCTGACTGGGGTAGCATGAAATGAGAATAAGTTTATAGCCATCATATGATATTATGAAAATAGTTAATCCTGTCATACATATCATTACTGTATGATTCTTATGTGCATAGATATAATGCATTCATGTGACCAAAGATATTTTTTGTAGTTTATATAGCTGAACATGACATGATGAACTATATTGATTGTAAATTATGATTTATTGTTGAACCTACTGGGATTTGATTCTCACTATATTTCCATATCATTTTCAGAAGCATAATTATGCAGATTTTCTCTATGACACTTATTATTTCCGTACGTTGGATCGAGGTGCCCTACCTTGGGTAACTACCAGTTATATCAGATGTATTTGTCGTAGATGTGACTAAGATTCCAGTGGAGGTGCCAACCGCACCAGTGTCCCCGGAAGTAGTCGACATAGATGATTAGAGCTAATATGTATCTTTGTACAAATGTTTGTAAAATAATGGTGTGTATGAAAACTCAGTATTGGATCACTGTTAATAACAATTATGCTTGATTAAAGTGATTATTATTACGAGTTAAGTGCTTAGAATTAAAGTAGTAAAAACTTCATGGAATTTTACAAATATAAAAAAAAAATTGTTACATTTTCATAAATGGAGTTGTTACAAAATTGGTATCAGAGCAGGTCGATCGTAGATGGCCAGTGGGTGGATGGTTCTCTGAATCGATCTTATAGTGTCTTGAGTATATTGTGGTTGTGCTGTGTAGGGGATCAGTGATTCATATAGGTAAGAAATTACTAGTGTTTCCTATCTATATGCCGAGGTGGTGTTATGACTGCTATTAAATATTTTTGAACTAACTATTGGGCATGATCACCTCAATAGCAGCATAACTTTGTTTTTACCATAGTAGGAAATGGCACCACCAAGGAGGAATCTAGCAACCAATGCAGAGGAAACTCTGTACAACCTGGCCACTGCAATTCAAGACTAAGTCATGACCACCAACCAAATTTTACAAAAGCTCCAGAATGCTAATAACCCAAATGGTGAGAATGGTGCTAACAGTCGGATGGCTGGAAAAGATAATGACATATCTGAGTTCCTGTGGACTAGACCACCTTGTTTCTAAGGTGGCTATGACCCAACGGTAGTCGAAAGGTGGATAAGGGAATTTGAGAAAATCTTTGAAGTGATGGGCTGTACAGAAGAGCAGCAAGTTATTTTTGATGCATATATGTTAAAGGATGAAGCAGAATACTGGTGGTGTGGAGCTAAAGAACTTTTAGCTCATTAGGGAAGACAGATCACCTGGCAAGTGTTCAAGGACATTTTGTTTGAAAAGTACTTTCCAAGTACTGTACGAGCAAAGAAAGAGATCAAATTTCTCCAACTCAGGCAAGGCAACAAGACCGTGGACCAGTATATTGCAAGGTTCGAGGAGCTGTCTAAGTTCTCCTCTTATCTGCGATATAACCCAGATGAAGCATGGAAGGCGGTTAAGTTTAAAGCTGGTCTAAACCCGGAGATAAAGAATGCTATTATAGCTATGGAGATAAGGGAGTTTGTACCTCTGATAAATAAATGCAGACTCTTGGAAAAGAGTTTAAGGGCAGTGGAGGACGAGAAGCAAAGGTGAAACCTATGGAAGAGGAAGGAAAATTTTCCCAACCCTGGAAAGAACGTGAGAAGAAGTAGATATAGAGCTGGTAAGAGGCCATTGATTGCGGGTCCTAAACCTTTTCAACAAGACCTTGCCCCAGTCAAGTGCGCTAAGTGCAGACGCATGCATGGTAACCGGCCATGCTACATGGGACAAGAAGTCTGCTTCAATTGCGGACATAAGGGACATTTTGCGAGAAACTGCCCACAGAATGTGGGGAAGCAGCCAGAATAGAGGCCTCAGGTGAAAGGAAGGGTTTTCACCCTGAGCGGCCAAAAGGCAGCTCAATCTTCTGAAATGATTCAAGGTACATGTTATATCTATGGATTTGCTCTTATGGTGTTATTTGACTCTGATGCTAGTCATTCATTTATATCGAAAGAATGTATTAGGAAGTTTTAGTTTCCTATTTCTGAAACTCCCTATGAGCTATCCGTAGTAACCCCTACAGGGGAACGGGTATTAACTTCCTCTGTATGTAAAGACTATCAAGTCACCATCCAGGAGAAAACATTTTCTGTAGACCTCGTCTGTTTACCTTTAAGAGGTATTGAGGTCATTCTAGGGTTAGACTGGATGTCTAGAAATCGAGTCTTGCTGAATTGTTGTAACAAGACCGTTGAATTTCTACCTCCTACTCTGAAAGAGGAGGTCCAGTTATTGATGCTAAATGCCAATCAAGTTAATAGGGAGTTGAAGAACGGAGTACTTGGATACATTCTATTGTATTTATCAAACCTAGAAGTCAAATCGAAGTTTGATGAAATCCCAATAGCCAATGAGTTTCCTGAAGTATTTCCATTAGATATTCTAGGCTTACCTCCCAAGAGAGAGATAAAGTTCTCTATTGATTCCTACTTGGGACAAGGCCTATCTCTATTGCACCATATCGAATGGCCTCAAAGGAACTACAAGAACTCAAGAAGCAGTTGGAGGAACTATTAGACAAGCAATTCATTAGACCGAGTGTATCACCTTGTAGAGCTCCTATATTGTTTGTTAAGAAGAAAGACGGGAGCTTGAGACTATGCATAGATTACAGACAACTGAATAAGGTGACTATCAAAAACAAATACCCTCTACCTAGGATAGATGACTTATTGGATCAATTGAAGGGAGCCTCCATCTTTTCAAAAATTGACTTGCGGTCAGGATATCATCAGATTAGGATCAAGGAGGAGGACGTACCAAAAACTGCCTTCAGGACTAAGTATGGGCACTATGAGTTTCTCGTAATGCTCTTCGGGTTGACGAATGCACCTGCAATTTTCATGGATTCCACGAATTGCATTTTTCGACCCTACCTAGATCAATTTGTTGTAGTGTTCATTGATGACATCTTGATATATTCTAAGAGTGAGAAAGAACATGAACAACATCTCCGAATCGTGCTGCAAATGCTGATAGAGAAAAATTTATATGCCAAATTGGAGAAGTGTGAATTTTGGCTGTCAGAGGTGAAGTTTCTCGGACATGTCATATCCAATAGAGGGGTAGCCATAGATCCTAGCAAGACGGAAGCAGTGATTTAGTGGGAGAGACCAAAGACGGTTATGGAAGTCAGAAGTTTCCTGGATTTGGCAGGATACTACAGAAGGTTTATACAAAACTTCTCTCGTATAGCCTTGCCATTAACTAAATTGACCAGGAAGGGAAGTCCTTTCAAATGGACTGATCAATGTGAAGCCAGTTTTTAGGAGCTGAAGACAAGACTGACAACTCCTCCTGTTTTAATTATTCCGGACCCCACAGGACATTTTGAAGTATATTGTGATCATAAGAGTCTTAAATACCTCTTTGATCAGAAGGAGTTAAATATGAGGCAACGAAGATGGGTAGAATTCCTCAATGACTACAAGTTTGAGATAAAGTATCATTCCGGAAAGGCGAATGTTGTAGCAGATGCCTTGAGTCGAAAATCTCTGTACATGGGTCAGATGATGGTGTATGAGATGCAAATGCTAGAGGAGTTTCAAAATTTGAAGCTAGCCACTACTCTTACTCCAAAGAATCTAGTCATTAATGGTTTAAATATAGGGTGTGACCTTAGAGCCCAGATCAAAGAGGCACAAGCTCACGACCAATATTTACAGAATCATAAAGACCAAGGTAATTTTTCTGTCATGGAAGATGGAGCAATCATGTATCAGGGAAGGATTTGTGTCCCTTAAGAACGAGACTTGAGGACTAAGATCCTGTAGGAAGCACATCAGAGTAAATACACAGTCCATCCTGAATGCACAAAAATGTACCAGGATTTAAAAAGGATATATTGGTGGCCAGGGATGAAAAAGGACATTGCCGAGATTGTGGCAAAATGTCTTATTTGTCAAAAGTTGAAAGTGTAGCATCAAAAGCCAGCGGGATTTCTACAACCTCTTGAGATCCCTAAATGAAAATGGGACAATATCTTAACGGACTTTTTTGTGGGATTACCTAAGACTTTAGTGGGACATGACTCTATCTGGGTAATAATTAATAGATTAACCAAATCTGCTCACTTTTGCCCATAAAAATTAACTATTCACTGGATAAATTAGCCCAATTGTACGTCCAGGAAATAGTTAGACTGCATGGAATTCCCTTAAATATCGTTTCTGATAAAGATCCGAGGTTCACATCGAGGTTTTGGAAGGCATTGCAGGAAGTTTTAGTACTCAGTTGCAATTCAGTACTACCTACCATCCTCAGACTGATGGGTAGACAGAACAAACCATTGAAACCCTAGAAGATATGTTGAGGGCCTGTGTGATAGAGCAAGGAAAAGGATGGGATAAGTACCTACCTTTAGTAGAGTTTGCTTATAATAATAGCTATCACTCTAGTATTAAGATGGCCCCTTATGAAGCTTTATACGGTAGAAAGTGTCGATCTCCACTATGTTGGTTTGAGGTAGGAGAAAAGAACTTGTTGGGTCCTGATCTAGTTCAACAAACCACTGAACAAATCAGGATGATACAAAACAAAATACTTACAGCTCAGAGTCGACAAAAGAGTTACTACAATAAGAAACATAGACCTCTAGAGTTTGAGAAAGGAGACCATGTATTTCTGAAACTTTCCTCGACTACTAAAGTTGGTAGGTCTCTCAAAACAAGAAAGCTAAGTCCGCGATTTTTGGGACCCTACCAAATTCTGAAGAAAGTAGGGACATCAGCATATCAAGTTGCTCTGCCACCTAATTTTTCCAACCTGCATAATGTTTTCCACGTATCACAGCGGCGAAAGTATCTTCCAGATTCATCACATGTAATACAGGATGAACCAATCCAAATAAAGGAGAACAAGACATACCAGCTAGTACCTGCATCCATATTGGACACTGACGTGAAGCAACTGAGAAATAAAACCATTCCCCTTGTGAAGGTGTTATGAGAAGGTTTGACTCCGAAAGAAGCAACTTGGGAGCTGGAAGAAGTCATGAGGAAGAAATATCCGCAATTGTTCTTATTAGGTAATTTTTGAAATTTTGAGGAAAAAATTTCTTTTAGGGGGAGAGAAATGTAACATCCCTAATTTCATTTCTTTTATTGATAAAAGTACATAAATATTTAATTAAGGAAATAAAATTTATTAGACAATATTTTAGATATCTAAGGAAATATAATCCTCAGAAATTCTTCACCTTATGTATATGCATAGAAAATGTTTCTAACATTAAGAGAACAAATAAAGAGGGAAAACCTAATAGGAAAAAAAATTAGAAATAACATACTAAAGAGATGCAAAATTCTTGGATAAGGAAGATAAATTTTTAGAAACAAGTAAAGGTCTTAGAATTTCAAGAACATTGGATTAGGGTAATTTTTCCTAATTCAAGAACTAGAGTTACTAAGTTTAAAATCTTTACCCATACATTGGGCTTTTCCCTATGGATACTTCATATAGAGTTTTTCCACTTCACATAAGTTTCTAGCAAGCCCATTGGATAACCTAAGCAAGAAATAAAACATAAACTTGGACTAGGATATAGTAATTGGACCGAAAGCCCAAAAATTATGAAAATGTGACCAAGCCCTCCAAAAAAGGTAGAATTTTATCCAAAGCAAAGAAAATGGGTAGGAATAAGCCTAAATCCAAGAGGAAAAATAAAATAAAATAAATTAGGTGATGATATAATAATGTAATAATAATAAAGATTAGGTTACATGGCATTAAGACAAAAATTTAGCAAGTGATGTGATTCTACATTCATAATTTTGGCAAGTGGCATGATAAAACAAGGCTTTAGGACTAAAACATCTATATCCTACACTCATAATTTTAGCAAGTGGTATGATAATACATGGCATTAGGACAAAACATTCCTATCCCACACAAATAATATCAACCAAATAATGGAGATTCAAGGGCTAGAAATTTGCCACCTAAAAAGGCAAACCTATCATACTTGTTTAAGACAAAAGAAAATGGAAATGAATCCCTAAATCAAAGGGACCTTGTCCCTTATCTTAAGAACATATCATCATAATTTTCAAAATACAAATCTCCTTTTCCTATGCATATCTTGACAAAGGAAGAGGAAGACAAGGACATAAGATGTTTGTTTTCCAAAACTTCAACAAAGTGTATCCTAATTGTGATAAGGTAGACCCATGATCATGAAAGGTGTATTGTTTAGTGGTCTATTTAAGCAAAACCCACCCCTACAACATTTTAATTTTGTCCAAGTGAGGAAGAGAGAGAAATAGAAGCAAGGTAGAGTGAGGAAAGGAGAGAAAGAAAGGAGAAGAAAGGAATGAAGAAGGAGGAGAAGTTTAGAAGGCTAAGTACTTAAGGTAAGTTACCTTAATCTCAACTTGAATCCATTTTTCTTCTTTATCCTTGAGCTTCAAAAATTCACCCTCCTTCTCTTACCTAAGCTGCTAGAAAAGCTAAGGGAATGGAGGAATCTTGCTACTTCTTTCAAGAGGAAACAAGAAAACCAATTCGCTAAGTAAGCTAGGGAGATTCTTAGGTAAGTTTAACAATATTTCTTTTTGAAGAAAACTTTTGAAACTTATAATATTTATATAAGATTTTGATCTTAGAACTTTGATGATTGGTCATGGATGTTGCTATATCATGTTACATATTGATCTTGCATGTGATGGATGTTTGAATACTTAGACTGGTATAGAAAGTTCTGCATAGGTATGGCTATTAGTGGCAAAATTTTAAGCTTCTGTGTTTTAACTTCTGAGAATTATTTTTAGGGAATTAAAATAAATGGTTAACCTAAGAATTAAAGATATATGTGTCACAGATTTTTACACAATGGGAGCATTCAATTTGGAGTCCATATGAGGAATATATGAGTCGATTACTTGTCAAAGGTCAGAAAATGGTTCATCAGGGAAGAATATGTTAGGATAGCTTCTGTGTTTTAATTTCTGGGAATTATCTGTAGGGAATTAAAATAAATAGTTAGCATAAGAATTAAAGATATATGTGCCACGGATGTTTATCCACTAGAATCACTCAAGTTGGAGTCCATATGAGGTAGATATGGTCCGATTAGTTAATAGAGGTCAGAATCTATCCGAGAAGAAATAACCTGTATATTAAGGGAGTAATATCACCTTGATTTCTTAATATTTCGCTACAATGTTCAACATAATTGTTTTAGATAATTGTTTTATCTTGAAATTGACGCCAAGATCACCTACATCGGAGTTCAATTAAGGGAGTTATGCTCTGATTAGTAAGAGAAGGTTAGATATGATGAAAACATGCATCAAGAAAATAAATAAAATTAATATTTAAAAAAGAAGACAAATCTTATAAATGACTAGTATATGCCATAGCCATTGCCATTGTATGAACTTCTTACCATCTTAAGTGTAAAATTCTGACATGGAAATATTTTATAAAGTGATATTTGAAATGGTTATGTTCATGGCATGATTACCAATGATTTATGGTAATAGTTATATTTTGATGAACATTCTTGTTATTGAAAGCATATTTTTGGCTATCATTGTGAAAGGAAAAGAAATGAGCATGGTCACATAGCAATCCATGTGGTGCATTAGTAGGGGATCCCCTACCAACGGTTATGATTATGATTATGAGAAAAGAAAGAGAAAGTGTGCCATGTCGGAGGGAGCGAGAAAAGCCCGTACCAGAGAGTAGAGAATACTCAACTTGACCGGGGTAGCTTGAAATGAGAATAAGTTGATAGCCATCATATGATATTCTAAAAATAGTTAATCCTGTCATACATATCATTACTGTATGATTCTTATGTACATAGATATAATGCATTCATGTGACCAAAGATATTTTTTGTAGTTTATACAACTGAACATGACATGATGAACTATATTGATGGTAAACTATGATTTATTGTGGAACCTACTGGGATTTAATTCTCACTATATTTCCATATCATGTTCAGAAGCATAATTATGCAGATTTTCTCTATGACACTTATTATTTTCGTACGTTGGATCGAGGTGCCCTACTTTGGGCAACTACTAGTTATATCAAATGTATTTGTCGTAGATGTGACTGAGATTCCGGTGGAGTTGCCACCCGCACCAGTGTCCCCGAAAGTAGTCGACATAGATGATTAAAGCTAATATGTATCTTTGTACAATTGTTTTTAAAATAATGGTGTGTAGTTTGTAAAATAATGGTGTGTATGGAAACTCAGTATTGTATCACTGTTAATAACAATTATGCTTGGTTAAAGTGATTATTATTACGAGTTAAGTGGTTAGAATTAAAGTAGTAAAAACTTCATGGAATTTTACAAATATAAAAAAAAATTGTTACATTTTCATAACTGGAGTTGTTACATTTAAGTCACGTAAGATTTTAATAGCAAACAAAGAAACTCTTATGGATTTTGTAGTTCTAAATATGGTAGACTTTGATGTGATATTGGGAATGCTTGACTACAGCACAAATCCTAACTATTCCTTTAGATACCGGAGGATATACGGTGTATTGTGATGCATCTAGAGTTGGATTACAGTGTGTGTTGATGCAACATGGTCGAGTCATTGCATATGAATCTAGACAGCTTAAGCCACATGAGCAAAATTATCCAACTTATGATTTAGAAATGGCAATAGTGACTTTTGCTCTCAAAATTTGGAGGCATTATTTGTATGGTGAGACATGAGAGATTTATACGAACCACAAATCCCTCTAGTATATTTTCCAATAAAAAGATCTTAACTTGAGACAAAGTAAATGAATAGAGCTACTTAAAGATTACGATTGTATTATCTTGTATCATCTGAGCAAGGAAAATGTAGTGGTAGATGCATTAAGTAGGAAGTCTATAAGTAATTTGGCCCATATAACAAAACTAAGGGGGCCATTGGTTAAAGAAATGTATAAGTTGGAAAGTCATAAAGTAATACTGGAGGTAAAGGATCTTGGAATACTATTGGCCAATATTCAGCTATAATCATCTTTGGTGGAACAAATTAAGATGGCATAAAAATAAGATGCCTATTTTTGCAAGAGAATTGAAAAGGTGAGAAATGGAAATGATGCTAAATTTACTGTAAATTCTGAAGGAATCTTAAAATTAGGTAAGCGGCTATGTGTGCCGAATAGAGAAGAACTCAAAAGGAATATTTTAGAGGAAGCTCATAGATTCACATATACCATTCATCCTGGGGCAACTAAAATGTATCAAGATCTAAAGAAAATCTATTGGTAGGACGGTATGAAGAAGGATATAGTTGATTATGTTTCTAAATATTTAACATGTCAACAAGTAAAGGTAGAATATCAAAGACTTGCGGGGTTACAACAATGAATAGAAATGGGAAAGAATAACCATGGACTTTGTTATAGGGTTACCGCATACACCAAAAAGGTTTAATTCTTATGGGTGAACATTGATAGGTTGACTAAATTAACACATTTTCTACCAGTGAAAACTACCTACAACGTAGCTCAGTTTACAAATTTGTATTTAAATGAGATAGTGAGACTTCATGGTGTATCGATATTGATTATTTCTGATTGAGGACCACAGTTCACAGCTTATTTTTGGAGAGCCTTCCACAAAGCTTTGGGCAAAAGGTTATTCCTTAGTACTACTTTCCATCCTCAAACAAATAGACAATATGAGCAAACCATTCAAATATTAAAAGATATGCTTCAAGCGTGTGTGCTTGATTTTAAAGGAAGTTGTGAAAGATTCTTACCCCTAGCTAAATTAGCTTATAACAATAGCTATCAAGCTAGTACACAAATGGCCCACTTTGAGGCATTATATGGAAGATGTTGTCATTCTCCGATCAGATGGTTTGTGTAACATCCCTAATTTTGTTTCATTTATTAATAAAGGTACATAAATATTTAATTAAAGAAATAAAATTTATTAGAATTTTTTTAAATATCTAAGGAAATATAATCCTTAGAAGTTCTTCACCATATGTGTATGCATAGAAAATGTTTCTAACATTAAGGAAATAGGTAAAGAGAAAAAACCTAATAGGAAAAACTAGAAATAACATACTAAAGAAAGGCAAAATTCTTAGGTAAGGAAGATAAATTTTTGTGAAGTAAGTAAAGGTCTTAAATTTCAAGAAGAATGGATTCGGGTAATTCTTCCTAATTCAAGAGCTAGAATTACTAAGTTTAACATCTCCACCCATAAATTGGGCTTTCACCTATGGACACTTCATATAAAGTTTTTCCACTTCACATGAATTTCTAGCAAGCCAATAGGATAGCCCAAGCATGAAATAAAATATAGACTTGGACTAAGATATAGAAGTTGGACCGATAGCCCAAAAATCATGAAAATGTGACCAAGCCCTTCATGAAAGGTAGAATTTTAGCCAAAGCAAAGGAAATGGGTAAGAATGAGCCCAAATCCAAGAAGGAAAAATAAGAATCATGTGAGGAAATAGTAGTGTAATAATAATCAAGATTAGGTCATATGGCATCAAGACAAAACATCTATATCCTACATTCATAATTTCAACAAGTAGGTAATAATACATGGCATTAGGACAAAACATCTATATCCTACATTCATAATTTCAACAAGTGGGTAATAATACATAGCATTATGACAAAACATCCTTATTCTACATAAATAATTTTAGCCAAGCAAGGGAGACTCAAGGGCTGAAAATTTGCCACCTAGAAAGGCAAACCTATCATACTTGAGTGAGACAAAAGAAAAAAGGAAATGAATCCCTAAATCAAAGGGACCTTGTCCTTTTTCTTAAGAATATTTTATCATGATTTTCAAAATACAAATCTCCTTTTGCTATGCATATCTTGAAGGCAGAGGAAGACAAGAATATGAGTTGTCGTTCCCCAAAAAATAACCAAGTGCATCCGAATTGTGATAAGGTAGACCCATGATCATGAAAGTTGAACCACTTGATAGTTTATTTAAGCAAAACCCAACCTTATAACATTATAATTTCGTCTAAGTGAAGGAGAGTGAAAATAGAAGCAAGGTAGAGTGAGGAAAGGAGAGAAAGAAAGGAGAAGAAAGGAAGGAAGAAAAAGGAAAAGTCTAGAGCACTAAGTATTCAAGGTAAGTTACCTTAATCTCTACTTGAATCCATCTTTTATCTTCATCCTTGGGGCTCAAAAACTCACCCTCCTTCTCTTATTTAAGTTACTAGAAAATCTAAGGGAAGGGAGGAATCTTGCTACTTCCTTCCAGAGGAAACAAGAAAAAGAATTCATTAAGTGAGCTAGGGAGATCCTTAGGTAGGTTTAACAATATATCTTTTTCAAGAAAAGCATTGAAATTTGTAACATTTATATGTGATTTTGATCTTAGAACTTTGATGAAATTTACAATATTTGCTACTTTGATGATTGTTCATGGATATTGCTATATCATGTTACATGTTATCTTGCATATGATGAATCTTTTGAACATTACGATTGGTGTGGAAAGTTCTACATAGACTTGGCTATGGGTGGCAAAATTTTAAGATTTTTATGCTGCTATTTTGTATATTTGAATATGGTGAAAAATTGATGGAATATGATTAGATGTAAATTAAGAATAAAATGGAAGATAATGTAATATAGTGATGAACTAAAACCTTAAGAAATGTTTGGTTAGGAAATTGAATATCGGAGTAACTAGGAAAGCTTCTGTTTTTGAAAATTTTGGGAAGCATCGATTAGGAATTAAAAGAAATTCTTAACATGATAAATGTAGATATATGTCTCACTAATTTTTAGCCACTGGAATAATTCAAATTGGAATCAATATGAGGGTGAAGTGGTTATATTAGTAAGCAAAGGTCAAAAACTAGCCAACTAGGGAAGAATCTGTTAAGTATGCATCTGTGTTTGAATTTATGGGCAAAATCTGTAGAGAATTAAATGAAATTGTTAACATAATAAATATAGATATATCTATCACGAATCTATTGGCTCTAAAATCAATTAATTTGGAGTCTATATGAGAGATATGGCTTATCAATGAGTAAAAGTCAGAATCCGTCTAAAATCTAGGGTGGTAAATGTAAGCATTTTTGTTTTCAATTTTCTAGGAGTAATTAGAAAGGAATCTGAAGAAATAACAGACATCAAAGTTGTATATAAGTGTCTTAGCATTTTATAGGCTTTATAATCACCTCAATTGGAGTTCTTATGTGGGAGATATGGTATGATTAGTAAGTAGAGGTCTGAACCTAACCGAGAAGAAATAACATTGAATTTGAGGGAGTAGTAACATCAGGATTACTTAAGATTTCACTAAAATATTAAACATAAGGGTTTTAGAGGATTGTCTTATCTTTCAATTTACATCAAGATCACTTTAATCATATTTAAAATGAGGATGTTATACTCTATTTAGTAAGAAAGGATAATAATATTTTAAAAAGAGGAAGAATCTTATAAATGAAAATAATAAATGACTAGTGTATGCTGTAGCCATTGCCATTGCATGAACTCCTTACCATTTTAAGTGTGTAATTTTGTCATAAAAATATTTTATAAAGTGATATTTGAAACAATTATGTTCATGGCATGATTATCAATAATTTTTGGTAATGATTATGTTCTAAGGAAACATTATGGCATGTGAGTATAATGAACATACTTGTTATTGAAATCATATTTTTGGCTATTAGTGTTAAAAGAAAAGATATAAGAACGGTCACATGGCGGTCCATGTGGTGCACCAGTAGGGGACGTCCTACCAACGATTATGATTATGTTAATGAGAAAAGAAAGTGTGCCGTGTTAGATGGAGCGAGAAAATCCCGCATCGGAGAGTAGAAAGTACTCACCTTGACCGAGGTAGCTTGATATGAAAATAAGTTGATGACCATCATATGATATTCTAAAAATAGTTATTCATTCCATACATGTCATAATTGTACAATTTTCATGTGCATAAATAAAGTGCATTCATGTGACCTAAAGATACTTGCTGTAATTTATACAGATGAACATGATATGATGAGCTATATTGATGATAATTATGATTTATTATTGAACTTACTGAGATTTAATTCTCACTATATTTCCATATCATGTTCAGAAAACTAAGTTATGCAGATATTCTCTATGACTAGCTTTTAGCATATGTTAGGTCGTGTTGACTAAGATTTCGGTGAAGGTGCAACCACTCGCACCCATATCTCCAAAACTGGTCAATATGGACGAATAAAATGTAGACTTATAAGTGTTTGATTTTTGTGCAGGTGTTTTGATTAATAATGTGTATGTAAACCCAGAATTGTATAAGCGTTAATGGTATTTCATAAACCTTAATTATGTTTGATTAATTTAATTGAATGTTATTATGAGTTAAATAGTTAGAAATAAGGAGGTAATGACTTCATGGAATTTTAGAAATATATATATATATATATATATATATATATATATATATATATGTATATGTAAAAAAATATGGAGTTGTTACAATTTGAACTAAGAAAAGCTAAGATTTTGGGCTCTGATCTCGTACAAGATGCACTTTATAAGGTAAAGTTGATTAAGGAAAGACTATTGGCAGCTCAGAGTAGACAAAAAACTTATGTTGATAACCGATGTCGAGCCTTGAAATTTGCCACAGGTGAACATGTATTTTTGAAAATTTCTCCTATGATAGGGGTAGTGAGATTTGGCAAAAGAGGAAAATTAAGTCTATGGTACATAGGTCCATTTGAAATTCTTGATAGGATCGACCCAGTAGCGTATCGTTAGGCTTTGCCACCTGAATTGGGTAATGTCTGTTGTTGTTTTTATTAAAACTCGCAAGCGCACGAATCTATTGGAGTATAGATTTAGTGGTATGCAAGGTCGATCCCACAAGGATTGCCAATTGAGAAAATTTAATTTAGATCCAAAATAAATATTTCTAATCTAGTTGCCAGAATGTTTGTTTTGTGAGAAGAGTACTGAACAGAGTTTGTAAAGAACTAAAATAATGAAATTCAATATGAATGTATTCAAAGTAAGAAACATGCTAAGGTTAGGGGATCCACTCTTGGTACATCAAAAAATAATAAATTTTAACTCTTTTATTATTCAAATGAAATCCTCACATAAATGAGGTTCCATTCGGAAGATATGTTACATTAAACGCGCTTTGGTTTACAGATGAAGTTTATTTGCCTTCTTTTATTGTATTACTAATAGTAAATAACTTTTGTAAAATGGATTCAAGTATACATCCTGCCAATCATCATATTGTCTACAATAAATCAAGAATGATTCAAGTATTTATTGTGCCCAAGATTGTCTACAATGTATCAAGATTTGCACTTTACAAAATTTAAAATAAAATATACAAATAAAGTCAATAATAATAATATAAAGTAGGTAGTAAAACCAGCCATTGAGAAAGAAAATAACAAGAAAATAAATACCAAAAGTGCAGAAGATAAATAACAGAAGGGCAATAAAACCATCCTCTAAGAAAGTAAATAACAAGAAAGTAAATAATAAAAGTGCAGAAAATAAATAACAGAGGGGTAGTAAAGTCATCCTCTAAGAAAGTAAATAATAAAAGTGCAGAAAATAAATAACAGATGGGCAATAAAACCATCCTCTAAGAAAGTAAATAATAAGAAAATAAATAACAAAAGTGCAGAAAATAAATAACAAAGGGGTAGTAAAGCCATCCTCTAAGAAAGTAAATAATAAAAGTGTAGAAAATAAATAACAGAGGGGCAATAAAGTCATGCTCTAAGAAAGTAAATAACCAGAAAGTAAATAATAAAAGTGTAGAAAATAAATAACAAAGAGGCGACATAGCCATCCTCTGAGAAGAAAAATAACAAGAAAATAAATAAGAAGATAAATACAACATCAAGTATAAACATTAAAATTAAGAGTTAGATAAATTATTATTGTCATACCAAGAGTTTCACCCTTTCACCTTAGCATTAGGAGATTAGTTCTCTATAATCAAGATAAGAATACAAAATGAAAGATGAAGAAGCATGATAAAACTTATGAAAGAAAGTAAAGATTCAAAATGTATAAAAAGAGAAAAAATATTACAAACACTTAGAACTTCAACAAAGATTTCCCAAGCTCACTCTTCAGCATTTCTTGTCTCCCTTTAGCTCACACGATGTCTCTATTTATGGACAAAATAAGGGAAGTAGGTGACAAAAATGGTGGGCAGCAAATTGCACTAAAGTTGACAAGTTGTGTTACATTATGTGCCCCGAAAGTCATCATGATATATCGCCTTGATAGCCACCGAATCTTTGATCCAATCAACATAAAATTTGTATATATTTTCATTATCTTTCCAGCCATATAAGGTAACGAAACATTGGCCACTTATTTTGTGATTTATGGCCAAAACACTGCAACAAGGTCAGGCTGGATTGCAACAGTAAACGTGTTCAGTTCTAGCCCAATTTTGGCCCTTTTAGTGTCCAAATTTGCTGACCACTTGAATATCATAGTTGTAAAAAATTATATCTTCTATTCACCTACAAAATTTCGTATTTATTAAATATTTATTTTCTGAAATATGGCCCAAATACTACAGTAAGGTTGGACTGAACTGCAACAGTAAACATGTTATGTTCTAACCCAATTTCAGCCTTTTGGATGTCTGAATTTGCTGATCACATAAACAGGAAAGTTGTATGAAATTATGTCAGCTATTCATCTACCAAATGTTGTACATAATATATATGTATTTTCTGAGATACGGCCAAAATACTATAGTAAGATCAAGTTGAAAAGCAAGCAGTAAACAAATTTTTAACATTCAGTGTTTTGCCTTGAATCTTTATGTTTCAATTCTTTTAGAAATGTGGTCATAAATCAAGATTGAATTGAGGCATATATCTATTAGGATGCGTCTCAAGAGACAAAAAGATAATGCTCTTTATTCAGCCATCCTTAATGAATTTATTTTGTCTGCTTGATTTATAGACATTATTTCCAAAGAATCACAATTTAGCTTTGATTCCTCCAATTGAGTCAATTTCCTATTCTTCTCTTCATCTATAAAAATACACAAAACTAAAGACAAATAAAGGAGATAATTGCTTAATTAAGGCAAAAATATAAGATAAAAATATTTAATTTATGAGTACAAAACTCATTCATCAAATACCCCCAAACTTAATCTTTTGCTTGTCCTCAAGCAAAACACACAAACATCAAAATTCAAAAGATGAGTATGTGATGAGTTGTTTTTGGCTTACTAAGCATTCCTCAAGGATTTAAAATGTGCAACCAAGGAAAATATTAGAATTCCAAAGTTATGTAAAACTTTAATTCAAATGCAACATATAGTATACTATTGAATCCCAAGTGTGTGTGTGATAATCTTATGACATTGGACTTTTTGCATTCAAATAAATTTACATAATAAAATTTTTAAAACAGATCTCCAGAGTTTTACATTTGAGACTCCATAAGCTTATTTTTCATGTCACTCTCCACTAATGTAGACTAATCATAAAATTTAAGATCATTAGGACTTTCATTAGGCTTGTAATGTATGGCATAGGTTAAAGGTGGATAAAAAGATATTAATGAAAGCTTAATTCACTCTATAACATACATGATCATTTAAGTCCTCCCAAATATTTTTGATATTATCATGTGAATTCTATCTCCAACCTTATCCTCATCCTTATGTTATATGCTCATACTACTCTTTTTTTTTGAAACTACCCCCAAACTTATTTCTTTGGGAAGTTCTATTTTTTTCCTTCTTTTTTTTTAAAAAAAAGTTCTTCCATTCACCCATGAACCGTAGCTTTTCAAATGATCATTCATGTGAGTGAAAGGTAAAAGTTAGAAATATTTTTATTCAAAGGCTAGATAATAATATAGGTGTACAAGAAAGGATACATATAGGCTCAAAATGGGTTACTAGGGATAGGATAATATGTAGGTTGGTTTGAAAGGCTCAAATGATTCCAACAATGCCTAATTCATTTCTTAAATGGAGAGTAGTCTAGAATTTCGTTTCAAGTGACAATCAAATAAGTTCTAGAGTTTTATAAGATCACTTAGCATATTTGAAACACATAAATCTTTTCTGAATAAACAATCAATCAAATGTAAAAGATTAAGTGCTCAGGATATTAGGATTCTCAAGTAAAATATAGGTTACAATTGAGTTCAGGTTTACACATAACACTTAGAACTTATCTATTTTCCTAAGGTTACAAGCACTTTAAATTATTTTCATCATTGGTGCTAATTTTGCCTATTCCCAAAACATCACTCAACTTTTTTTAAAAAAAAATCCTAGGTGTTGGAACCTATACAGAGATAGGAGGATAGACACCCACGTCTGTTTTTTTTTTAAGAAAGAAGAAGGACAAGCACAAAACAAACAACAAAAATTGAAAGATATATTACCTGGAAGAAAATCTAGGAAAAGATGAACCTGCAGTAAACTAACCAGAAAATAAAAATTTATTCAATCAAATAAAAGGTGTTACAGATGAAGATCCAAATCCAATTTGCGTTTTCTGTGGTTTTCTGTCGTCCAATCTATTTGAGCTGTAGCTTGATCAGAAATATGAACATATGCTTGTAATGCATCAATCAACTCATCAGCATTTGAAGTCGAGATAAGAATTCATCGTGCTGAGTATAAGCTAAACCTTTGTTCTACAGCTTGATCAAGAAAAGACAGCAAACCATCAAAGAAATTGTTAACATTCAACAGACCTATGGGTTTATGGTGGATATTCAATTGTGCCCAGGAAACTATTTGAAAAATTTCCTCCAAAGTACCAAAACCACCTGGTAAGGCGATGAAAGCATCAGCGTTGCTCATCATTCTAGCAATGTGTTCATGCATAGAGGCTACCCTAAATTCTTCCCCAATTGTTTTCCCAATGATGTTTGATACAACTAGAGCTATAGGAATAATACCAAGAACTTGGCATCCTCCTACATGTGCAGCTGTAGACACACACCCCATTAACCCACGACTACCTCCACTATAGGCTAAATGAATTTTTCTCCTGGCCAGTACAATACCCAAATTTTGTGCTGCTTTAACATACTCTCCATCTTTCCAAGACTGGAACCACAAAAAACACAAATATTTTGAAATTGACGAAATGTGATTCCTTCTATACCTGCAATCACCTTAATTTTGAGTATGAAGATAAAGATAATAATATGTGCATTTATAAAACTCAGATAAAGGCATACTTACAACAGCTATGCGAATAAAACGGTGGCATAATTACAATAGCCATGTGAGTAGGCCGATGGATGACAGCTAAATTAAAGATGAAAAATTCAAAAATAACGACACGCATGCATATGTACAGTAGTTGTGATTGTGGCTCACATCTTCCTCTGGTTTTACGTCCAGTAACGGCTTAAACGCTCTCTAAGGGTCGAGGATATGCTTCCCATCCAATTTTCTTATAAATTGGCAAACAGGGTCTTTTAATGTCAAATTCCCAAGACTATATCATTTTTGTTCTTTTTTAAAATAGGGCCATAAACCAACAATCCCGATATGCACAGATCCACTAGGATGCGTCTCAAGAGACATTGGATGAAACTGATCATCCAATGACTCCTTACTCAAGCCATCCTTAATGAATTTTATTTTATCTTCTCGATTTACATGAACCCATCCCAAAGAACGGCAACGTGTGTTGCAAGTTTCACGTCCACATTTATGGCAGACACCCATTCTTTTAGCTCTACGCTTTTTAGCAAAATTGCTTTTACCTAAACCAAGCATGTAAGAGATGTAACCATTTGCAGACTCACCTGCTAATCGTACCTTAGCTTCAATTAGCCAACGAATATCAGCAGGTATTCCCATTATCATCATCAACCTTAATCTTTCAACCTGTGCTTTATAAATTTTCAACAATGCATTGGGTGGAAGAAAAGGTAAATGATTTTTCAAGTTTGCAAGTATGTCTTCCATTCTCAATTCAACTTTTTTTTGAAGAAAGATCAAAAGTAACAACACCAAGAAAACAATAGCAATTCAAAAGAAAATATTAATGAGGGAACACATTAATACAAACTAAATAATAAAAAATCTCACCTAAATAGCGTGCGTAGCAATTTTTGACAAAGGAAGCAAATCAATCCTGGTAGACAGGATCATGCAGAACTGTCTCCTCTACCTCTGGGTTGCGTAATTCCAAAAATGATTTCAATCTTTGGCCATTAACTTTAAACACATCACCATTTTTGGGATTTTCAATATCTACTGCACCATATGGATAAACAGTACGAATAATGAATGGTCCTAACCACCGAGAACTTAATTTTCCTAGAAATAAATGCAAACGAGAGTTATATAGGAGAACTTTTTGACCTGCATTAAATGATTTTCTTAAAATATTTTTGTCATGAAAAATTTTCATTCGATCCTTATACAATTTTGCATTCTCATATGCATCATTCCTTATTTCTTCCAGTTCATTGAGTTGAAGCTTCCTGTGGGAACCTGCTTTGTCAATAGCAAAGTTAAATTGTTTGATGGCCCAATAAGCTTTATGCTCTAACTCAACAGGTAAATGACAGGCCTTGCCATACACAAGTCGGTAAGGAGACATTCCAATAGGGGTTTTAAAAGCAGTACGATAAGCCCATAAAGCATCAGAAAGTTTCAAAAACCAATCTTTTCTACTTGGGTTAATAATTTTTTCCAAAATATTTTTAACTTCCCTATTTGAAATCTCAACTTGACCACTAGTTTGAGGGTGGTATGGGGTAGCAACTTTGTGTGTAATGCCATATTTTCTCATTAAATACTCAAAATGCTTATTACAAAAATGTTTTCCCCCATCACTAATGATAGCCCGTGGTGTGCTAAAACTCAAAAAGATATTTTCTTTCAAGAATTTTATCACAATCTTGTGATCATTTGTTTTACATGCAAGAGCCTCTACCCATTTTGACACATAATCCACAGCAACAAAGATGTATAAATTACTGAAAGAATTAGGAAAAGGACCCATAAAATGAACTCCCCAGACATCAAATATCTCAACAATAAGAATGGGAGTTAAAGGCATCATATTTCTTCGTGAAATACTACCCAATTTTTGACAACGCTCACAAGAACTACAATACAAATGGGCATCTTTGAACAATGATGGCCAGTAAAAGCCACATTGCAAGACTTTTGTAGCAGTTTTTTTAGCACTAAAATGACCTCCACAAGCATGATCATGACAAAAATAAATAACACTATATTGCTCACTCTCTGGAATACATCTCTGAATGATTTGATCAGGACAATACTTAGAAAATCAAAAAGTTGATGCTTATAATAGGGTCACAATGATTCAGACAAATAAAATTCCACCCACACACTCAAACTTTACATTGTCCTCAATGTAAAAGAAAGATAAGAATTAGGGAAGGATATAGAAAAACATGAGTTAAGTGAGCTTCCCTGAATTTGTTTGGGTTGCATTACTAGACCCTGAATTTTCTGATTTCTACTTCTTCTTCTTCTTCTTTTTACTATGTTGGGTTGCCTCCCAATAAGCGCCTTTGTTTAATGTTATTGGCTCGACTCAAAGCTCCTTATGTCATTCAAGGAGGGTCCTTAATGTCCACTTTAAATTGGCTTTCCATTGGATTTGCAGAATTTTAAGGTTTAGCTGTATCATGAGCAGGGAAGTCAGCATTAGTCAAAAGGTTAATTAAATGAGAACTCAACTTACCTGGGAATAACCAATGTCTTGAGTAACGTTTGGCATCCAATTTAATTTCATCTTTTTGAGTTTTTTCCAAAGCAGGGGGCAGCTTTCCTCTATCTTTGAGTAGGGAATATTTATTTGAGGTTATCACTGGGGGTGGTTCTCCACTATATATGCCCTTTAAGTGGCTAGGGAAGCTCTTTAAGCCTAGGTCAAGATTCTGCAAAATAGAAGGTACAAGCATTTTATTAGAAATTGGTAACAAAATAGAAAGATCCTTACCTATTTGCTGACTTTTGGTGCTTCCTCTCCTGCTGAAATGTTCTCTTCGAAATTGGCATTCAGGGTAGATTCCACAGCCTCTTTATTAGTAGGCTTACTATTGTCAACTTCCAAGTCATCTTTTTCATTAAGTGCAAAATTTTCCTCTTTTTGCACTAATAATGCTAGAGCTTGACTTTTAATTTCTAAATTTTGAGTCTCTAATCGATTGATTGATGTTGCAAGTTGCCTAATTTGATTTGTTAAACTTTGAATGCTGGCCCTTACCTCTTGTTAAAATTGATGAGTATTACGTTCAATAGATTTAACAATTTCTTCTAAAGAACTACTTACCTAAAAATCCTGATATGCAGACTGTCTAGGATAATAAGCATGTTGGGTATGCTGAAAATTTGCAAAATTTTGTTCTGCAGGACTATCTTGTGCATTCCCATACATGAAGTTGAGATGATCCTTCCATCCAGGATTGTACATGTTTGAATAGGAATCATATCCCACTTGTCGTGGTTCAGGGAAACCACTAACCATATTTACCTGCTCAAATGACTCATCGTAGAAAGTTGGGTACCCAATAGACGGATGCTCCATGATTGAATGATTTCCATAGAAATTTTCTATTTTCATATTTTCTACATGTTGACGAACAAGAGAGGTTAAATTTTCCAGTTGCTGTTCAAGGAAGGAACTACATACCTCACCAGCATGTCTTAATGGAGAGCCCAGCCTAGTGCTAAATTGTTGAAAATTAGCTGCCATATTTAAAGTTATGAACAAAAAGGAAAAACTAAAATAAAATAAAATCACAAAAGGTAAATAGACACAGTCCCCAGCAAAGGCGCCAAAATTTGGTGCGTATTGTCGCAGGTACACCCAAATTGATACCTTACCTCAAAACTAACCTGTAGTAGTGGGAGTAAGGGTCTATCCCACAAAGACTGGAATTACCTTATGTGATTGAGAAAGGGGGGATTGATAATTGTAAATAAAACCAAGTAAATAATAATGAAAGTAAATAAGAGAGAGTGATTAATGATAAAGACGTTGGTTTCAATTGATATCCACCGTCAAGGGATTGCATTGATCATTGACAACATAATCAATCTGTAATTGAATATCTATCATTGGGTTCTAACCCTGTTCCTCCTTAAGTCTAGTAAATTAATGACAATTGCACTAATTAAACCCTAATTAACAAGTAATCCTTTAGCACATCAGTAAAGCATAACTTATTAATCGCATGAAGAACTAGAGAAACTGACATAGCTAACAAATATAAACACATCAGTTATATCTAATTTAGTTAATTATTCATCATAGGTTCAATGATTTATAATCCAAAATCCTCAAACCTATTTGCCTCATGAATCACAGAATTGAAGACTTTATTCAAAACATAATTCAGCAATAGATTAAGACAGATAATAGACTAGTAGGCCTCCTAGCAATCATATGAATAATCATTGAGAAGAAGAATAGATAAATAATCAATACTCAATTCAAATTGAAGTAATAAAATCAAATCCACATCTCATAATGCATGAAGATCCCTTGAGGTTTCAATCTACCTCAACCAACTAAAAATAACCAGCCACGTAGGGCAATAAGAAAATCTAAAGAAGAATTGAAGAATGTAACTCAAAACTTGGATGAATAATTGAATAAATTCTCTGCTTGCTTTCCTCCCTTTTTATAGATTAACTCCTCCTAATTGAAGTAGGAGTGTTTCTAGGTGAAATTTCGGCATATCGGGCTTCAATTGGAGTTGAAAAACCCTAAAAATCACAAATTTAGTGACCTAGTGCGGCGGTGGGAATCTCGGTGCTCTAGAAATCCAAAGACGGGGCGCCATGACGCCCTTGGACAGTGCCGCGGCGCCCAGTAAACTCCAGAATTTGCCAAAGTTTCGAACACAAAAGTTGTATCTCTATGTCTCTTCTTTCCAAAACCATTGGAATCACCTTAATCAGATCTAAATTGAAGGAGATATGACAAAATTAATGACCAAAGATCAGAATTCATCCTACTGCACTGTGATTCTGAATTACGAGCTCAGTAACACTATGAAATCTCCCGAATTTGACCAAGTGTTAAACATAAAAGTTGTATATGATTGTGTTCTCTTTTCACAGCCACTTGAATCACTTTGATTGGAGTTCATAATAGGGAGATATACTCAAAACACTGTTGAAAGGTCTGGAATCGCTGCAATGTAGCATTTTTCCATGAATTTCTTATCTTTTTCTTCTCTTTTCTTCTTCCTTTGTTCCTACAGCACAAAACACAAAACTAAGCTAATTCCTAATTATATTTTACTTAAATCAAACAAAAATTAAGTTTAAAGGTATTAATATCATGCTTAATTAAGATCACATCACTTACCTACGGACAGTTAGTAAGCTATGTTAATAAGGCAAACCTAAAAATATGTCAAGATGAGAAAATCCAACGACAACTTTCTTAAGAAAGAATAATTAATATAAAATAACTACGATCTTTCTGTGAACAATTTGGATTTAAATGTCCCAAAACATTCAAACCAAAACATAAATGAAGAGCTAAACAAGCTGAGTCAAATAAAGACATCTACAAAGATTAGCAACAAAATAGGAAGAAATACCATAGGAAAAGACCTAGGTATATACCTCCTCCAAATCAATATATCATACTAGTTTGCTATATATGCGGTAATCCAGGTCATATTGCAAACTATTGCAAGATTAAGAGAAAGATAAATAAAAAACTAAAAAACCTTAATCTTGATGAAGAAACCATAAATGAAATCATTAATTTATGGGAAAAAGAAGAAGAATTTTCAGCTAAAAAATTCTTAGCAAATTCTGACCAAGAAAACAATCAAATATAGTATGATGATATATCTTTATCAACATAAGAAAAATCATCAGAAGAGCATGAGATAAATGTTCTCACAAAAAAACAAGACCACCTTTTAAAAGTTATTGACTCTCTTCCCAATAATGAACAAAACGAAACTTATCTCACAAAATTTAAACAAATGTTTGATAAACCTCAAACATCTTACAACAAACACCTATAAGCAAATATAATCTTAAAAAAGTTTTAGCAAGACTTAACACAAAAAACTAAACCTGTTACCCTACAAGATTTACAATCTGAAATTAATTTGCTAAAAAAGTAAGACTTTTGAAAGAAGAAAAAAAAGTACACTCAATAATCCTTTCAAATCTTCAAGAAGATGCTCACAAAGAAATACAAAATGCACAAATTGAAGAAGAAAATGAAAAAATTCTAGCAGCAATCTCATGATTATCTTTTCAGAAGTTTTACATTTTAATTAAAATAAAAAAAATGAATATCCAATTGAAGTTATAGCCTTGTTTGATATAGGATTTGATCTCAATTATATATAAGAAGGATTAATTCCAACCAAATAATTTGAAAAAAAATAAAATTAAGATCTCCAAATGATTCTAAGCTTAAAATAAATTACAAGCTTACAAATGCAGTAATTGAAAACCAAAATCTTCAAACTACAACTTCATTTTTGTTAGCTAAAGATTTTGAACTATGGGTAGATAAGAAATCTAATTCAAATCCAATATAGCACCTATATATATATTAGTTCGAAACCATGGGATATTACCTTCTTCTCCCTTTTAGAAATTCAACCCTGGATTTTAAAAACTCAAAATATATGTGGAGAAACTATTTTGAAACCATGGGGTATTACATTCTTCCCCCTTTTAGAAATCCAACCATTGAATTTCAAAAACTCAAAAATGATGGTGGAGAAACTATTTAGAAAGCGTTTCCACATAAAAAAATTTACAAAAACTTCTTTTCACAAAACACGTTTGAATATAAATCAATATTGATTTATGAAAGATAACTCTTTTCTGGTTTAAGGGGTAGGGGCAATCACCTTGATCTCTAACTTGAGCTATGAGGTTGTGAATAATCCTTCTTATTATGTATGTCTTTCTGACCTGGTCCAAACACTTCTTTTACTTAAGAGCTAAATGAAACAATCCAACTTATATTTAGTCTCCCAAAGTTACCTCCACAATTGCTTTTATGTTGTTTTATTTTATTGTATTTTACCTTATGTTAGCTTAACCCATTTTATCTTAATTTATACAACAATTTAATTTATTTAATTAACTAGACTCCTTATTAAAGCCATAAGAGTCTTCCCCAAGCATACAACAATGATTGAGTAAATCACCACAATCAATATCTAAAACATATATGTCATTAAAACTCAAATTCAATTATAGCTGAAAACATCGTTATGATTTATTACAAAGCATAAGAAGTGAGGATCCTGCCAATGGTAATATGGAGGTAACTTTGGAATACAAATACATTACAGACATTGAATAAACTATGCCCATCAGAACAAATAGGGCTCACCAAGGATATCCTACTAATGCGACGCATAAATCCGTTTCTAACCTTATTTGAAAACATAAAAGAAAAGGAATGAGTCATGCAACTTATAGAATAGATAGCATATACTATAAGAGAATGGGATGCACATACATAGTGTGTATGTAACATCTCGTAAGAAAATAAAATTTATTAGACAATTTTTAGATATCTAAGGAAATATAATCCTTAAAAATTCTTCACCTTACGTGTATGCATAGAAATGTTCTAACATTAATGAAATAGGTAAAGAGAGAAAACCTAAGAGGAAAAATTCGAAATAACTTGGGTAAGGAAGATAAATTTTTGTGAAGTAAATAGAGGTATTAAAATTTCAAGAAGATTAGATTAGGGTAATGTTTTCTAATTTAAGAGTTAAAGTTACTAAGTTTAATATCTCCACCCATAAATTGGGCTTTCACCTATGGACACTTCATATAGAGTTTTTCTACTTCACATGAATTTTTAGCAAGCCAATAGGATAGCCCAAGGATGAAATAAAACATAGACTTGGACTAGGATATAGAAATTGGACCGGTAGCCCAAAAATCATGAAAATGTGACTAAGCCCATTATGAAAGGTAGAATTTTATCCAAAATAAAGAAAATGGGCAAGAATGAGCCCAAATCCAAAAGGAAAAATAAAAATAAAAATAAAATAAAGTGATGAAATAATGGTGTAATCAAGATTAGGTGACATGGCATTAAGACAAAAATTTAGCAAGTGGTGTGATATTCTACATTCATAATTTTAGCAAGTGGTATGATAATACATGGCATTAGGACAAAACATCTATATCCTACACTAATAATTTTAGCAAGTGGATAATAATACATAACATTATGACAAAACATCATTATCCTACACAAATAATTTTAGTTAAGCAAGGAAGATTCAAGGGTTGGAAATTTGACACCTAAAAAGGCAAACCTATCATAATTGATTAAAACAAAAGAAAAAGAAATGAATCCCTAAATCAAAGGGACCCTGTCCCTTATCTTAGAAACATATTATCATAAGTTTCAAAATACAAATCTCCTTTTGCTATGCATATCTTGACTAAAGAAGAGGAAGACAAGAACATAAGTTGTTTGTTTTCCAAAAAATCAACCAAGTGTATCCTAATTGTGATAAGGTAGACCCATGATCATGAAAGATGAATTATTTGGTGATCTATTTAAGCAAAACCAACCCCTATAACATTAGAATTTTCGTCCAAGTGAGGGAGAGGAAAAATAGAAGCAAGGTAGAGTGAGGAAAGGAGAGGAAGAAAGGAAGAAAGATGAAGGAGAAGTCTAGAGGACTAAGTACTTAAGGTAAGTTTAACAATATTTCTTTTTGAAGAAAAGTTTTGAAACTTGTAATATTTATATTAGATTTTGATCTTAGAACTTTAATGATTGGTCATGGATGTTGCTATATCATATTACATATTATGTATGTTTGAATACTTAGGTTGGTGTAGATAGTTCTGCATAGGTATGGCTATGGGTGGCAAACTTTTATGCTTCTATTTTTATAATTCTGGGAAGACTTGGTAAGGAATTAAAACAAATGGTTAACATGAAAAATGTATCTATATCTCTTATGGATTTTTAGCCACTGGAATCACTCCATTTGAAGTACATATGAGGTAGATATGGTCCGATTAGTAAGCAATGGTCAGAAAATGGTTAATCAGGGAAGAATATGTTAGGATAGCTTCTGTATTTTAATTTTTAGGAACCTTATGTAGGAAATTAAAATAAATGGTTAACATTAGAATTATATATATATGTGTCACGAATTTTTAGCCACTAGAATCACTCAATTTGGGGTCCATATGAGGTAGATATGGTCCGATTATTATGCAATGGTCAGAAAATGGTTAATCAAGAAAGAATATGTTAGGATAGCTTCTTTGTTTTAATTTCTGGAAACATTTTGTAGGGAACTAAAGTAAATGGTTAACATAAGAATTATATCTATATGGGTCATGGATTTTTAGCCACTGGAATCACTTAATTTGGAATTAATATGAGGGAGATATGGACAGATTAATAGGTAGAGGTCAGAACCTACTCGAGAAAAAATAACTTGTTCTTTGAGGGAGTAATATCACCATGATTTCTTAATATTTCGTTCACTTGTTCAACAAAAGAGTTTTAGATAATTGTTTTGTCTTTAAATTTATATCAAGATCACCTAAATCGGAGTTAAATTGACTGAGTTATGCTCTTATTAGTAAGAGAAGGTTAGATAGGATGAAAACATGCATCAAGAAAATAAAGAAATAAAATTAATATTTAAAAAAGAAGAAGAATCTTATAAATGAAAATAATAAATGACTAGTATACGACATAGCCATTGCCATTGTATGAACTTCTTACCTTCTTAAGTGTGAAATTTTGACATGGAAATATTTTGTAAAGTGATATTTGAAATGGTTATGTTCATGGCATGATTACCAATGATTTTTGGTAATAGTTATATTTTGTTGAACATACTTGTTATTGAAAGCATATTTTTGGCTATCATTGTGAAAAGAAATGAAATGAGCACGGTCACATGGCAATCCGTGTGGTGCACCAGTAGGGGACGCCCTACCAACGGTTATGATCATGTTAATGAGAAAAGAAAGAGAAAGTGGGCCATGTCGGACGGAGCTAGAAAAGACCGTACCGGAGAGTTGAAAATACTCACCCTGACCGGGGTAGGTTGATATGAGAATAAATTGATAGTCATCATATGATATTATGAAAATAATTAATCCTGTCATTACTGTACGATTCTCATATGCATAGATATAGTGCATTCATGTGACTAAAGATATTTATTGTAGTTTATATAGCTAAACATGACGTAATGAGCTATATTGATGATGATTTATTGTTGAACTTACTGGGATTTAATTCTCACTATATTTCCATATCATGTTCAGAAATTTAGTTATGCAGATTTTGCTTTGGCACTGGCTTTTAGTGTACGTTGGATCGAGTTACTTTATGTTGGGCAGATCCCAGAATCAAATAATATGTTTGTGGTTGAGTTGGTTCAGTTCCCGGTGAAGGTGCAACCACCCGCACCTATATCTCCGGAATTGGTCAACCAGAATAAATAAGATGTAGTTATTTATGTGTTTGATTTTGTTGTATGTACGTTTTGATTAATGACGTGTATGTGAACTCTATATTGTATAATAAATAATAATAATAATAAAGGTTGTTACATAATTGGTATAAGAGCAAGTCGATCCTAGATGGCCAGTGGGTGGTTGGTTATCTGAATCGATCTTATAGTATCTTGAGTATGTTGTGGTAGTATTGTGTAGGGGATCAGTGATTTCATATAGGTAAGAAATTACTAGTGTTTCCTCTTTATATGCCAAGGTGGTGTTATGATTGCTGTTAAATATTTTTTTGAAACTAACTATTTGGCTTGATCACCTCAATAGCAGCATAACTTTATTTTTGCCATAGTAGGAAATGGCACCAACAAGGAGGAATTCGGCAAACAATGCGGAGGAAACCCTACACAACCTTGCCACAACAATTCGAGAATTTGATATTGATTTACTCCTTAGAACCCAACTAGTATCTATATCCCAATATAGAATGATATTGATTGAATTAAAAAAAAAATAGCTACAAGACTTGTTAGACAAGGGATTTAAATGCCCCAGTACTTTTATTTGGAGAGCTCCAGTTCTATCTTTGATAAAAAGAAGATGGATCACTATGACTATGCATAGATTATAGACAGTTGAATAAGGTGACAGTGTAGAATAAAAACCCATTACCTCGTATGGATTACCTGTTTAACCAGTTACAAGGTGTTCAATAATTTTTTTTTTTCAAAAATTGATTTGGGATATGAGTAACATTAATTAAGAATAAGAGAAGAGGATGTACGAAAATTTTCCTTTAGGACTCATTATGGGCATCATGAGTTCTTGGTGATGTCATTTAATTTGAAAAATGTCCTAGCTGCATTCATAGATTTAATGAATAGTAATTTGGTCATCCCTGGATCAGTTTGTCTTTATTGATGATATACTAGAATATTTCAAAGGTTCAGAGGATCATTCATAGATAGTTTTACCAACTCTAAGGGAGTATGGTTGGTAAAGATGGTATCCAAGTAGACTCTAAGAAAGTAAAAGTAGTACAACAATGGCTATGTTTTACTACATCTAAAGATAAAGATCCAAATCCAATTTACACTTCTTACGGTTATCTGTCGTCCATTCTATTTGAGCCATAGTTGGATCAGGTACATGAACATATGCTTGTGAAGCACCAATCAACTCCTCAGCATTTGAAGTTGAGATGAGAATTCGTCGTGCTGAGTGTGAGATGAACCTTTGTTCCACAACATGATCAAGAAAAGACAATAGACCATCAAATAAGTGATTAACATTTAACAAACCTACCGGTTTGTGATGCATATTCAGTTGTGCCCAAGAAATTATTTGGAAAATCTCTTCTAAAGTACCAAAACCACCTGGTAAGGCAATGAAGGCATCAGCATTGCTCATTATTCTAGCCATGCGTTCATGCATGGAAGCTACCATAAACTCTTCCCCAATTGTCTTTCCTACGATGTTAGATGCAGCTAGAACTGTAGGAATAATACCTAGAACTTGGCATCCTACTACATGGGCAACTGTAGACATACATCCTATTAACCCACGGTTACCTCCACCATAGACTAAATAAATTTTTCTTCTTGCTAGTACCATACCCAGGTTTTGTTCAGCTTTCACATACTCTCCATCCTTTCCAGGACTAGAACCACAAAAGACACAAATATTTTAAAATTGATGAAATTCGATTCCCTCCATAGCTGCACACACCTTAACTTGGAGTATGAAAGTAAAGATATTAATGTGTGCATTTATAGAACTCAAAGAATAGCATATTTATGATAGCTATGTGAATAGGCTGGGAATAATTAGAACAATTATCTGAGTGATTGGTGGATATAAGCTAAATTGAAGGTAAAATTTTCTAAAATGATGGCAAGCATATATATGTATAGTAGTAGTGATGGTCGCTCATATTAGGCATATAAAAAGAATAAGGTTAAGATATTATCAGAAATTTGTCTTTGTTGTCTTTGATGAAACCTTGATATCTTGATTCTTGTAGAGAAGTTGTAGGTGATAGGTTGATATTAGAAAACACACACATAAAGGAACATATTCACCTTCATATTGGGTAACTATCTTTTCTTATTCCAAACTTCTATCAAGTCATTTTTTTTTGTTTTCATATATCAACATCATCTCATGAATATCATCATCTTAATCTATCATATATTTTTATCCTAAAATCCTTTAATCAATATGTTAAACATACGTAGCAATAAATCCACCAAACCTTTTATAACATTTATGTACCATTGACACATGTCTAATAATTCCAACTTACCTCATCACAGTAATTCTATACCATCTTATTAACACCATTAAACTCATTGTCAAAAATTTCAATTATTTCTTCTATCATATCCAAAAGCACCTCATTCTAGCTTATGTCAATCCCATTTAATTCATACATGAATTCTCAATTCCAACATAACTCACATCCTAGATACTAGACTCGATTTAGCATTATATAAACCTTTAACACAAATATCTTGATCACTTACATTATTTTTGGACATGGTTCTCATAATATTCTCCATATTTCCAAATGAAGAGTTCAAAGATTAATTTAAATCCTACTTCCCATATTTTATTCCTCAAGAACTTCAACACCACTAATTCTCTTGATTACATTCGTCAAAACACCATAATAGTTGAGTTTCAAATATAATAATAATAATAATAAATAAATTAACTTTTCTTGTAATATGGGAAAATAATCTTGCATTTAATGCCAAATATTAATGTAGGACAATGCAATAGAACAAACGAAAAGCATAATAAAGAATTGTGTTAAAATAGAAAGTCAAAAGTTTGGACAAAACATTAGATACAGTTAAAATCGGTGGCCGTAATTCTTGAAAATTTGAAAACAAAAATTTAACTGTTATATCGGCAAAAATCGGTGGCCTGCAAGGTTTGAATATATGTGCCAAAATCTACTTTAAATCTGTTGGTATTCGGTGGAAAGATATCACATGGAAAAAGGAAACATTTAACAAAAGAAAGTGAAAATTTAAACAGGTTAGTTGTTGAAGAAGGACAATTAAATGATTTAATTTATTTTCCCAATATTTTTGCCAGTCGACTATTGTTATTATTAAGTCAACTAGCTATTTTGAGAAATTTTAATTTGGACTAGTTATTTTACAGTTGATTGATTACATCTATTTTGAAGCAATCAACTGCATCCTACCAGTTAACTACGTATTCTTGAATTTTCACAGACTTATCCATGCGAGCTAGAACATATAAAGTGAAGAACTTTTGGATGAAAGAAATTCTTATGGTTAAGTTATATAGCAAAATCACTCAAGTGAATAGATATATTACAAAGTAAAGATGACATACAGAAAAGATATCCCTAATTATTTGGGTAATAAAGTTGGTAACTCTGAATTGTGCTTTAATTTCATTCCCTACATGTGATGGGTTAAAATTTGGGGACCGAATTTCTTAAGGGGGGAAGAATGTAACATCCTGTAAGAAAATAAAATTTATTAGACAATTTTTAGATATCTAAGGAAATATAATCCTTAAAAATTCTCCACCTTACGTGTATGCATAGAAATGTTCTAACATTAATGAAATAGGTAAAGAGAGAAAACCTAAGAGGAAAAATTAGCAATAACTTGGGTAAGGAAGATAAATTTTTGTGAAGTAAATAGAGGTATTAAAATTTCAAAAAGATTGGATTATGGTAATTTTTCCTAATTTAAGAGTTAAAGTTACTAAGTTTAGTATCTCCAACCATAAATTGGGCTTTCACCTATGGACACTTCATATAGAGTTTTTCTACTTAACATGAATTTTTAGCAAGCCAATAGGATAGCCCAAGGAAGAAATAAAACATAGATTTGGACTAGGATATAGAAATTGGACCGGTAGCCCAAAAATCATGCAAATGTGACTAAGCCCATTATGAAAGGCAGAATTTTATCCAAAATAAAGAAAATGGGCAAGAATGAGCCCAAATCCAAGAGGAAAAATAAAAATAAAATGAAGTGATGAAATAATGGTGTAATCAAGATTAGGTGACATGGTATTAAGACAAAAATTTAGCAAGTGGTGTGATATTCTACATTCATAATTTTAGCAAGTGGTATGATAATACATGGCATTAGTACAAAACATCTATATCCTAAACTAATAATTTTAGCAAGTGGGTAATAATACATAACATTATGACAAAACATCATTATCCTACACAAATAATTTTAGTTAAGCAAGGAAGATTCAAGGGTTGGAAATTTTCCACCAAAAAAGGCAAACCTATCGTAATTGATTAAAACAAAAGAAAAAGAAATGAATCCCTAAATCAAAGGGACATTGTCCTTTATCTTAGACACATATTATCATAAGTTTCAAAATACAAATCTCCTTTTGCTATGCATATCTTGACTAAAGAAGAGGAAGACAAGAACATAAGTTGTTTGTTTTCCAAAAAATCAACCAAGTGTATCCTAATTGTGATAAGGTAGACCCATGATCATGAAAGATGAATTATTTGGTGGTCTATTTAAGCAAAACCAACCCCTATAACATTAGAATTTTCGTCCAAGTGAGGGAGAGGAAAAATAGAAGCAAGGTAGAGTGAGGAAAGGAGAGGAAGAAAGGAAGAAAGATGAAGGAGAAGTCTAGAGGACTAAGTACTTAAGGTAAGTTTAACAATATTTCTTTTTGAAGAAAAGTTTTGAAACTTGTAATATTTATATTAGATTTTGATCTTAGAACTTTAATGATTGGTCATGGATGTTGTTATATCATATTACATATTATGTATGTTTGAATACTTAGGTTGGTGTAGATAGTTCTACATAGGTATGGCTATGGGTGGCAAACTCTTATGCTTCTGTTTTTAAAATTCTGGGAAGAATTGGTAAGGAATTAAAACAAATAGTTAACATGAAAAATGTAGATGTATTTCTCACGGATTTTTAGCCACTGGAATCACTCAATTTGGAGTACATATGAGATAGATATGGTCTGATTAGTAAGCAATGCTCAGAAAATGGTTAATCAGGGAAGAATATGTTAGGATAGCTTCTGTGTTTTAATTTCTGGGAACCTTCTGTAGGAAATTAAAATAAATGGTTAAAATTAGAATTATATCTATACGTGTCACGGATTTTTAGCCACTAGAATCACTCATTTTGGAGTCCATATGAGGAAGATATGGTCTGATTATTAAGCAATGGTCAGAAAATGGTTAATCAGGAAAGAATATGTTAGGATAGCTTCTGTGTTTCAATTTCTGGGAACATTCTATAGGGAATTAAAATAAATGGTTAACATAAGAATTATAGATATATGTGTCATGGATTGTTAGCCACTGGAATCACTTAATTTAGAATTATTATGAGGGCGATATGGATAGATTAGTTGGTAGAGGTCAGCACCTACCCGAGAAGAAATAATATGTTCTTTGAGGGAGTAATATCACCATGAGTTCTTAATATTTTGTTCACCTGCTCAACATAAGAGTTTTAGATAATTGTTTTGCCTTTAAATTTATATCAAGATCACCTAAATCAGAGTTAAATGGAGGGAGTTATGCTCTGATTAGTAAGAGAAGGTTAGATAGGATGAAAACATGCATCAAGAAAATAAAAGAAATAAAATTAATATTTAAAAAAGAAGAAGAATCTTATAAATGAAAATAATAAATGACTAGTATATGACATAGCCATTGTCATTGTATGAACTTCTTACCATCTTAAGTGTGAAATTTTGACATGGAAATATTTTATAAAGTGATATTTGAAATGGTTATGTTCATGGCATGATTACCAATGATTTTTGGTAATAGTTATATTTTGTTGTACATACTTATTATTGAAAGCATATTTTTGGCTATCATTGTGAAAAGAAAAGAAATGAGCACGGTCACATGGCAATTCGTGTGGTGCACCAATAGGGGACGCCCTACCAACGGTTATGATCATGTTAATGAGAAAAGAAAGAGAAAGTGGGCCATGTCAGACGGAGCGAGAAAAGTCCGTACCAGAGAGTAGAAAATACTCACCCTGACCGAGGTAGGTTGATATGAGAATAAATTGATAGTCATCATATGATATTCTGAAAATAATTAATCATGTCATACATGTCATTACTGTACGATTCTCATGTGCATAGATATAGTGCATTCATGTGACCAAAGATATTTACTGTAGTTTATACAGCTGAACATGACGTGTTGAGCTATATTGATGATGATTTATTGTTGAACTTACTGGGATTTAATTCTCACTATATTTCCATATCATGTTCAGAAATTTAGTTATGTAGATTTTTCTATGGCTCTGGCTTTTAGTGTACGTTGGATCGAGTTACTTTCTGTTGGGCAGATCCTAGATTCAAATAATATGTTTGTGGTCGAGTTGGTTCAGATCCCGGTGAAGGTGCAACCACCCGCACCTATATCTCCGGAATTGGTCAACCAGAATAAATAAGATGTAGTTATTTATGTGTTTGATTTTGTTGTATGTACGTTTTGATTAATGACGTGTATGTGAACTCTATATTGTACAATAAATAATAATAATAAAAAAGGTTGTTACAGTGTATATATGTATATGTAATGTGTGTGTGTGTGTGTGTGTGTGTGTATATGTAAGTATGTATGCATTACTTGAATTTTAAAATGTTGAGCCATTTCTTTCTAGCCATTAGTATTACGACTAACCAAATTTGTACCACAAGTTACACCACTTGCCAATAGAGTTAAATGTTCTACAAAAGCCCTTTCAGCCACCATTTTCCCTTATACTATTAGATGCTACAAGTAACTACAAAAGTTTTAGCTCTTCCATCAACATGGAATACACATTTAACTTTACTTTAGGATAAAATGTGCACGTTTCCATTTTATATACTTTAACTCTAGGATGCTTTTGTTTCACTTTTAAATTTGAAGATCAAAAAACAAACTAATCACATTACATCATAAAAATAGAGTTTTCCATATTGCTTAAAGCACTAAAAATTTTATGATCGTCTATAGTGTCTTGCAACATTAGTGAAGATGGTGGCAAAAAGTGTTCTCAAATAATATTTATTTCTATTGGCAAGTAGTGTGAAATGTGGTGGGAACATGGTTGGCTTTAATATGGGTAGCTACAAAACACTAGCTTGACATTTAAAAACTCATGTACCATTCAATTGGATCAATAACTCCATCTTAACAAAAAAATTAAAGTGGAGTAATCTAAATTCAAATTAAAGCATTTACATCATTGTATATAGCTATAATTTCAAAGAGTTATATATGTTAGTAGCATTGGTCATTAATAATTGAATAGTGCTAACATCCATAAATTCACAAATAACTCAACCTGATCAGTTACAATTCAGGGAGGAAATTTTCCCTTTTTGTATTATATAATTACAATTTTGGGACTAAATATAAGGTCAGTTCTTAAAAACTTTATAAAGGGAGTGGAGATTATCATAACATAACTTTTTCTTTTTCTTTTTAAAATTTATTTTGTATAGTTTTTTAAACATTTTAGAGATCTCAATATCTTATTCTTGTGTTGGAAACATACCCAACAAGTAAATAAATTTTTAAGGACTTGAGAGGTAACAATCCAAGTGCTAACTTGCAAGCTATAGTCCAACATTTCAGCTAGTTATGGTTCAAAACATGGGCCCAATTTTATAACCAATCAAGCAACATAAATAGTCTCACTCATGTGTTTATAATATCCTAAAAAGGACTTAGTAGATTTGATGACATAGAGTCAAGAAACATTTCTACGACTATATAGTGTATCAAGTAAATGGTTATTTAAAGTTATAGTTTTTATCAAAAAGAAAAGATTGAAGTTACTGTCTTTATCAATCATGTGTGCAACTATTAACCATATATAATATATTAAAAGTGGAAATCTTGCTCATTTATGTCTGACCTTTGACCTTGAAATGGGTGGTGATGATATAAATAGTAAATTACACCTATTTTTTCTTATGATGAACTAACCACAATAAAATGCAAGGAAATTAACAAAACCAATAAACATAGTTCAATGCATATATACCTAAAAGAAATGCAGGGAAGAAGTAGGGATTATCAAAACTAATAAACATACTTCAATACAAAAGGGAGGGATAATGAAATTACTTGATGTAGCCATGAGTTCACCACTAGAAATATGAATGGGGAATGGGGAATGGGTTTTGGTGAGGAAGAAAGAGCAAATGGAAAAGGGGGAATAGGTTTTGATTATGAAGAAGGGGGGAAATGGTGTAACATCCCTCGATTTTCTATCTTTCACTAAACATCATAATAAGAAAAGTCAAAATAAGTTGGTTTTATTATTTCCCAAGTAAATGCTCATAGAAGATGAAGAAAAGAGTTAGGGTATGTTTGGAAAGTGTTTTCAAAACAGTTTTTTTTTTTACAAAAGCAAAAAAAATTATTTGTCATGTTGATTTTATAAATTGTTTTTAAAAATTGTTTTGTAAAAGTGTAGCTCAAAAAATAGTTTTTCAGGAAACACTATTTTGTTGTTTTATTTGTTTTTGTGCAAAAACTGATTTCAATTTTTTTCAAAAACAAGGAGAACTATATAAAGTTGTAAATAATTTGTCAAAACTAATCCCCAGTCATTACGCATATCACACCATTATGTTCTCAAACATTGTTTTCAAAATTTATATCCAAACAAGTTTTTTATTTTTTTGTTATAAAAAAGTTTTTAGCATTTTTTTTAAAAACTATTTTTTTAAAAAAGTAAAACAAAAACACTTTCAAACAAGCCCTTATTATCTTTGAAGAAAAATATAAGGGTAAAATGGTAATTTCTTATTATTTATTTTGGGTTTAGGGATAGGTGGCAAGAAGTGAGTTGAAGACATGTGGAAAGTGTAACTCTAAAGCCCATTAGTACCTTTCTCAAGAAAAGATTAAAGCATTTTAGGATTTTACAATAGCCAAACAAAGACTTAAGCCAATGACTAGTTAGAATTTTAAGGGATGGAAAACTTGTAATTTTAGCTTGTTGGAGGACATAGTTGGCATGGAAAGTATAGGCTTCTTAGGCAAGCTTGAATATTTTATTATTTATCCAGAGACTTCATGATGAAGTCGATCAAAAGGGGGGAAGAAGCAAGTTACATGGCCAAGAAAGAAGAAAACCAAGAAGGAGAAGAAAAGAAAGGAGGAGAGGAAAAGAATAAAGAGGAAGTAAGTGAAGGAAGCCTAAGGTAAATCTACTAAGGATTAGCCTTTCCAATCTTCCTTTTTACTCATGATAGAGTTTCTAAGAGTTGGTTTGATGGTGTAATTATAGAATTTGAGGAGGAAGAGAAAAAAAAAAGCACAAGTAACCAAGAGAGAAGAAATCTAAGAGAGAGATAGTGAGTAGGTTTAACATACCTTGTCTTGAATCTTTGCATAAATTGATTATGCATATATGTGTGTGTGTGTGTGTGTGTGCTTGCTACTTAAAGTTAGTTGATGAAGTTTGAATATGGTTTTGGATTTGGCCATATGAATAGTGTTTGTGTATGGCTGAAGAGGAGAATGGGGAGCCATTCATAGAGTTCTGAGTTAAATTAACCTTTTAGGAATGTGTATATGTTCAATTAAAGACCTAAATATCTATGTATAACTTCATTTTTGGCCGGTTTGGTACTTGTATGGCTGAATAGAAGTGTATAAAACAAGAGGGAAAATAGACGTGCACAAAACACAATCGTGTCCTAAGAGATAGCCAGGTTGTGTTTTGCATGGGTGAGAGTTTTGTGCAACACCAACCATGGCTGTGTTCTAGGACATAGCTAGGCTATGTTGGGTGCTAGTTTAGCTCAATTTAAACTACATTCTACCCTAAATGAACCTCATGAATTGTGTAACATCCCATAATTTTTATTTTTAAATAATAATGTTTTGTTATAAACAAATATATTTTTATTTGTTTAAAAATGATTATGTTCTGCTAAAAGTAAGTCTATTTTTAATTAAAATAATTATTGTTTTACTTGAAATAATTATATTGGACTATAATGAATTTTTGTTGTATTTTTAGAAATACTCTTTCTTTTAATATGTATAAAGATATTTATTTTGAGATTTGTTTTATTATGATTTTTATAAAGAAAAATCATGATTTAAGAGTTTAACTCAAGGTTTATGAGAATGTAAATTTTTAGAAATTTTTGGAATATTTTAGGGTGGAAAATGGAATTTATAAGAATTTATTTAAAAGAAAATTCTATTATTAATTATTAAATAATAATAATAATTATTAAAATAAATAAATAAAATGAAAAGGGAAAGGAGCATAATCGGGAAAAGGGATGGAGGCAGAAATTTGAGAAAAAAATGGAGAAGATAAATAGTGAGTGAATACTAACTTTCAACTTTTTCTCTAGATCTGGAGTGCTTATTGGCTTATGATCTCAAAACTAAGGATGTTACTGAATTCAGGACGAAGAATACTACGGTTTTGACCGATCAAATTTTCAAATTAGCTGTTGAATCACCGAAGATCTGAAGTAAAAAATCTAAAAAAAAGGTAAATTTTGAAACTCTTAGAGACCTCCAATTGAAATTCTGACATCGTAAATAGGTTCAGGAGCTAGTTAAACCTTAGGATATGAAATTTTTCAGCTATTTGACAACTTTTTATTTGTCGTGAATAGTGATTTCTGGCAGGTAAATAGTATTTTCCGACGAGTGAATAGTGTTTTCTGGCGGTGAATAGTGACCAAACTCCCAGAGTCATTATCTAAGTTTTTGGACCCTCCGGACATGTTTTTAAGGTCTAATTGGTCAAATTCAGCTTGGAAAAGTACAATTTAGGGCTGTCCAATCAGGATCCCTACCCTGTGAGTAGATGATTCTTCCTATGGCTTGCCCTATACTCTTCTTAATTTTTGAGCATGTATATGATTATATTTATGAGATATTTACACTTTGACATGTTTCTGAAATGCATTAAAATGATCTGAACTGCTTATAATTTAAAATATGATTCAAGAAGAGTATAGTATTTGAAAATGGATTTCTGAACTCATGATGTATCTGATTTCACGTATATTTATCATTATTTGATAAAGTGAATATTATGTGCATGATGCATTGATTTGTAAAGCTATATACTTGTGAAAATGATGCATATCATATTATAAATGAGATTGAATGGCAAGCGTAAAGCTCATGACGAGTTGCTTGATGTTTTACATGTATATATATGTATTGATGAATATCGGCTGGTTGTATGGCTTGTGACGGTACTGAATAGGGGAAGCCCTATTAGCCTGAGTGAGCTGGGGGAGGGCCGCTCCAACCGGGTGACAGTGGTAATGTGGGGAGGCAGGAGGGTGATGTACTCACATTCCCTGATCAGTTATTGTGACTAGGGTCGAGGTCACTATGTGTATAGCAAATGTGTTATATTTTCATTGCATTGACCAGATTGCCGAGTGAGGCAGATGCATTAAAAGTGATGATTTTATCTCCAAATTTTAATATTTTACTATAGCTTATACAGCTGAGCATAACAATATTTGTTTAATGATCATACCGTGCAGTATATGGTTTTGGATATCTAAATATCCTTTGATTTGAGAATATTTGAAATACAGGTCTCATATGAATGTACTTCTGAACTGTATTTTTTATGTGACATATTTTAAAACATAAGTACATCCATATGCTGACTTAAGAGGTCATAGGAGGAATTATTTGCTCACTGAGTTGTCAAACTCACTACACGATATTTCCACATTTTTCAGATAAGAATATCAGAGTCTGATTCGGTAGATAGTTGATATATTCTCTAGGTGAGTCTACGTTGCTTCCAAGACTCATGGTCTTTGAATTATACTGTATTTGTATTCTAGAGTGCTCTGAACGCTACAGGCAGGATCCCCATTGCTGCTGTAATTTGATGTTTATAGACTTGGTCTGTATATTGAGTATACATGGGAGATCTTATATGGATTTGTTCCCATGATAAATAATTGAATTATGTATCTTTCTGAGAAATATCTGATTGCGAAAATAATAATAATAAAAAATATTTATTTTACGTAATGTAAATTAGGGGCGTTACAAGTTAGTATCAGAGCATTAGGTTTCCCTGTGGCTAACAGAGTAAAGAATTCTGTAGTTGGACTTTGAGTATGGGTATGTAACTGCAGACATATTTATACTCACGATGCTGTTGTGGAATTCTATAGGGTGTCATCCTTTTCTTCCTTCTAACTCGTTTCCTTAGATTTGCGAGGTTTAAACATCTGTACGTATGTCCTAGATAGTACCTTTTGTGTGTGGACTACTAGTTTAGCTTTTGAACTTGTTTAGATGAAAAGTGATAAAGAGAATCCTCTTGGGAAATTAGCTAAAAATAAGAAAATTCTATCCAAACACAAAGGGAATGGCTTGTTTGGATGTCAAGAAGGTTTGAATTGATTGTTTGATTTGCTTATGTGAAACAATATGATGAATAGCTAATATAATATTGATAGTGAGTTATGATGTGATCGAGATTGTTAACTCCAAGATAATGATTTGAAATAAAGTGAATGTTTTGAAATATTTAAATCTCTTTCTGGATGAATGAGCTGGAATCTATATATATAAATGGATTTGGTAAGTTGTGGGTTGGATTGAATTTGAGAGCGGAGAATCTATGAAGATAATATTTTCAATGATATATTTTGTTGATATAAGGAATTCAAAGACAATTTGGTTTTCAATAATACTATGTATAAGTATTATGATTAAGGAAGGCTTACTTATGGAAATTTAAAATTAAAGGTATGCAAAATGGGTAATTCATGTGAAGGGCTCTTGGATAGACATAAGTTTTCCTTGATTGATTGTTAAGATATTGCATAAGCATGTTAAAGAATAAAGTCACAATAGGTTGAATTTGTTTAAGTGTTTTGAAATGCGATCTAGCTGATACAATATGAAGATGTCATCAATAGCAGAACCTGTTAGTAAAGGAGTTGCAAGTAGTGAGCAATCATGGAAGCAAGTATCCAATAATTTAATTTCACCTTTAGCGACCATAAGTTATTACAAAAAAAAGGGGTGCTAAGGATATTTGGCAGTGGTGAAAGATGTTAATATAAAGTATATTAATATAGATCAGGTTCCAATAGTTAGGAAATTTCTTGATGTGTTTTTAGAAGAATTGCCTAGATTACCCCCCGAAACGAAAAATAAAATTTGATATTGATTGACTTCTTGGAACCCAACTAGTATCTATATCTCTATATAAAATGATATTGATTGAATTTAAAAAAAAATTAGTTATAACACTTGTTAGATAAGGGATGTAAATGCCCTAGTACTTTTATTTGAAGTGCTATAGTTCTATATGTGAAAAAGAAAGATGGATCACTATGACTATGCATAAATTATAGACAGTTGAATAAGGTGACAGTGTGGAATAAATACCCATTACCTCGTATAGATGATCTGTTTGATCAGTTACAAGGTGCTCAATGTTTTTGAAAAATTGATTTGAGATATGAGTAACATTAATTGAGGATAAGAGAAGAGGATGTACAAAAATTTTCTTTTAGAACTCATTATGGGCATTATGAGTCCTTGGTTATGTTATTTAGCTTGACAAATATCCTAATTGCATTCATAGATTGTGAATGAATAGTAATTAGGTCATCCCTGGATCAACTTGTTATTATATTTATTGATAATATACTAGAATATTTCAAAAGTTCAGAGGATCATAAGCAACATTCAAAGATAGTTTTACCAACTCTAAGGGAGTATGGTTGGTAAAGATGGTATCCAAGTAGACTCTAAGAAAGTAAAAGTAGTACAATAATAGCTACGTTTTACTACATCTAAAGATGAAGATCCAAATCCAATTTGCGCTTCCTACAGTTGTGTGACGTCCATTCTATTTGAGCCATAGTTGGATCAGGTACATGAACATATGCTTGTAAAGCATCAATCAACTCCTCAGCATTTGAAGCCAAGATGAGAATTCGTCATGCTGAGTGTGAACTGAACCTTTGTTCCACAGCATGATAAAGAAAAGACAACACACCATCAAAGAAGTGGTTAACATTTAACAAACCTATTGATTTGTGATGCATATTTAGTTGTGCCCAAGTGACTATTTGAAAAATTTCTTCTAAAGTACCAAAACCCTTTGGTAAGGCAATGAAGGCATCAGCATTGCTCATCATTCTAGCCATGCGTTCATGCATGGAAGCTACCATAAACTCTTCCCCAATTGTCTTTCCTACGATATTAGATGCAGCTAGAGCTGTAGAAATAATACTTAGAACTTGGCATCCTCCTACATGTACAGCTGTAGACACACACCCCAATAATCTACGGTTACCTCCACCATAGACTAAATGAATTTTTCTTCTAGCCAGTATCATACCCAAGTTTTGTGCTACTTTCACATACTCTCCATCTTTTCCAGGATTGGAACCACAAAAGACACAAATATTTCGGAATTGATGAAATGTGATTCCCTCTATAGTTGCACACACCTTAACTTTGAGTATGAGAAGATAAAGATACTAATGTGTGTATTTATAGAACCTAGAGAAGGGCATACTTATGATAAATATGCAAATAGGATAAGTATAATTAGAACAGCTATGTGAGTGATTGGTGGATATAAGCTAAATTGAAGGCAAAATTTTCAAAAATGACGGCAAGCATGTATATGTACAGTAGTTGTGATAGTCGCTCATATTAGGCACATAAAGATAATAAGGTTAAAATATTACCAAAAATTTGTCTTTTCCTAGTTGTTCTCGATGCAGCATTGATGTCTTGATTCTTGTAAGGAAGTTGTAAGTGATAGGCGTAATTGTAAAAAAAATAGTTAAAATGCAAACAAGTTAGTTGTTGAAGAGGGACAATCAAATGATTTATTTTGTTTTTCCAATGTTCTTGCCAGTCGACTATCGGTATTATTAAGTCGACTAACTATTTTGAGAAAATTTAATTTGGACAGGTTATTTTACAGTTGATTGATTACATCTATTTTGAAGCAATCAACTGCATCTTGCCAGTTAACTACATATTATTTGATTTTTACAGATTTTTATAAGCTCAGAATTTTTTTTTCATGTGCTATTTTTTCACCGAATACCAACAAATTTAAAGTAGATTTTGGCACGTATATTCAAACCTTGTGGCCACCGATTTTTGCCGATATAACAACTAGATTTTTGTTTACAGATTTTCAAGAATTACGGCTACTGATTTTAATTTTATTTCAATACTTTGTCCAAATTTCTAACTTCCTATTTTGGCACCATGCTCTATTAAGTATTCTACATTTTCTACTGAATTGTCTTACATTAATATTTGGTATTAAATGTAAGATTATTTTTCCATATTATAAGGAAGGTTAATTTCTTTTCTTTGAAACTCAGTTATTATGGTGTCCAATTTGTTAGTTGGTTAAAGTAATAGAGATTTTGAAAGGAGTGGACGGATGATGATCTTATGGTGTTTTGACGAATGTAATCAAGAGACTTAGTGGTGTTGAAGTTCTTGAGGAATAAAATATGGGAAGTAGGATTTAAATTAATCTTTGAACTCTTAATTTAGAAATATGGAGAATACTATGAGAATCGTGTCTGGAAATAATGTAAGTGATTAAGATATTTATGTTAAAGGTTTATATTATGCTAAATTGAGTCTAGTATGTAGGATGTGAATTATGTTGCAATTGAAAATTCATGTATGAGTAATTGTTAGGAAAAATATTCTTGAAATGATTGGGTGAATTAAACGGGATTGATATAAGTTAGAATGAGGTGCTTTTAGATATGATAGAGGAAAGGTTTGATATTTTTGATAATGAATTTATTGGTGTTAATAAAAAGGTATAGAGTTATTGTGATGAGGTAAGTTAGAATTGTTAGACATATGCCAATGGTACATAAATGTTAAAAAGGATTGGTGGATTTATTGCTACATATGTTTAACATATTAGATTCTTCTTATGTTACCGAATTCCAAGAAATTCAATTGGACAAAATTTGGCTTAAAAATGGGTATAATTGATGTTTATTGTTGATCGCCAAGTGAAGAACTTATGGATGAAAGAAATCCCTATGGTTAAGTTATATGGCAGAATCACTCAAATGAAGAGACATTAAAAAGTAAAAATGTTATATAGAAAAGATATCTTCAATTATTTGAGTAATAAGGTTGGTAACTCCGGATTATGCCTTGATTTTATTCCCTACATGTAATAGGATGGGCTGAAATTCAAGGACCGAATTTCTTAAGAGGGGAAGAATGTAACATCCCATAATTTTTATTTTTAAATAATAATATTTTGTTATAAACAAATATATTTTTATTTGTTTAAAAATGATTATGTTCTACTAAAAGTAAGTCTATTTTTAATTAAAAAAATTATTGTTTTACTTGAAATAATTATATTGGTCTTTAATGAATTTTTGTTGTATTTTTAGAAATATTCTTTCTTTTAATATGTATAAAGATATTTATTTTGAGATTTGTTTTATTATGATTTTTATAAAGAAAAATCATAATTTAAGACTCAAGGTTTATGAGAATGTAAATTTTTAGAAATTTTTGGAATATTTTAGGGTGGAAAACAGAATTTATATGAATTTATTTCAAAGAAAATTCTATTATTAATTATTAAATTATTATTATTATTATTATTAAAAATAAATAAATAAAATGAATAGGGAAAGGAGCGTAATCGGGAAAAGCGACGGAGGTAGAAATTTGAGAAAAAAATGGAAAAGATGAATAGTGAGTGAATAGTAACTTTCAACTTTTTCTCTAGATCTGAAGTGCTTATTGGCTTATGATCTCAAAACTAAGGATGTTACTGAATTCAGGACGAAGAATACTACGGTTTTGACTGATCAAATTTTCAAATCAATCGTTGAATCACTGAAGATCTGAAGTAGAAAATCTCAGAAAAAGGTAAATTCTGAAACTCTTACATAGAGACCTCTAATTAAAATTCTGACATCGTAGATAGGTTCAGGAGCTAGTTAAACCTTAGGATATGAAATTTTTCAGCTATCTGACAACTTTTTATTTGTCGTGAATAGTGATTTGTGGCGGGTGAATAGTGACCAAGCTCCTGGAGTTATTTTCTAAGTTTTTGGACCCTCCAGACACGTTTTTGAGGTCTAATTGGTCAAATTCAGCTTGAAAAAGTACAATTTAGGGCTGTCTAATCAGGAGCCCTACCCTATGAGTAGAAGATTCTTCCTATGGCTTGCCCTATACTCTTCTTGATATTTGAGCATGTATATGATTATGTTTATGATATATTTACACTTCGATATGTTTCTGAAATACATTAAAATGATCTGAACTGCTTATAATTTGAAATATGATTCAAGAAGAGTATAGTATTTGAAAATGGATTTCTGAACTCATGATGTATCTGACTTCACGTGTATTTATCATCATTTGATCAAGTGAATATTATGTGCACGATGCATTGATTTGTAAAGCTATATACTTGTGAAAATGATGCATATCATATTATAAATGAGATTGAATGGCAAGCGTAAAGCTCATGACGAGTTGCTTGATATTTTACATGTATATATATGTATTGATGAATATTGGCTGGTTGTATGGCTTGTGACGGTACCGAATAGGGGACGCCTTATTAGCCTGAGTGAGCCGGGGGAGAGTCGCTCCAACCGAGTGACAATGGTAATGTGGGGAGGTAGGAGGGTGATGTACTCACATTCCTTGATCACTTATTGTGACTAGGGTCGAGGTCACTATGCGTATAGCAAATGAGTTATATTTTTATTGTATTGACCAGATTGCCGAGTGAGGCAGATGCATTAAAAGTGATGATTTTATCTACAAATTTTAATATTTTACTATAGCTTATACAGCTGAGCATAACAATATTTGTTTAATGATCATACCGTGCAGCATATGGTTTTGGATATCTGAATATCCTTTGATTTGAGAATATTTGAAATACGGGTCTCATATGAATGTACTTCTGAACTGTATTTTTTATGTGACATATTTTAAAACATAAGTACATCCATATGCTGACTTAAGAGGTCATAGGAGGAATTATTTGCTCACTGAGTTGTCAAACTCACTACACGATATTTCCACATTTTTCAGATAAGAATATCAGAGTCTGATTCGGCAGATAGTTGATATATTCTCTAGGTGAGTCTACGTTGCTTCCAAGACTCACGGTCTTTGAATTATACTGTATTTGTATTCTAGAGTGCTCTGAACGTTACAGGCAGGATCCCCATTTCTGCTGTACTTTGATGTTTATAGACTTAGTCTATATATTGAGTATACATGAGAGATCTTATATGGATTTATTCCCATGATAAAGAATTGAATTATGTATCTTTCTGAGAAATATCTAATTGCGAAAATAATAATAATAATAATAAAAATTTTTATTTTACGTAATGTAAATTAGGAGCGTTACAAATTGGATGTAATTAGGGAACTTAAATCAAAAAAGAATATCTTCAAAATGATTGCATTGCAACACTAATTTCCATATTCTTTACCATGTTCAACATGATTTACATTGTGCATCACTATGTAATGACTCAATAGTGTGATGAAGATGATAGTAAACTTAATAAGGCATTCAATGCATACATAATGTGATGTTGTTTATACTTGTGAGACATGACGCATATATGGTTGCATGATGTCAACAATATTAATACATATTGTTAAACATTGATGATGATGATGTAAGCGATGTGATGAGTGTGGCTGAATAAATAAAAGATGATATAAGATGCGAAATGACCCTTACAATAGTAAGTTAACCAGACGAGGTTGTTTGGCTTGAGATAATACCGAATAAGGGACGCCTTATTAGCCTTAAGTGATCTGAGGGAAAGAATGACCACTCTGACTAGTTGACAATGGTGTGTGAGTAGCGGGTGGAAAAATGGTTCACATTACCCTATTGCTAAACAAAGATTATTTATAAACAATCAGCCACCATGCATAATGTTTTTACATAATATAATTGTGATTGTCCGGCTTATACACATAATTTATTAATCATGCATTACAAATTCTATGTCTTTATCACAAAAAGATTAATGTTTTTCTGTAGTTTATACAACTGGACATAACCCTATATTATTTCCTTATCGTATATGCATGTTAATGTTGAACCTATTGGGACTTTTGTTCTCACTATTTTGTTTTGGGTGTTATGTTCAAATAAAGATAAGTAAGATGCCTATAGTATTTCTATCACAAATTTTGGAGATATAGCTGGTGGAGATTCCATACCTAGGCCAGTTCACCATAGTCTTTAACATCATTGGAGTGAACATCTTCAAGATCCCACTACCGGCACCACCTCCTCCACCCATTGCACTCCAGGAGTGAAGTGCCGAGTGAAGCTAATGTTTAGATAGTATAAACTATGTAATTATATAACTTAGTCAATTTTGAGGTGTAACCTGGTACTTTGTCTTTTTTCGTAATATACTTAGTACTTGAGGTTACACTTGTACATAAAACTAATCACTAATGTAGTTTTGAAAATGATGATAATGAAATATATGATGTTTTTCTCTGGTGTACTGTTAACTTCTTATTTATATTATGTTATTTCATATTAATTCTACGAGACCTAAAAAAATCGATCCTTACAAATGGCAACAAGGCTGGAGCTCACATGCCATTGAGGAACAATGTTCTAGCAATGCAGAGGCTCAAGCCTGTAGGTATTGGTGAAGAATGATGTGAGTATGGCTAACGAATGGAAATGGAGTGTAGGCCGTCTTCAAGTTCCACTTGGATCTATTAGAAAAGTTTAGGCTAAAAGATTCAAAGAAGAACTTAATGGTTTAATTCTAGAGGTCCATCAAGGAGATACATCTATTACTACAAAAGAAGAGTCCAAAACTGGTCCATATCATTAAAACCCACTTAAATATGGGTCAAAACCAACCAATTTAAATATGGACCTAAAGTACAGGAAGATTCATGGCTGAAGACTGAATATAGGCCCAAAATAATAGATTTATTTAATAGCCCAATTTAAGCTACGTTTTTTTTTCTAATTTATTTACTTTTACTGTTTTGTTTATTTAACTAGGAAAGTTTCTTATTGGATAGTTTCTAGAAGAGTTTACTATTTGTATTTTTCCTTACCCTATAGGAGTTTCCTATTTGATAGTTTCTAGAACAATTTCCTATTTCTAATTTTCCTTGTCCTATAGGAGTTTCCTATATAGTTTTCCTTGTTAGTTTAGGTTATTGGCCTTTAAAGAACTTTTTTTTTCAGAACTTTTTTTTCTGAACTTATCAAGATTTATCTTGTGGCGTTCAAGCAAGACTTATCACTCACAATCTTCCTCTTTCTTGAGTGTGGTGTCAGCAATATTTCTTATACCTTTGGTTCTTATCTCTTTATAAATAACGGGTCAAGGTCATTTTCTTTAATTTATTTTGTTATAAATCTGAATAGAATACAATCCTTCCAATCGAATCCTATATTGATTCCAGGTCTCACTACTCTTGGTGAGGTTCATATCAGGGGTCCACATCATTTGGTATCAGAGCCTAAGTTCTAAATCAGGTTTGATCTATCATATTTGTTTTCTTACTCTTATTCCATCTTACTATCTTGTATCTTTTTTATCTGTGTTCTTCGTTCTTCTTATCTTCTAATTTTCATTTTATTTTTAGTGTTCCTAGTTCAAGTGCATATTTGAAAAAAAAAAGTTATTCGAAAAAAAAAGTTAGAACCAATTGTTTTGAAATTCAAGTTTCCACCTAGATTTTGCATTCTGATCTTAAAAAAAAAGTGATCTAGTAATTCTAATTGCATCAATTCTTTTTTTCCTTGCTTTGATATTTGGTTTTCTTATTTTGGTTATTTTTCCTATCTTAATTGTTGTTTTTCCTCTAGTCATTGATTTCTTTCTATTCTAGTTGCTTCTTGTTCTGATTTTCTTATCCTATTACTTATCTTGTCTTTATTTTTTCTTAAAGTTCTATTGCTTTGTTTCCTTTGCTTCTTAAAATTTTGTTTTTGTTCTTCCTTTGCTCTTTGTACTCTATTAGTCGAGTTTGAATTGTTGCAAGAAGATTTTTGTGTGAGTTTGTTTAAGTTCAATAAAGAACTGAAAGAGGGGACTAAGAGAGGGAAAAGGCAAAAGGGTGTGAGCTTATAAGAGGGTAAAAGCCAAAATTTGAGTAAATATAAGTGTGAGTGCCATTAATCTTAAGAGAAACACGTGAGCTAGTGTTGTGAGATTTTTTTCAGTCTAACATTATTTTGCAAGAAAATCATGTCACACAACAAAGATAAAAATACTTCCGAAGGTGTGTCGAGAATAATGGATCCAAAGTTCATGATGGAAGCTTTAGTAAGTGAGATGAGAAGAGTTTTGAGAGTGGAGATGGAGCAGATTCATGAATGGTTAGATAGAGTAGAGAATGCACGTGTGGAAGAGCCACAAAAAACTCCTAAAATACGTTGGAAGGGGAGAGTTCAATCAAGGAAGAGTGTTGAAGATGAAGAGTATTATAGAGATAGTTTTGATGAAGTTGATAAGGATTTGAGTGATGCCAATGGGAGATATGGTGGGAGATTTAGAGAAGTTAGGAATCAGGTTGATAATAATTTAGAAAGTATTAAAATGAAAATTCCACCGTTCCAAGGTAAAAATGATCTAGAAGTTTATTTAGAATAGGAGAAAAGGATGGAGTTGTATTCTGAGTTGAAAATGGTAAAGTTGGCTATCATGGGATTTATTGACTATGCTATTATTTGGTGGGATCAATTGATTTTAAGCAAGAGATGAAATGGAGAAAGACCCATTGAGATATGGGATGAGATGAAAGTAGTTATGAGGAGGCGATTCATTCCAAGCCACTACCATGGAGACTTATTTAAGAAGTTGCAAAGCCCTACTCAAGGTTCCAAAAGTGTTAAAGACTACTATGTTGATCAAGTGGGGCTACAAAAGAAAGAGAGTGAAGAAAAGAAAATGAGTGAAAGAATTAAGAGAGAAAAAGATAGAGATGCTGAGAAAATTATGAGAGAAAAAGAGATAGAGGACAAGATAATTACGAGAGAAAAAGAGAGAGAGGTCGAGAAAACTATGAAAGAAAAAGAGAGAGACCGAGAAAATTAAGAGAGAAAATGAGAGAGGCTGAGAAAATTGATGGAGAAATTAAAAGAACCAATTGGGTTATTGAAAGAAAAATCGAGAGAAAACAAATGAATTTTTGTGCAAGAAAAAGTGTGATAAAAAAATGTTTTTCTTTCAAATTTACCAATGATTGTATTAATGAACTTAACTCATATTTACCCAATATTGAAGTTTCTCTTTTGCAGGGTAATGTTCTCAATGCATATGAGAAAGTGGCATTTGATAAGTTATTTGAGCATAATGAATTTATGTTTAGAGAAAAAAAATTGTTTATGCCTAAATATTCATTGCATGACTTGCTTGTTAAGGAAGCACAAAGAGGTGGTTTGACAAGGAATTTTTACATATCTAACACTTTAGATGATTTTCGTATGAAACATGATGTGGAATGAATATATGAGCAGTTTATCACTTGTAGACAAGTTAAGTCTAAAATGAAGCCTAATGGATTATATACTTCTTTACATATACCTAGTGAACCTTGGATTGACTTATCTACAATTTTTGTGTTGAGTTTACCTAGGTCAAAATCGGGTAGAGATTCTATATATGCGTTTGTTGACAAATTTTCTAAAATGACACATATCATACCATGTCATAAAACGGATGATGTATCACATATTGGTAATTTGTTTTTCAAGAAAATTGTGAGATTGCATGGCATGCCTAGGAGTATTGAATCTAATTTATTTTTGAAACATGTCAAGTTTGTATATAATAAGAGTGTGCATTTTGCAACTAAGTTTTCACATTTCAAAATTGTTCATGGTTTTGATCCATTAACTCTTTTGGATTTAATTCCTTTACCGATGGATGATTGTGTTAACTTAGATAAAAAGAAGAAAGTTGATTTTGTTAAGCAGATCCATAAGAAGGCAAGACAAAACATTAAGAGAAAAATTGAACTATATGCCAATCAAGCTAAAAAGGGACACAAAAGAATTGTATTCGACCCTGGAAATTGGGTTTGGTTGCATACGAGGAAGAAAACATTTCTCAAAAGCATTTTAAACCACTTCAAAGAAGATATAGCTTGCCTGAAGTGAATGAAAGAATCAATGACAATGCCTGCAAGCAAGATCTTTTAGTTAAGTATAATGAGTGTGTATGTTTCAAAGTTATTGATTTAAATTTCTTTTATGTAAGAGCTTATTTGAGGACAAATCTTTTTCAAGAGGAGGGGAATGATGTGAGCATGGCTAACAAATGGAAATGGAGTGCACGCCGTCTTCAAGTTCCACTTGGATCTATTAGAAGAGTTTGGGCTAAAAGATTCAAAGAAGAACTTAATGGTTTAATTCTAAAGGTCCCTCAAGGAGATACATGCATTACTACAAAAGAAGAGTCCAAAACTGGTCCATATCATTAAAACCCACTTAAATATAGGTCAAAACCAACCAATTTAAATATGAACCTAAAGTACAAGAAGATTCAAGGCTGAAGACTGAATATAGGCCCAAAATAATGGATTTATTTAATGGCCCAATTTAAGCTACGTTATTTATTTATTTATTTACTTTTAGTGTTTTGTTTATTTGACTAGGAAAGTTTCCTATTTGATAGTTTCTAAAAGAGTTTCCTATTTGTATTTTTCCTTACCCTATAGGAGTTTCCTATTTGATAGTTTCTAGAACAGCTTCCTATTTCTAATTTTCTTTATCCTATAGAAGTTTCCTATATAGTTTTCCTTGTTAGTTTAGGTTATTGGCCTATAAATAGGCATGTATGCTTATGAACAATGCAGTTTATCATTTATAATATTGAGAGAGTTTTCTCTTTGGTTCTTTAAAGAACTTTTTTTTTCTGAACTTATCAAAATTTATCTTATGGCGTTCAAGGAAGACTTATCACTCACAATCTTCCTCTTTCTTGAGTGTGGCGTCTGCAATATTTCTTATACCTTTGGTTCTTATCTCTTTATAGATAACGGGTCAAGGTCATTTTATTTAATAAATTTTGTTATAAATATGATTAGAATACGATCCTTCCAATCAGATCTTATATTGATTTCGGGTCTCACTACTCTTGGTGAGGTTCATATCAGGGGTTCACATCAAAAATGAAGGTTTCAAGGTACTGTGGAGGAAGAAAATAGTATAGTAGAGGAAAAAAGAGGCAAATTTTCGTATAGAATGGGGAAAATTTCTCTCAAGAGTTTGGCTATTATTTTTTATTAACTTTTCGTGGAAATCCTATTGAGGGTGCCACTAAGAGCCAAAATACCCATGACTTCCAGTGGTGATCTATGAGATATTACCACTAAAAGTCTTCTATGGTAGTTGAAAGGACATCATAGAAAACTTTCAATGGAAAATTTCCTTAGGTCACCATTGAAAGTGTTGAAGAATATATATCTCTGAAAAGTGCCCCTTTAAGTGGTAATCCATTCTAATCCTGCTAACAAGGAGCATTTCAATGGCAACTTCTTGGGTCACCACTAAAAGGATATTTTCTTATAGTGACTCTTGGGTTTTTCTCAGTATCACTTAGCAGTGTCTTGATTTCTTACACAATGTGAGTTATGCAATTGAGCCAATTATGCTTCCAAAGTTTTCATAGATGCTACCAAGGTTTGATTAGCGACTTTAGTTTTATTCATTAAAGTGCCCACTTTTTCTTCCCAAATTGATCTTTGTTTAAATTCACTATTTCTTTGTTACGATGCAAAACTATCACAACCAAATTTCCTGGGCATATGACCAACACAAAATTAGGGTTTTTCCTCACTCTGTAAGCCTACCTAACGAAAATGAATTATGAAGTTCAAGAAATCCATTATTTATATTTGTAAAAAAAATAACATAGTATTCAAATTACATTATCATCTTTAATATAAATTAAGATCTATCCTTAAAGAAAACAATATATCATAAAGTTTGTTATTAATTAAAACAAACTATTCATATACAAAAAAATACCGACATGCATCAGAAATGCAAATCCTACATGTGGTCATAGAACAACTCTAGATTTTCTAATAAACAATCAAAAGACTAAAACTAGGCCCAAAGACAAGTTTGGGCTTAGCAAAGTGAATCTATCTTTTAAGCACATCATCTATGCCACTCTAATTTTTTGATATAAAATAAAAGAAAGGGAAGTGATACTTGTGACTCAGTGAACAAATAATATAATATATAACAAGCCAGAATAAGCATCATATCTACACAAAATTCAATATAACTTCATCAACGGATCTCTCATATATCCTACTCTAGCAATTTACTATTTCTTCCCAAAAGACTTGCAATAACTAAATTACAATATGCATCTCTAAACGATTAAGCAATATTTTTGCAAGTATCATTTTCCTTAACTTTACTAGTTATAAATGTAGGGACCCCACTTTTACTTTAATCAAACCATATTTCTCGATACTCATCATCTTATCACAATTTATTTAACCTAAAGGAGTATATTATTAAGTACATGTTATTTCATCTTTTTCCCTTTTTACTTACTATGCACATACATGATTAAATATATTTTCTAGATTTTATCAAATTTAGTTCCAGATTTTATATGAAAGATTTTATTCGAAATTATGTATACATACAATTTTTAACAATTTAATTTTGTTCATGTTTTAACAAAAACCATTCTTTTGTTTATTTTTAAAAATATTTGGGATGATTCCATATCAAAACTATAACAAAATTCCCAAGCACACAAAAAAAGAAGCCAAGTCATCAGATCAATTAATCAATCAGAGAACAGGAGACATTCTATCTCCTTTAATCAATCATGTATGTTGGCCAACACACAAGGCTAGCAATACCTCTGCTAGCTGAGGTTACAAGGTACACTAGGGTTAGCATCTACGACTGTTAGCAAACAGTGTTCTTAAAGGGTTCCTCATTAGAATATTTAATATAATTCTTCTTTCATTTTATCATCACTCAAAAAGAAAATTCATTTAATGTATTCCTTCAAATTCATTTCCAATTAAATATTTCAATATATTTATGCTAAGAATTCCAAATTAGACATCTACACTACCCACATTGACCTCCATTAATTTGAACCCTTTATATGAGGCTTACTAAGTGTAACATCCTTTTTTTTTTATTATTATACAATATTGAGTTCACATACACGTCATTAATCAAAACGTACATGCAACATATCAAAGACATAGATATTTACATCTTGTTTATTTTGGTTGACCAATTCTGAAGATACAGGTGTGGGTGATTGCACCTTCACCGGGATCTGTGCCAACTCGCTCACAAACATTTTTTTTTGGATTTGCCCATTATAGAATAACTCGATCCAACATGCACTAAAAGCCAGAGCAATAGAAAATCTGCATAACTAATTTTCTGAACATGATATAGAAATATAGTGAGAATTAAATCCTAATAAGTTCAACAATAAATCATCATGAATAAAGCTCATCACATCATGTTCAGCTATATAAACTACAAAAAATATCTTTGGTCACATGAATGCATTATATCTATGCACATAAGAATCATACTATAATGATATGTATGACAGGATTAACTATTTTCAAAATATCATATGATGGCCATCAACTTATTCTAATTTCAAGCTACCCCGGTCAGGGTGAGTATCCTCTACTCTCCGGTACGGGCTTTTCTTGCTCCGTCCGACATGGCCCACTTTCTCTTTCTTTTCTCATTATCATGATTATAACCATTGGTAGGGCGTCCCCTACTGGTGCACCACACGGATTGCCATGTGACCGTGCTCATTTATTTTCTTTTCACAATGATAGCCAAAAATATACTTTCAATAACAAGTATGTTCATCAAAATATAATTATTACCAAAAATCATTGGTAATCATGCCATGAACATAACCATTTCAAATATCACTTTTTAAAATATTTTCATGTCAAAATTTCACACTTAAGATGGTAAGAAGTTCATACAATGGCAATGGCTATGGCTATACTAGTCATTTATTAAGATTCATCTTTTTTTTTTAAAATACTAATTTTATTTCTTTATTTTCTTGATGCAGGTTTTCATCCTATCTAACCTTCTCTTACTAATCAGAGCATAACTCCCTCCATTTAACTCTGATGTAGGTGATCATGGTGTCAATTTCAAGATAAAACAATTATCTAAAACTATTATGCTGAACATTGTAGCGAAATATTAAGAAATCAAGGTGATATTACTCCCTAAATGTATAGGTTATTTCTTCTCAGATAGGTTCTGACCTCTACCAACTAATCGGACCATATCTACCTCATATGGACTCCAACTTGAGTGATTCCAGTGGCTAAAAATCCCTGACACACATATCTATAATTCCTATGTTAACCATTTATTTTAATTCCATATAGATAATTCCCAGAAATTAAAATACAGAAGCTATCCTAACATAATCTTCCCTGATGAACCATTTTCTGACCTTTGACTACTAATCAGCTCATATCTTCCTCATATGGACTCCAAATTGAATGATTCCAGTGGTTTAAAATCCATGACACACATATATATAATTCTTATGTTAACCATTTATTTTAATTCCATACAGATAATTCCCAGAAATTAAAATACAGAAGCTATCCTAACATATTCTTCTCTGATGAACCATTTTCTGACCTTTGACTACTAATCAGCTCATATATTCCTCATATGGACTCCAAATTGAATGATTCCAGTGGCTTAAAATCCATGATACACATAGCTATAATTCTTATGTTCACCATTTATTTTAATTCCATACAGATAATTCCCAGAAATTAAAATACAGAAGCTGTCCTAACATATTCTTCCCTGATGAACCATTTTCTGACCTTTGACTACTAATCAGAACATATCTACCTCATATGGACTCCAAATTGACTGATTCTAGTGGTTAAAAATCCATGACACACATAGGTATAATTCTTATGTTAACCATTTATTTTAATTCCATACCGATAATTCCCAGAAATTAAAATACCGAAGCTATCCTAACATATTCTTCCCTGATGACCCATTTTCTGACCTTTGACTACTAATCAGACCATAGCTACCTCATATGGACTCCAAATTGAATGATTCCAGTGGTTACAAATCCGTGACACATATATCTTTAATTCTTATGTTAACCATTTATTTTAATTCCTTATAGATTATTCCCAGAAATTAAAATACCGAAGCTTAAAATTCTGCCAACCATAGCCATACCTATGCAGAACTATCTACACCAACCTAAGTATTCAAACATACATCACATGCAAGATCAATATGTAACATGATATAGCAACATCCATTACCAATCATCAAAGTTCTAAGATCAAAATCTCATATAAATATTATAAGTTTCAAAATTTTTCTTTAAAAAGAAATATTGTTAAACTTACCTGGAGCACTTACTCTCCTAGACTTCTCCTTCCTCTTTCTTCCTTTCTTCCTCTCCTTTCCTCACTCAACCTTGCTTCTATTTTTCCTCTCCCTCACTTGGACAAAATTCTAATGTTTTAAGGGTGAGTTTTCTTATATAGACCACCAAATAATTCAGCTTTCATGATCATGGGTCTACCTTATCACAATTAGGATACACTTTGTTGAATTTTTGGAAAACAAACAACTTATGTTCTTGTCTTCCTCTTCCTTAGTCAAGATATGCATAGGAAAAGGAGATTTGTATTTTGAAAATTATGATGATATGTTCTTAAGATAAGGGACAAGGTCCCTTTGATTTAGGGATTCATTTTCATTTTCTTTTGTCTTAAACAATTATGAAAGGTTTGCCCTTTTAGGTGGCAAATTTCTAGCCCTTGAATCTCCATTATTTGGTTGATATTATTTGTGTGGGATAGGAATGTTTTGTCCTAATACCATGTATTATCATACCACTTGCTAAAATTATGAGTGTAGGATATAGATGTTTTTGTCCTAAAGCCTTCTATTATTATGCCACTTGCCAAAATGATGAATGTAGAATCACACCACTTGCTAAATTTTTGTCTTAATGCCATGTAACATAATCTTTATTATTATTACATTATTATATCATCACCTATTTTATTTTATTTTTCCTCTTGGATTTGGGCTTATTCCTACCCATTTTCTTTGCTTTGGATAAAATTCTACCTTTCTTGGAGGGCTTGGTCACATTTTCATAGTTTTTGGGCTATTGGTCCAATTACTATATCCTAGTCCAAGTCTATGTTTTTATTTCTTGCTTAGGTTATCCAATGGGCTTGCTAGAAACTTATTTGAAGTGGAAAAACTCTACATGGTGTGTCCATAGGTAAAAGCCCAATTACGGGTGGAGATACTAAACTTAGTAACTTTTGCTCTTAAATTAAGAAAAATTACCCTAATCCGATCTTCTTGAAATTTTAAGACCTTACTTACTTCACAAAAATTTATCTTTCTTTACCTAAAAATTTCACCTTTCTTTAGCATGTTTATTTCTAATATTTCCTCTTAGGTTTTCTTTCTTTTCCTATTTCATTAATATTAGAACATTTCTATGCATATATGTAAGGTGAAGAATTTCTAAGGAAAATATCTAAAAATTATGGGATGTTACATTCTCCCCCCCTTAAGAAATTCGGTCCCCGAATTTCAATCCATCCTACCACATGTAGGGAATGAAATTAAGGCATTATTTAGAGTTACCAACCTTATTACCTAAATAATTAGGGATATCTTTTATGTATAACATCTTTACTTTTTAATATGTCTATTCACTTGAGTGATTTTGCCATATAACTTAACCATAAGGATTTCTTTCACTCATAAGTTCTTCAATTGATATCCTCTAACCCGCATGGATATATCTATGGGTCGATATAAGAAAACACACACATAAAGGACAAATTCACCTTCAAATTGGGTAACTATCTTTTCTTATTCTATACTTCTATCAAGTCATTTTTTTTAATATATCAATATCATCCCTTGAATATCATTGTCTTAATCTATCATCTATTTTATCCTCATATCCTTTAATCAATATGTTAAACATATGTTGCACTAAATCCTTCAAACCTTTAATAACATTTATGTACCATTGATACATGTCTAATAATTTCAACTTACCTCATCACAGTAATTCTATACCAACTTATTAACACCATTAAACTCATTGTCAAAAATTTCAATTATTTCTTTTATCATCTCCAAAAGCACCTCATTCTAGCTTATGTCAATCCCATTTAATTCACCCAATCATTTCAAGAAGATTTTTCCTAACAATTACTCATACATGAATTCTCAATTTCAACATAATTTACATCCTCGATACTAGACTCAATTCAGCATGATATAATCCTTTAACACAAATATCTTGATCACTTACATTATTTTTGGACATGGTTCTCAGAATATTCTCTATATTTCCAAATTAAGAGTTCAAAGACTAATTTAAATCCTACTTCCTATATTTTATTCCTCAAGAACTTCAACGCCACTAATTCTCTTGATTACATTCGTCAAAATACCATAAGACCATCATCCGTCCATTCTTTTCAAACTTTTCATTACTTTAACCTACTAACAACTTAGTCACCATAATAACCGAGTTTTAAAGAAAAAAATTATCTTTCATTGCAATGAGGGAAAATAACCTTGCATTTAATGCCAACCGTTAATGAGGGAGAATGCAGTGAAACAGACGAAAAGCATAATAGAGAATGGTGCCAAAAGCGAAAGTCAAAAATTTGGACAAAGCATTGAAAAATATTAAAATCGGTGGCTGTAATTCTTGAAAATCTGTAAAAAAAAATCTATCTACGATTTCAGCAAAAATCGGTGGCCACAAATTTTGAATATATGTGTCAAAATCTACTTTAAATCTGTTGGTATTCGGTGGAAAGATATCACATGGAAAAAGAAACATTTATGAGCTTATAAAAGTCTGTGAAAATCAAAGAATACGTAGTTAACTGGTAGGATGCAGTTGATTGCTTCTAAATAGATGTCATCAATCAACTGTAAGATAACCAGTCCAAATTAAAATTTCTCAGAATAGCTAGTCGATTTCATAATACCAATAGTCTACTAGCAAAAACATTGAGAAAACAAGAAAAATGTCCCTCTTCACTAATTATTTGGTTTGCATCTTTTTTTTTTTTACAATGACGCCTATCATCTACAACTTCCCTACATGCCTCAAGACATCACTCCTTCATCAAGGACAACAAGAAAAAGAAACTTTCCTTGTGATATCCTAACCTTATTCTCTTTATGTGCTAAATATGGGTCACAGTCATAACTACTGTACATATACATGCTTGCCGTCATTTTTGAAATTTTTTTTTACCTTTAATTTAGCTGATATCCACCAATCACTCACATAGTTGTTCTAATAATACCCAACCTATTCGCATAGCTATTATAAATATGCCCTTCTCTGAGTTCTATAAATACTTACATTAGTATCTTTGTCTATACTCAAAGTTAAGGTGATAGAAATTATGGAGGGAACCGCATTCCGTCAGTTTCGAAATATCTGTGTCTTTTGTGGTTCCAGTCTTGGAAAAGATGAGGAGTATGTCAAAGCAGCACAAAATCTGGGTATGGTGCAGGCTAGGAGAAAAATTCATTTAGTGTATGGTGGAGGTAACTGTGGGTTAATGGGGTGTGTGGCTACAGCTGCACATGTAGGGGGATGCCAAGTTCTAGGTATTATTCCTACTGCTCTAGCTACATCCAGCAACATAGGGAAAATAATTGGGGAAGAATATAGGGTAGCTTCCAAGGATGAACGCATGGCTAGAATGATGAGCAATGCTGACGCCTTCATTGCCTTACCAGGTGGTTTTGGTACTTTAGAGGAGATTTTCCAAATAGTCTCTTGGGCACAACTAAATATGCATCATAAACCAATAGGTTTGTTAAATGTTAATCACTTCTTTGATGGTCTGTTATCTTTTCTAGATCAAGCTGTGGAACAGAGGTTTATCCCACACTCAGCACGACAAATTCTTATCTCGGCTTCAAATGCTGAAGAGTTGATTGATGCTTTACAAGCCTATGTTCATGTACCTGATCCAACTATGACTCAAATAGAATGGACGACAGATAACCGCAAGAAGCGTAAATTGGATTTGGATCTTAATCTTTAAATGTAGTAAAACGTAGCCATTATTGTACTACTTTTACTTTCTTAGAGTCTACTTGGATACCATATTTACCAACCATACTCTTTTAGAGTTGGTAAAACTATCTTTGAATGTTGCTTATGATCCTCTAAACTTTTGAAATAGTCTAGTATATCATCAATATATATAATAACAACTTGATCCAGGGATGACCTAATTACTATTCATTAAATCTATGAATGCAACTAAAATATTTGTCAATTTAAATGCATCACCAAGAACTCATAATGCCCATAATAAGTCCTACATCCTCTTCTCTTATCCTTAATTAATGTTACTCATATCCCAAATCTATTTGTGGAAAAATATTGAACACCTTATAACTGGTCAAACAAGTAATCTATACGAGCTAATGGGTTTCTATTCTACATTGTCACCTTATTCAACTGTTTATAATCTATGCATAGTCATAGTGATCCATCTTTCTTTTTCACAGATAAAACTGGAGCACTCCGAATAAAAGTACTGGGGTATTTAAATACCTTGTCTAACAAGTCTTGTAACTAATTTTTTTTTAAATTCGATCGATATCATTCTATATAGGGATATAGATACTAGTTGGGTTCTAAGGAGTAAATCAATACCAAATTCTCGAATTGCTGTGGCAAGGTTGTGCAAGATTTCCTCCGCATTGTTTGTCGGATTCCGCCTTGGTGGTGCCATTTCCTACTGTGGGAAAAAATAAATTTATGTTGCTATTGAGGTGATCAAGCCCAATAGTTAGTTTCAAAAAAAAAAATATTTAACAGCAGTCATAACACCACCTCGGCATATAGATAAGAAACACTAGTAATTTCTTACCTATATGAGTCACTGATCCCCTACACAGCACAACCACAACATACTCAAGACACTATAAGATCGATTCAGATAACCATCCACCCACTGGCCATCTAGGATTGACCTACTCTGATACCAATTATGTAACATCCTTTTTTTTATTATTATACAATATTGATTTCACATAAACGTCATTAATCAAAACGTACATGCAACATATCAAAGACATAGATATTTACATCTTGTTTATTTTGGTTAACCAATTCCGGAGATACAGGTGCGGATGGTTGCACCTTCACCAGGATCTGTGCCAACTCGCTCACAAACATTTTTTTTTGGATCTGCCCATCATAGAATAACTCGATCCAACGTGCACTAAAAGCCAGAGTTATAGAAAATCTGCATAACTAATTTTCTGAACATGATATGGAAATATAGTGAGAATTAAATCCCAGTAAGTTCAACAATAAATCATCATCAATAAAGCTCATCACATCATGTTCAGTTGTATAAACTACAGAAAATATCTTTGGTAAATGGTTTTTCCTGAGTATGTTGGTGATTTAGTTTATGAAACTTACTTGTTAATATGTTTTTGAAAGTGCTTATAGAGAAAAAATGAGCATATCATTGATAATACTTTTTGACCTTTATAATTCCTCTATTTTCTTTCTTAGGCTTATTTTATTATAATTCACTCTTAAAGAGAGTCTTGAGCCTTATTATCCTTCTCATGCATGAGGTTTAGAGTTAAAGGGAGGAAACCTTGATTGGTTGCTTGTGAAATCATGTTGGCATTGTATTTTAGTGTAAGAGAGGAGAACCCTTTGTGTGTCCCACTTAGAGAGAGTTGTGATTTTGTAAGACGCTCACAAGTGCTCAATTTCAACTAGTGATATAGTGAAAAATCTTAAGCTTAGGCTTGGGGAATGCTATGTTTGTGATTTAAATCATCAGAATCTTTTCTAGCTTTACTTCACTAGTTTTCTAAGATGTGTTCAAAATTTTTTTTGAAACTAAAAAATTTTCTAGTGCATTTCTTGTTTTTTTTTATTAGCAAAGGTTTCTTTTATCAAAGCATCTGAAAATGTTTTCATCTTTTATATACTTTAGTGTAAAATTTGTAACACCTAATTCACCCCCCTTTTGGTTGTAATCCATTCTTAACAGTACCTAACCAAGTTGTAAAATGTCCAAGAAATCAAGGAGAAGATTTAGGCTCATCCCAAAGTTTACCTTTATTTCTTACTACAATTGCTCAAGATAAAAAGCACACGGAAAGATTCATGAAGAAAACTGTCATTGATGGTAAGTTCTATGACTTGAAGTTTCTAAAAAATGAACATATGCTGACAGGAGATACCATAGCTAAGAAAAATATAGAGCCCTTTTTCACTCTAAAAGAATCTTACTCTCCTACAACAATTAGATCCTTTTACACTAATCTAGATTTTGATGAAGAAAATTTGGTAATTAGCTCTATAGTAAGAGTTTTTATATTTTCCTTTGATAAAGACCTTCTAATGCAAGCCTTGAAGTTGCCATAATTTGATGATAATGATGCTAGAATTTGTGATATAAATGGAGAACTTTAGAAAAACCCCACTTGGAATTCAATGAAAATAGCTCAGTATAAACTCTATGGTTGTTCTATAGATGAAACATATAAAAGGGTGTTGACAAAGGAAGTTTGCTCTGATTTTGTAATGTTTCATTATCTAATGTGTCATGTGCTAATGACTAAATCAGGAAAGTTGAATTACATTAACGATATGGAGTAGTGTTTGATGCATTGCTTGTTGGAAGGTAAGGTGATAGACTACCCCTACTTGATTATGAAGAGAATGGTTTCTCTATAAAAGGGTAAATAGTCCCTTACCATAGTTGATCAAGAAGGTAAGGTGATAAACCTTTGGTTTTATGAGTTTGTTAGTTGATTAGTTTGTAAAAATGCTCAAAAGAGTTTTTTAAAATACTATAGAAGCTTGTTAAGTTTAATATATGCCAATAGGTTTATATTGAAGCAATTTTAAAAATTAAGTGACCAACAGACACTTAGCGATGAACTTTAAACCCTATTAGCTTTTGGAATTTGAAAACTAATTAGCAGAAGCACCAATAAGTGCCTATGGTAGCCAACAGATGCCTATGTGTTTCTAGAATTTTGATTTACAAAATCACAGACGCCTATTGATATACTAAAAAATTTGGAAATCAAGTATTTAACACAACAACAAAGGCCTATAAACTTTAGTAGTTACCTATTGGTCAATCAAGAAAGAAATTTATAGCTTTACAATGGTTAGACTTTATTGATTTCGATTATGTATGACCCAAAATGGATAATCTTCATTTCCTTATAAATACTGGGTTCCGTGAACATTGGTAAGTCAGAAAAACCGTGCTTAATCATTCTTTTCATCTTTAAGCTCTCGTTCTTCTTTGTTTTTCCAATATTAGGTTGAATTATAATTTTTACACTCTATGAGTTAGTATTCAATAGCCTTAAATTATTTCTTTCATGATGATTTTGTTAAGAAAAAGGTTCTTGTTGAGTATAGGTGTAGGAACCCTTTGTGATTTATCCTAAAGTGGTTGTGCGAGGAAAGAACTTGAAAAAAACTCCAATTAAGTTGTATTGTTTTAGTGGCTCATAAGTGCCCATGTTAAACTTTTGGAGTATAGTAGAAACTTCAAGTTATAGCTTAGGGACTAGACATTAGCTCAGTGGTTGAGTTGAACCAGTATAAATCTGGGTGTTTTCCTCCCTTCTCTCTTATGTATCTTTCTCCTTTTTCTGACCATCTCTTTGGTTTCAAAAGTTTTGGTTTATAAACTTAATTTTATTTTAGATAAATTTATGGTTTTGGTTTTCTGATAAAGGCTTGCATTTGGTTTTTCAAAAAGGTTTTAAGGTTGTGCAAAAGTTGTTACCTAATTCTTTATTCCAACTTTAGCGCAAAAATTCTAAAACACCAAATTCATCCCCTAGCTGTGCACAATTTCTAACATGTGAATTTATCAATATAAGGTAAACAACTTGCTTGAGGCAATGATAATGACGAAGGGATGGGCAAAATGGGAAGGAATGCAGAAGCAAGGGCAAATTAAGGTGTTTATGCAGAGTTTGGAAATAGAGTGGAACATGGAAATGAGTACATATAAAAGATGACATGTAAAGAGATGTAGAGATAACCCTTTGACTCTAGACATTTATAGCCCTTATGACAATAAATGTAACCAAGGAAATGCATGATGCTGACTTCAAATTGAACTTGCTTATGCTAAATGGTCAAAGGTAAGGAAATAATTCACAACCAAAGGTTTTAAGGAATGGGTAATAAGTTTTAGAATTAAAGAAGGCTTTGAAAGGAATTTTAATTTGAAGGAGAGAAGTAGGCAACCTATTTATAAAAATATATAGCAATTTCAAATGATTCTTTCCAAAAGTTGATAGGCAAATTTACATTAGTCAAACAGGTTAAACCTACCTCAATGATAACATGAGAGTTAGTTGGCCATTCTTGCCACAAAGTTAACATACTAGAGAAGATCTCTTATATTACCATTAGCTTTGTCTCTACCCTTTTTTCTAAAATTTTGGGAAAAACTTTTCCCACTACCTCTGTCTATGAAATTTTGAAATCGACAAAAGAATTGAAAGTTCTAAGTTTTTGAAGGATACCCAAAAGATTTTGAATTTGCAAAAATTTACAAATGAAGACTAAACATTCTTGAATTGCTCACATTGATTTTCATTTGCCAATAATAGTGATTCAATATCTCCTACACTATGAGGGTCTAATCTTGAAGTTATAGAAGTTCAAAATGGCAAATATTCATCTGGTAAACACTCAAATATTGCATCTATACTATCACTTTCAAACATAGAACACCCAATACCAATTAGTGAATATATTATATTCTTGATCATTAAATGATGCTTACTTACACTTGATCCTCATATCTTTGTATTTCTAAGTTGTATCTTGTACTAATTAACCTTTACATAGATAAGTGCATTAGAAAATATATCAATTATGCTCAAGAATGCTTAAGAAGTTCCACATCCTACTATTCTTAGAGCATGGCTTTAGTCATAGGAAAAAGGAACCAAGAAAGTATTAACTAGTCTTGGCTTTCCTAGTCTATGAATTCGCTACTATAATTGCTTGCCAAAGCCTTATGTTTTGAACACAATATTGTACGAATTTTGACATTCTGATCCAAGAACCCTTGTGGCTAATGTCCCTTGATTATAGATATCACTTGGAGATTCTAAAGAAGGTAATTTTTCTCGTCTAGCTTAATTGATAACGAATGAGAAAAAAAATGACATAATCAGATTTTGAGGCTAAAGTGTTTAGAAAAGAAGATGAAGGTATTGGAAAATTCTCCATGGCTTTGATTCCATGTGAACATTGGAATCTTAAGCAGTTCCTATTTCATACTCGAGTTGATGGTATACAGGAAAACACATCTCAAATCTACATCCCTCATCTCCTTATAGAGTCGGTGAGCACTAATAATGCTATACTTTTGATCCCCGGTGGGTCTGAGAGAAACTTAAAAGTCTTATTACAACAATCCAGTAGGACTCGGTTCTGACTTAACCAATCCATACCCAAGATGACATCTATACCATCTAGAGGTGGACAGATCAGATCCACTGCAAAGGAGCTGTCATTCAATACAATGGGACAATTCAAACACACTGAGGAGATAATTATTTTTCCTCCTGTAGGTGTCACCACCGCTAACTCATATGGTAACTCCGTAATAGAGTGTTGTAATTTTCCCACACATTTTATTGCTATGAAAGAATGGCTCGTGCCAGAATAAAACAATACATTCAGAGAAAAATTGTTGATACATCACGTACCTTGCATCAAATCAGGAGTTGTCTTTGCTTCAACACCGCTCAAGGTGAAAACTCTTCCTATCGTTTATTGAGTTCGTGCAATACCTTTCCCATTTCCCAGTGGACAATATAGTGCCATGTGCCACTTTTGTCCACATTTGTAGCAAGTGACTAAATCAAAATAACATGGTTTATTACCATGGAATTTCCTGCATTTTCCACACTGACCCATTGCCGGATTTTTTAGAAAAGGTCTGGGTTCCACAGTTGCTGGTTGTAACATCCCGTAATTTTTAAATATTTTCCATATAAATTCTTCACCTTACATATATGCATAAAAATGTTCTAATATTAATGGAATAGGTAAAGAAAGAAAACCTAAGAGGAAATATTAGAAATAAACATGCTAAAGAAAGGTGAAATTCTTAGGTAAGGAAGATAAATTTTTGTGAATTAAAGGGCTCAAAATTTCAAGAAGATTGGATTAGGGTAATTTTTCCTAATTTAAGAGTAAAAGTTACTAAGTTTAGTATCTCCACCCATAAATTGGGCTTTTACCTATGGACACTTCATATAGAGTTTTTCCACTTCACATAAGTTTCTAGCAAGCCCATTGGATAACCTAAGCAAGAAATAAAACATAGACTTGGACTAGGATATAGTAATTGGACCAATAGTTCAAAAATTATGAAAATGTGACTAAGCCCTCCAAGAAAGGTAGAATTTTATCCAAAGCAAAGAAAATGGGTAGGAATAAGCCCATAATAGGTAGGAATAAGCCCAAATCCAAGAGGAAAAATAAAATAAAATAAATTAGGTGATGATATAATAATGTAATAATAATAATGATTAGGTTACATGGCATTAAGACAAAAATTTAGCAAGTGGTGTGATTCTACATTCATCATTTTGGCAAGTGGCATGATAATACAAGGCTTTAGGACAAAAACATCTATATCCTACACTCATAATTTTAGCAAGTGGTATGATAATACATGGCATTAGGGCAAAACATTCCTATCCCACACAAATAATATCAACCAAATAATGGAGATTCAAGGGCTAGAAATTTGCCACCTAAAAAGGCAAAACTATCATACTTGTTTAAGACAAAATAAATTGGAAATGAATCCCTAAATCAAAGGGACCATGTCCCTTATCTTAAGAATATATCATCATAATTTTCAAAATACAAATCTCCTTTTCCTATGCATATCTTGACTAAGGAAGAGGAAGACAAGAACATAAGTTGATTGTTTTCCAAAAATTCAACAAAGTGTATCCTAATTGTGATAAGGTAGACCCATGATCATGAAAGTTGAATTATTTGGTGGTCTATATAAGAAAACCCACCCTTACAACATTAGAATTTCGTCCAAGTGAGGGAGAGGAAAAATAGAAGCAAGGTAGAGTGAGGAAAGGAGAGGAAGAAAGGAAGAAATAGGAAGGAGAAGTCTAGGGGACTAAGTGCTCCAGGTAAGTTTAACAATATTTCTTTTTGAAGAAAACTTTTGAAACTTATAATATTTATATGAGATTTTGATCTTATAACTTTGATGATTGGTCGTGATGTTTCTATATCATGTTGCATATTGATCTTGCATGTGATGTATGTTTGAATACTTAGACTAGTATAGAAAGTTCTGCATAGGTATGGCTATGGGTTGCAAACTTTTTAGCTTCTATGTTTTAATTTCTGGGAATTATCTGTAGGGAATTAAAATAAATGGTTAACATAATAATTAAAGATATATGTGTCACGGATTTTTAGCCACTGGAATCATTCAATTTGGAGTCCATATGAGGTAGATATGGTCTGATTAGTAAGTAAAGGTCAGAAAATGGTTCATCAGGGAAGAATATGTTAGGATAACTTCTGTGTTTTAATTTTTGGGAATTATCTATAGTGAATTAAAATAAATGGTTAACATACGAATTAAAGATATATGTGTCACGGATTTTTAGCCACTAGAATTATTCAATTTGGAGTCCATATGAGGTAGATATGTTCCGATTAGTACTCAAAGGTCAGAAAATGGTTCATCAGAGAAGAATATGTTAGGATAGCTTCTGTATTTTAATTTTTGGGAATTAAATGTGTGCAATTAAAATAAATGGTTAACATAAGAATTATAGCTATATGTGTCACGGATTTTTAACCACTGGAATCATTCAATTTGGAGTCCAGATGAGGAAGATATGAACTGATTAGTAGTCAAAGGTCAGAAAATGGTTCATCAGGGAAGAATATGTTAGGATAGCTTCTGTATTTTAATTTCTACGAATTATCTGTATGGAATTAAAATAAATGATTAACATAAGAATTATAGATATGTGTGTCACTGATATTTAGCCACTGGAATCACTCAAATTGGAGTCCATATGAGGTAGATATACTCTGATTAGTAGGTAGAGTTCAGAACCTATCCGAGAAGAAATAACCTGTACATTTAGGGAGTAATATCACATTGATTTATTAATATTTCGCTACAATATTCAACATAATCGTTTTACATAATTTTTTTATCTTGAAATTTACACCAAGATCACCTACATTGGAGTTCAATTGACGGAGTTATACTCTGATTAGTAAGACGAATCTTAAAAATGACTAGTATATGTCATAGCCATTGCCATTGTATGAACTTCTTCCCATCTTAAGTGCAAAATTCTGACATGAAAATATTTTATAAAGTGATATTTGAAATGGTTATGTTCATGGCATGATTACCAATGATTTATGGTAATAGTTATATTTTGATGAACAAACTTGTTATTGAAAGCATATTTTTGGCTGTCATTGTGAAAAGAAAAGAAATGAGCACGGTCAAATGGAAATCCGTGTGGTGCACCAGTAGGGGACGCCCTACCAACGGTTATGATCATGTTAATGAGAAAAGAAAGAGAAAGTGGGCCATGTCAGACGGAGCGAGAAAATCCCGTACCAGAGAGTAGAGGATACTCTCCCTGACCGGGGTAGCTTGAAATGAGAATAAGTTGATGGCCATCATATGATATTCTGAAAATAGTTAATCCTGTCATACATAACATTACTGTATGATTCTTATGTGCATGGATATAATGCATTCATGTGACCAAAGATATTTTCTGTAGTTTATACAGTTGAACATGACATGATGAGCTCTATTGATGATGATTTATTGTTGAACTTACTGGGATTTAATTCTCACTATATTTCCATATCATGTTCAGAAAATTAGTTATGCAGCTTTTTCTATGGCTCTGGCTTTTAGTGCACATTGGATCAAGTTACTTTATGTTGGGCAGATCGCAGAATCAAATAAGATTTTTGTGGTCGAGTTGGCACAGATCCCGGTGAAGGTGCAACCACCCGCACCTGTATCTCCGGAATTGGTCAACCAAAATAAACAAGATGTAAATATCTATGTGTTTGATATGTTGCATGTACGTTTTGATTAATGACGTGTATGTGAACTCAATGTTGTATAATAATAAAGAAAAAAAAAGGTTGTTACATAATTGGTATCAGAGCAGGTCGATCCTAGATGGCCAGTGGGTGGATGGTTATCTGAATCGATCTTATAGTGTCTTGAGTATGTTGTGGTTGTACTGTGTAGGGGATCAGTGATTCATATAGGTAAGAAATTACTAGTGTTTCTTATCTATATCCCAAGGTGGGTATATGACTGTTGTTAAATATTTTTTTGAAACTAACTATTGGGCTTGGTCACCTCAATAGCAGCATAAATTTATTTTTCCCATAGTAGGAAATGGCACCACCAAGGCGGAATCCGGCAAACAATGCGGACGAAATCTTGCACAACCTTGCCACAGCAATTCGAGAATTTGGTATTGATTTACTCCTTAGAACCCAACTAGTATATATATCCCTATATATAATTATATCGATCGAATTTAAAAAAAAAATAGTTACAAGACTTGTTAGACAAGGTATTTAAATACCCCAGTACTTTTATTCGGAGTGCTCCAGTTCTATCTGTGAAAAAGAAAGATGGATCACTATGACTATGCATAGATTGTAGACAGTTGAATAAGGTAACAATGTAGAATAGAAACCCATTAGCTCGTATAGATTACTTGTTTGACCAGTTATAAGGTGTTCAATATTTTTCCACAAATAGATTTGGGATATGAGTAACATTAATTAAGGATAAGAGAAGAGGATGTAGGACTTATTATGGGCATTATGAGTTCTTGGTGATGCATTTAAATTGACAAATATTTTAGCTGCATTAATAGATTTAATAAATAGTAATTAGGTCATCCCTGGATCAATTTGTTATTATATATTGATGATATACTAGAATATTTCAAAAGTTCAGAGGATCATAAGCAACATTCAAAGATAGTTTTACTAACTCTAAAGGAGTATGGTTAGTAAATATGGTATCCAAGTAGACTCTAAGAAAGTAAAAGTAGTACAATAATAGCTACATTTTACTACATTTAAATATGAAGATCCAAATCCAATTTACGCTTCCTGCTGTTATCCACCGTCCATTCTATTTGAGTCATAGTTGGATCAGGTACATGAACATAGGCTTGTAAAGCATCAATCAACTCTTTAACATTTGAAGCCGAGATGAGAATTTGTCGTGCTGAGTGTGGGATAAACCTCTATTCCATAGCTTGATCTAGAAAAGATAACAGACCATCAAAGAAGTGATTAACATTTAACAAACCTATCTGGCTGTGATACATATTCAGTTGTGCCCAAGAGACTATTTGGAAAATCTCCTCTAAAGTACCAAAACCACCTGGTAAGGAAATGAAGGCGTCGGCATTGCTCATCATTCTAGCCATGCGTTCATGCATGGAAGCTACTCTATATTCTTCCCCAATTGTTTTCCCTATGATGCTGGATGCAGTTAGAGCTGCAGGAATAACACCTAGAACTTGGCATCCTCCTACATGTGCAGCTGTAGCCACACACCCCATTAACCCACGGTTACCTCCACCATACACTAAATGAATTCTTCTCCTAGCCAGAACCATACCCAGATTTTGTGCTGCTTTAACATACTCCCCATCTTTTCCAAGACTGGAACCATAAAAGACATAAATATTTCGAAACTGACGGAATGCGGTTCCTTCCATAATTTCTATCACCTTAACTTTGAGTATAGACAAAGATACTAATGTAAGTATTTATAAAACTCAGAGAAGGGCATATTTAGAATAGCTATGCGAATAGGCCGGGTATTATTAGAAAAACTATGTGAGTGATTGGTGGATATCAACTAAATTAAAAGGTAAAAAAAATAAAAAGAAATTTCAAAAATGACAGCAAGCATGTATATGTACAGTAGTTATGACTGTGACCCATATTAAGCACATAAAGAGCATAAGATAAGATATCACCAGAAATCTGTCTTTATCTTGTTGTCTTTGATGAAGCATTGATGTCTTGATTCTTATAGAAAAGTTGTAGGTCATAGCCGTCATTGTAAAAAAAAAGTGAAAATGGAAACCAATCAAATGATTTATTTTTTATTCTCAATGTTTTTGCCAGTCGACTATCAGTATTATTAAGTCAACTAGCTATTTTGAGAAATTTTAATTTGGACTGGTTATTTTACAGTTGATTGATTACATCTATTTTGAAGCAATCAACTGCATCCTACCAGTTAACTACGTATTCTTTGATTTTCACAGACTTTTATAAGCTCAGAAATGTTTCTTTTTCCATGTGATATCTTTCCACTGAATACCAATAGATTTAAAGTAGATTTTGGCACATATATTCAAACCTTGCGGCCACCGATTTTGTTGATATAACAACTAAATTTTTATTTTCGAATTTTCAAGAATTACGGCCACCGATTTTAACTCTCTCTAATGTTTTGTCCAAACTTTTGACTTTCTATTTTAGCACCATTCTTTATTATACTTTTCATCTGTTCTACTGCATTGTCCTACATTAATATTTGGCATTAATTACAAGATTCTTTTCCTACATTAAAAGAAAAGTTGATTTATTTTCTTTGAAACTCAATTATTATGGTGACTAAGTTGTTAGTAGGTTAAAGTAATGAAAAGTTTGGACAGATGATGGTCTTATGGTGTTTTGACGAATGTAATCAAGAGAACTAGTGGTGTTGAAGTTCTTCAGGAATAAAATATAGGAAGTAGGATTTAAGTTAGTCTTTGAACTCTTAATTTGGAAATATAGAGAATATTCTAAGAACCATGTCCGGAAATAATGAAAGTGATCAAGATATTTGTGTTAAAGGATTATATCATGCTAAATTGAGTCTAGTATCTAGGATGTGAATTATGTTGGAATTGAGAATTCATGTATGAGTAATTGTTAGGAAAAATCTTCTTGAAATGGTTGGGTGAATTAAATGGGATTGGCATAAGCTAGAATGAGGTGCTTTTGGATATGATAGAAGAAATAATTGAAATTTTTGACAATGAGTCTAATGGTGTTAATAAGCTTGTATAGAATTACCGTGATGAGTTAAGTTGGAATTATTAGACATGTGTCAATGGTACACGTTATTAAAGGTTTGAAGAATTTATTGCTACGTATGTTTAACATATTAATTAAAGGATTTGAGGATAAAAATAGATGATAGATTAAGATGATGATATTTAGGGGACGATGTTGATATATGAAAAAAAATGACTTGATTGAAGTTTGGAATAAGAAAAGATAGTTACCCAATATGAAGGTGAATATGTTCCTTTATATGTGTGTTTTCTAATATCGACCCATAGATATATCCATGCAAGCTAGAGGATATAAATTGAAGAACTTATGAGTGAAAGCAATCCTTATGGTTAAGTTATATGGCAAAATCACTCAAGTGAATAGACATATTAAAAAGTAAAGATGTTATACAAAAAAGATATCCCTAATTATTTAGGTAATAAGGTTGGTAACTCTGAATAATGCCTTAATTTCAATACCTACATATGGTAGGATGGACTGAAATTCAAGGACCGAATTTCTTAAGGGGGGAACAATGTAACATCCCGTAATTTTTAAATATTTTCCTTATAAATTCTTCACCTTACATATATGCATAGAAATGTTCTAATATTAATGGAATAGGCAAAGAAAGAAAACCTAAGAGGAAATATTAGAAATAAACATGCTAAAGAAAGGTGAAATTCTTAGGTAAGGAAGATAAAGTTTTGTGAATTAAAGGTCTTAAAATTTCAAGAAGATTGGATTAGGGTAATTTTTCCTAATTTAAGAGTAAAAGTTACTAAGTTTAGTATCTCCACCCATAAATTGGGCTTTTACCTATAGACACTTCATATAGAGTTTTTCCACTTCACATAAGTTTCTAGCAAGCCCATTGGATAACCTAAGCAAGAAATAAAACATAGACTTGGACTAGGATATAGTAATTGGACCAATAGTCCAAAAATTATGAAAATGTGACTAAGCCCTCCAAGAAAGGTAGAATTTTATCCAAAGCAAAGAAAATGGGTAGGAATAAGCCCATAATGGGTAGGAGTAAGCCCAAATCCAAGAGGAAAAATAAAATAAAATAAATTAGGTGATGATATAATAATGTAATAATAATAATGATTAGGTTACATGGCATTAAGACAAAAATTTAGCAAGTGGTGTGATTCTACATTCATCATTTTGGCAAGTGGCATGATAATACAAGGCTTTAGGACAAAAACATCTATATCCTACACTCATAATTTTAGCAAGTGGTATGATAATACATGGCATTAGGACAAAACATTCATATCCCACACAAATAATATCAACCAAATAATGGAGATTCAAGGGCTAGAAATTTGCCACCTAAAAAGGCAAACCTATCATACTTGTTTAAGACAAAATAAATTGGAAATGAATCCCTAAATCAAAGGGACCATGTCCCTTATCTTAAGAATATATCATCATAATTTTCAAAATACAAATCTCCTTTTCCTATGCATATCTTGACTAAGGAAGAGGAAGACAAGAACATAAGTTGATTGTTTTCCAAAAATTCAACAAAGTGTATCCTAATTGTGATAAGGTAGACCCATGATCATGAAAGTTGAATTATTTGGTGGTCTATATAAGAAAACCCACCCTTACAACATTAGAATTTCGTCCAAGTGAGGGAGAGAAAAAATAGAAGCAACGTAGAGTGAGGAAAGGAGAGGAAGAAAGGAAGAAATAGGAAGGAGAAGTCTAGGGGACTAAGTGCTCTTAGAACTTTGATGATTGGTCATGATGTTGCTATATCATGTTGCATATTGATCTTGCATGTGATGTTTGTTTGAATACTTAGACTGGTATAGAAAGTTCTGCATAGGTATGGCTATGGGTTGCAAAATTTTTAGCTTCTGTGTTTTAATTTCAGGGAATTATCTGTAGGGAATCAAAATAAATGGTTAACATAATAATTAAAGATATATGTGTCATGGATGCTTAGCCACTGGAATCATTCAATTTGGAGTCCATATGAGGTAGATATGGTCTGATTACTAAGTAAAGGTCAGAAAATGGTTCATCAGGGAAGAATATGTTAGGATAGCTTCTGTATTTTAATTTCTGGGAATTAGATGTGTGTAATTAAAATAATTGGTTAACATAAAAATTATAGCTATATGTGTCACGGAATTTTAGCCACTGGAATCATTCAATTTGGAGTCCATATGAGGAAGATATGAGCTGACTAGTAGTCAAAGGTCAGAAAATGGTTCATCAGGGAAGAATATGTTAGGATAGTTTCTGTATTTTAATTTCTACGAATTATCTGTATGGAATTAAAATAAATGCTTAACATAAGAATTATAGATATGTGTGTCACGGATTTTTAGCCACTGGAATCACTCAAATTGGAGTCCATATGAGGTAGATATGCTCTGATTATTTGGTAGAGTTCAGAACCTATCTGAGAAGAAATAACTTGTACATTTAGGGAGTAATATCTCCTTGATTTCATAATATTTCGCTACAATGTTCAACATAATAGTTTTATATAATAGTTTTATCTTGAAATTGACACCAAGATCACCTACATCGGAGTTCAATTGAGGGAGTTATGCTCTGATTAGTAAGAGAAGGTTAGATATGATGAAAACCTGCATCAAGAAAAGAAAGAAATAAAATTAATATTTAAAGAAGAAGACGAATCTTATAAATGACTAGTATATGCCATAGTCATTGCCATTGTATGAACTTCTTACCTTCTTAAGTGCAAAATTCTGACATGGAAATATTTTATAAAGTGATATTTGAAATGGTTATGTTCATGGCATGATTACCAATGATTTATGGTAATAGTTATATTTTGATGAACATACTTGTTATTGAAAGCATATTTTTGGCTATCATTGTGAAAAGAAAAGAAATGGGCACGGTCACATGGCAATCCGTGTGGTGCACTAGTAGGGGACGCCCTACCAACGATTATGATCATGTTAATGAGAAACGAAGAGAAAGTGGGCCATGTCGGACAGAGCGAGAAAATCCCGTATCGGAGATTAGAGGATACTCACCCTAACCGGGGTAGCTTGAAATGAGAATAAGTTGATGGGCATCATATGATATTCTAAAAATAGTTAATCCTGTCATACATATCATTACTGTATGATTCTTATGTGCATAGATATAATGCATTCATGTGACCAAAGATATTTTCTGTAGTTTATACAGCTGAACATGACATTGTGAGCTCTATTGATGATGATTTATTGTTAAACTTACTGGGATTTAATTCTCACTATATTTCCATATCATATTCAGAAAATTAGTTATGCAGCTTTTTCTATGGCTCTGACTTTTAGTGCACATTGGATGAAGTTACTTTATGTTGGGCAGATCTCAGAATCAAATAAGATTTTTGTGGTCGAGTTGGCTCAGATCCCGGTGAAGGTGCAACCACCCGCACCTGTATCTCCAGAATTGGTCAACCAAAATAAACAAGATGTAAATATCTATTTGTTTGATATGTTGCATGTACGTTTTGATTAATGACGTGTATCTGAACTCAATGTTGTATAATAATACAGAAAAAAAAGGCTGTTACACTAGTTGTTTACCTCTTATTATATTCTTCCCTCTGGTATTTCTATACATAACTGAGAACTCTCTGTTCCGCTTCCACTGAGTTCGCCTCTCCTTTTCATCCTCAACTGTTTTTAGACTTATCGCCAGCATCTGAAATTTATTTACCAACGGGGCATATTCCCGAATCTCTAGTGCCACCACAACATTTCTTAGCTCTGGGTTCAGTCCTGATTCAAACTTCACTGCCTTCCAAGCTTCTTCTGGATTATTCTTCAAAGTACTTGAGAACTTAGATAATTATTCAAATTTGGTAATATAGTGCTCAATGGTCCCATTTCCCTGTCTAAGCTGAAGAAATTCAATCTCTTTCTCAACTCTCACATTACCGGGAAAATATTTGTTCAGAAAAGTCTCTCGGAACAAGTGCCATGTAATTTCCCTATCTTGATGTACCAGTAACTCTTTGGCTCCTCTCCACCAGTATTCAGCTTTTTCCTTATGCATATATGTCTCAAAATTGACCTTCTGCTCATCAGAACAATTTAGAACTTCAAAAATCTTCTCGAGTTCTGTCAGCCATCTCTCAGGAACTATTAGGTCATATGCACCCACAAAAGACGGAGGCCACGCTCCCATAAATTCAGACCATCAATTACCATTTCCAATTCTGTTTCCATTTCAGTTTCTTTCATTTCCCCTAACCTCGTCATTATTATTAATATTCTGAAGGTGCTGCAGAATCTAATTCGTAGCAGCAGCCTGAGCTTGAATAGCTGTGGCTATGTTATTTAAAGTAGCATCTGTACTGCCTGGCAAATTCCTTCTTGGTGGTGCCATAACTTACTATATTAGTAAAGCAAATATTAGTCACTATTGAGGTGATCAAGCTCAACAGTAGTTTAAAATTTTACAGTAGTTATCACACTACACAAAATTATAAATAGGAAATACTAGTACTTTCCTATTGAATTTATTTGCTACCTTACATAACGTTTCCACATAACTATTCAAGACTCCTCTAAGTCAATCTAGGTGACCACCCACCTCATGGTCGCCTAAGATCGACCGACTCTGATACCAACTTTGTAACGTCCGGGTTTTTTTTTCACTATACGCATGTTAAATACGCCATATGTATAAACACAATATATATATATATACATATTTATTACAAACCTCATACATGTTATAATTATACAATACAACATTTCAAAACATAATATACATGCTTACATATATATTACAAACCTCACACATGTTATATTTATACAATACAACATTTCAGTACATAAATAAGAGTCTTTATACAGCACTTCACCCTTGAAATACAAAGGGTGAGGAGGTGGTCTAGATCTCCATCAGTAATGGCATTTTGTGTTGCATCTCATTTCTTTTTATTTGAACATAACACCACAATAATAGTGAGAACAAATGTTCCTAGTAGACTTAACATAAACAAAATATGATGAGAAAATAGGAGTTATGTTCAGCTGTATAAGCTACAATGAAATATCAAAATTTTGAGATAAAATCATAATTTTGTTTATGCATAATTATCATACTACACATGCACTGGAAGTCCATTTTTTTTTAATGCTCAACCCTATCACGGCTTTTAATTTACTCATTTGCTATATGCACAGTGACCGATCGAATACAGTCATAATAAGTGATAAGGGAATGTGAGTACATCACCCTCCTGCCCCCTCACATTACCACTGACACCCGGTTGGAGCGGCCCTCCCTTGGTTCACTCAGGCAAATAGGGCGTCCCCTACTCGGTACCATCTCAAGCCATACAACCCGTCGATATTCATCCATACATATAAATGTATATATATAAATTCATATTCATCAAATACGATATATAACTATCAAGCAACTCGTCATGAGCTTTACGCTTGCCATTTAATTACTTTCATAATATGATGTATCATTTTTATACCAAATGAATAATAATCATTCATCACATACCAATATTCAATATAATTCATTTTCAATCAAATAAAGAAAAAGAGTAATTTGTGATACCAAAATCATCATTTTAAAAATATTTTTCATGAATATATGTTTCTTAAAAATATTACAACAAACAAGATTATTTTTAGGCATAAAAATTGAAAAGTATGATAATCCAGCACCCAACATGGCCTGGTCATGTTCAAAACACGGCCATGCTTGAAAAATACTTCAAACATGCTTAAAAACAGCCCCGAACACGGCCTACCCATGCTGAAGCAACCCAGGCTGTTTTGTGACCTTTCTTTGCTTATTCAATCTTATCTATCTCATACGAACTCCGAGTGAGGTCATTTCAAATCTTATAGAAATCTAGGACAATTATCTACAACTTTTGTGTTTATAGTTTCTTCATATTCTTTACAGATTTTTCTCAGAAAATTAAAACAAAAATGCTTATTTTTACTATCCTGAATTCCGACGTCTACTCAATTAATCAGCCATATCTCCCTCATATTAACTCCAACTTAAGTAATTCCAAAGCCTATAGATCCGTGAGACATATCTACAATTCATATGTTCACCAATTCTTTAAAACCCTTACCGAATTTTCTCAAAATTCCAAAAAAATAAGCTTCCCAATTATTCCAAAATTCAGCTTAATTTATCTTCTCCTTTGATTTTCTTTTATATAATCCCATGCACCCATATGCATGTCCAAACATCCAAAACAAAATTTCATATGAATATCCAAACCACATGTTATCCAAAATCACATCTAAACAAATCTAAAAATGTAAATATAATTTTGTACAAAATTCTTTAATAAATGTTAAACCTACCTCAAATTCTTTTAAACTCGGTGCTTGATTTCTTGATTTCTCTTTCCTCTTCCTTCTCCTTCTTCTTCCTCTTTCTCTTCTTCCTCTTTCTCTTTTTCTTCTTCCCCTTTTCTCTTCTTCCCCTTTCTTCTTCTCCTTTTCTTTTTCCTCTCTTTCCTTCTGACACTTCCCCCCTTCTCCTTCTTATCTTTCCATTATTTTATTATTATTATTTTTTCTTACCTACCCCTACCTACCACCTCTTTATCTCCAAAATGCCCATCCCATCATCCATTATTTACACCAATGCCATCCTCCATAAATTACATAAATTAAATCTATTTTAATGAAATTACATAAATGCCATTTTAACCATTCCTACTATTTTATTTGACTTAATTAAAATAATTTAATCCTCCCATGAGATCCAAAATCCTTTCTCCTCTTTGAAAGAAATAAATTTCAATTAGTAACATAAGAAAAAAATCGAGGATGTTACATCCTTCGTATATTAAGAGTGTTTTGTGACTCCTCCGCATGTGCATTCTCTACTCGATCTAACCATTCATGAACCTGCTTCATCTTCACTCTCAAAACTCTTCTTATCTCACTTACTGAAGCTTCTATCATCAACTTTGGATCCACCATTCCCGACACACCTTCGGAAGTATTTTTGTCTTTGTTGTGTGACATGATTTTCCTGCAAAAACAATCTTAGACTACAGAAATAATCTCGCAACACTAACTGTTTCTCTCAAGATTAATGGCACACACACTCGTGTTTACTCAAATTTGGCTTTTACTCTCTTATAAGCTCTCACACTCTCTTGCATTTTTCCTCTCTTAGTCCCCTCTTTCAGTTCTTTATTAAACTCAAACAAAAATCTTCTTGCAACAATCCAAACTCAACTAATAGAATACAAAGAGTAAAGGAAGAAGAAAAAGAACAGAATTTTAAGAAAGAAAGGGAACAAAGCAATAGAACTTTAGGAAAAACAAGAAATTAAGGACAAGATAAGCCATTGAATAAGAAAAATTGTAACATCCGTAATTTCGTTTCATGTATTAATACAAGTACAGAAGTATTCAAAGTAACATCCCTAATTTCGTTTCTTTTATTAATAAAGATACATAAATATTTAATTAAGGAAATAAAATTTATTAGACAATTTTTAGATATCTAAGGAAATATAATCCTTAGAAATTCTTCACCTTATGTGTATGCATAGAAAATGTTCTAACATTAAGGGAATAGGTAAAGAGAGAAAACCTAAGAGGAAAAATTAGAAATAACATAACAAAGAAAGGCGAAATTCTGGGGTAAGGAAGATAAATTTTTGTGAAGTAAGTAAAGGTATTAAAATTTCAAAAAGATTGGATTAGGGTAATTTTTCCTAATTCAAGAGTTAGAGTTACTAAGTTTAACATCTCCATCCATAAATTGGGCTTTCACCTATGGACACTTCATATAGAGTTTTTCCACTTCACATGAATTTTTTAGCAAGCCAATAATAGGATAGCCCAAGAAAGAAATAAAACATAGACTTGGACTAATATATAGAAATTGGATTGGTAGCCTAAAAATCATGAAAATGTGACTAAGCCTATTATGAAAGGTAGAATTTTAGCCAAAGTAAAGGAAATGGGCAAGAATGAGCCCAAATCCAAGAGAAAAAAATAAAAATAAAAAATAAAAATAAAAATAATGTGATGAAATAATAGTGTAATCAAGATTAGGTGACATGGTATTAAGACAAAAAAATTCAGTAAGTGGTGTGATAAATATCTATATTCTACACTCATAATTTTAGCAAGTGGTGTAATAATACATGGTATTAGGACAAAACATCTATATCCCACACTCATATTTTTAGCAAGTGGTATAATAATACATGGCATTTAGACAAAATATCCCTATCCTACACAAATAATTTTAGCCTAGCAAGAGAGATTCAAGGGCTAGAAACTTGCCACTCAGAAAGGAAAATCCATCATACTTGTATAAGACAAAAGAAAAAGGAAATGAATCCCTAAATTAAAGGGACCTTGTCCCTTGTCTTAAGAACATTTTATCATGATTTTCAAAATACAAATATTCTTTTGCTATGCATATTTTGACTAAGGCAGAGGAAGACAAGAACATGAGTTGTCTTTCCCCTAAAAAACAATCAAGTGCATCCTAATTGTGATAAGGTAGACCCATGATCATGAAAGGTGAATTATTTGATAGTCTATTTAAGCAAAACCCACCCTTATAACATTAGAATTTAGTCCAAGTAAGGGAGAGGAAAAACATAAGCAAGGTAGAGTGAGGAAAGATGAGGAAAAGAGGAAGGAGAAGTCTAGAGGACTAAGTGCTCAAGGTAAGTTAGCTAAATCTCCACTTGAATCCATCTTTTATCTTCATTCTTAAGGTTCAAAAAACTCACTCTCTTTCTCTTATTTAAGGTGCTAGAAAAGTTAAGGGAAGGGAGGAATCTTGCTACTTCCTTTAAGAGGAAACAAGAAAACGAATTCACTAAGTAAGGTAGAAAGATCCTTAGGTAGGTTTAACAATATTTCTTTTTGAAAAGTTTTGAAATTTGTAACATTTATATGGAATTTTGATCTTAGAACTTTGATGATTGGTCATGGATGTTGCTATATCATGTTACATATTGATCTTGCATGTGATGTATGTTTGAATACTTAGGCTGGTGTAGATAGTTCTGCATAGGTATGGCTTTGGGTGGCAAAATTTTAAGCTTCTATTTTTAAAATTATGGGAAGAATTGGTAAGAAATTAAAATAAATGGTTAACATGAAAAATATAGATCTATGTATCACAGATATTTAGCCACTAGAATCACTCAATTTAGCGTCCATATGAGGTAGATATGGTCTGATTAGTAAGTAGTGGTCAAAACATTATTAATCAGGGAAGAATCTGTTATGAAAGTTTTTGTGTTTGAATTTCTGGGAACATTCTGTAGGGAATTAAAATAACTAGTTAACATAAAGAGTATAGATATATGTGTCAAAAAATGTGAGCCACTGGAATCACTCAATTTGGAATTCTTATGAGAGAGATATGGACAAATTAGTAAGTAGAGGTCAGAACCTACCCGAGAAGGAATAACCTATCACTTGAGGGAGTAATATTGCTAAGAATCTTTAATATTTGGCTAAACTATTTAACATAATTGTTTTAAATAATTGTTTTATCTTTAAATTGACACCAATATCACCTAAATCAGAATTAAAATGAGGGATTTATGCTTTAATTAGTAAGAGAAGGTCAGATAGGATGAAAACCTACATCAAGAAAATAAAGAGATAAAAATAATATTTAAAAAAAAGAATCTTATAAATGAAAATAATAAATGACTAGTATATGACATAGTCATTTCCATTGCATGAACTTCGTACCATCTTAAGTGTGTAATTTTGACATGAAAATATTTTATAAAGTGATATTTTAAACGATTATGTTCATAGCATGATTACCAATGATTTTTGGTAATAATTATATTTTGATGGGAGTTTTATGAACATACTTGTTATTAAAATAATATTTTTAGCTATTATTGTGAAAAGAAAAAAAATGAGCACGGTCACATGGTAATCCGTATGGTGCACCAGTAGGGGACGCCCTACCAACGGTTATGATTATGTTAATGAGAAAAGAAAGAGAAAGTGTGCCATTTTGGACGGAGCGAGAAAAGCCCGTACCGGAGAGTAGAAAATACTCACCCTGACCAGGGTAGCTTGATATGAGAATAAATTGATAGCCAGCATATGATATTTTGAAAATAGTTAATCTTACCATACATGTCATTACTGTATGATTTTCATGGGCATATATAAAGTGCATTCATATGACCAAATATTTTTGCTGTAGCTTATACAGATGAACATGATGTGATGATCTATATTGATGATGATTATGATTTATTGTTGAACCTACTAGGATTTAATTTTCACTATTTTTCCATATCATGTTTAGAAGATTAACTATGCAGCTATTCTCCATGACACTTATTATTGTTGTACGTTGGATCAAGCTGCCATACCTTGAGCAACTACCGATTATATCGGATATATCTATAATAGACATGATTGAGATTCCGGTAGAAGTGCCGCCGCTAGCACTAGTGTCCTCGGAAGTAGTCTGCATGGATGATTAGGGTTAATATGTATATGTTAGACTTTTGTACATATATTTTTAAATTAATGATGTGTACGTAAACTCAGTATTGTATAAATTAAATAAATGTTATTTTGAGTTAAGTTGTAACGAGGTAATAACTTCACGGAATTTTACAAATATAGAAAAAAATTTGTTACATAAATGGAGTTGTTATAAAAATCACAACAAGAAGCAACTAGAATAGAAAGAAATCAATGACTAGAGAAAAGGAAACAATTGAGATAGAAAAAATGACCAAAGTAAGAAAAACAAATGAAATAAAAGATCAAAGCAAGAAAAAAAAAATTGATGCAATTAGAATTACTAGATCACTTTTTTTTAAAGATCAGATTGCAAAGTCTAGGTAGAAAACTTGAATTTTAACAATAATGGGTTCTAATTTTTTTTTCAAAATTCTACACTAATTTTTTCCTTTTTTTTAATTCCGATTTTTTTTGAATTTTTTTTCTTCAGATATGCACTTGAACTAGTAACACCAGAAATAAAACGAAAATTAGAAGATAAGAAGAATGAAGAACCCAGAAAAAAAAAAGATACAAGATAGTAAGATGGAATAATAATAAGAAAACAAATAGGATATATCAAACTTGATTTGGAACTTAGTCTTTTATACCAAATGATATGAACCCCTGATATGAACCTCACCAAGAGTAGTGAAACCCAGAATCAATATAGGATCCAATAGGAAGGATCATGTTCTAATTTAGATTTATAACAAAATAAATACAAACAAAAATGACCTTGACCCGTTATCTATAAAGAGATAAGAACCAAAAGTATAAGAAATATTGTAAACATGACACTCAAGAAAAGAGAATAAGATTGTGAGTGATAAGTCTTTAACACTTTTGGACCTTTGAGTGGAGCATTGCCACTTCTTAATTAAGTCTTTATGGTAGTGACTTGGAATGAATCACTTCCTCATAACTACTTTCATCTCCTCCCACGTCTCGATAGTCCTTTCTCCATTTCGTCTCCTATTTAAAATCGATTGATCCCACCAAATAATAGCAAAGTCAGTAAATTCCTTGGAAACCAACGTTACCTTTTTCAACTCAAAATAATTATAACAATCAAACAGCAACTCCATCTTTCTCTCTCATTTTAGATAAGTTTCGAGGTCATTTTTGCCTTAAAATGATGGAGCCTTCATATTAATACTACCCAAGTTATTATTTTTCCAATTCCTAACTTCTCTAAACCTCCCACCATATTTTCTACTATTAATACTCAAATCATTGTCATCTTCATCAAAACCATCTCCATAATACTCTCCACCTTTAAAACTCACTTTCGTCGGTTGAACTCTCTTTCTCCTACGCAAATTAAGAGTATTTTGTGACTGCTCTATATGTTCATTCTCTACCCGATCTAAATGTTCATAAACTTGTTCTATCTCCTCTTTCAAAAATTGCCTCATCTCGCTCACTAAAGCTTTCATCATCAACTTTGGATCCACCATCCCTTACACACCTTCAGAAGTATTTTTGTCTTTGTTGTGTGACATGATTTTCTTGCAAAAACAATGTTGGACTACAAAAAAAATCACACAACACTAACTCACGTGTTTCTCTCGAGATTATGGCACTCACACTCGTGTTTACTCAAATTTGGTTTACCCTCTTAGAAGCTCTCACACACTCTTGCATTTTTCCTCTCTTAGTCTCCCCTCTTTCAGTTCTTTATTGAACTCAAAAAAACTCAAACAAAAATCTTCTTGCAACAATCTAAACTCAACTAATAGAATACAAAGAGTAAAGGAAGAAGAAAAAGAACATAATTTTAAGAAACAAAGGGAACAAAGCAATAGAACTTTAGGAAAAAAATCAAAATTAGAGACTAGCAATTGAATAAGAAAAATCACAACAAGAAGCAACTATAATAGAAAGAAATAAATGACTAGAGGAAAGGAAACGATTGAGATAGGAAAATTAACCAAAGTAAGAAAAGCAAATGAAATAAAAGATCAAAGAAAAAAAAATTGATGCAATCAGAATTTTTGGATCACTTTTTTTTTTAAAGATCAAATTGCAAAATGTACGTGGAATACTTGAATTTCAACAATAATGGGTTCTAATTTTTTTCCAATTTATTTTTCTTTTTATTTTTTATTTTTTTTCAGATATGCATTGGAATTAGGAACACTAGAAATAAAACAAAAATTAGAAGATAAGAAGAATGAAGAACATAGAAGAAAAAAAAGATACAAGATAGTAAGATGGAATAATAATAAGAAAACAAATAAGATAGATCAAACCTAATTTAGAACTTAGTATCTGATACCAAATGATGTGAACCCCTGATATGAACCTAACCAAAAGTAGTGAGACTCAGAATCAATATGGGATCCAATAGGACGAATCGTGTTCTAATTCAGATTTATAACATAATAAATTAAAAGAAAAATGACCTTAACCCATTATCTATAAAGAGATAAGAAACAAAGGTATAAGAAATATTGCAGACGCCATATTGAAGAAAGAGAAAGAAGATTGTGAGTGATAAGTCTTACTTAAACGCTACAAGAAAATCTTGATAAGTTTAGAAAATTCTTTGAAGAACCAAAGAGAAAACACTCTCAATATTATCTATATTGTTCAAGAGTCTAACATGCCTATTTATAGGCCAATAACCTAAACTAACAAGGAAAACTACATAGGAAACTCTTATAGGGCTAGGAAAGTTAAAAATAGGAAATTCTTTTAGAAACTATCAAATAGGAAACTCCTACAGGGCAAGGAAAATCAGAAATAGAAAACTCTTCTAAAAACTATCAAATAGGAAACTTTCCTAGTCAAATAAAAAAACACTACTAATAAATAAATCAGAAAAAAAAATCGTAGGCTAAATTGGGCTATTAAATAAATCCATTATTTTGGGCCTATATTCAGTTTTTAGCCTTTAATCTTCTTGTACTTTATGTCCATATTCAGATTAGCTGGTCTTAACCTATAGTTAAGTGGATTTTAATGATATGGACTAGTCTTGACTCTTCGTTAGTAGTCTTGCAGATATCTCCTTGTTAGGCCTCTAAAACTAGACCATTAAATGCTTCTTTAAATCTTTTAGCTCTAGCTCTTATGACAGGTCCACTTAGGACTTCAAGCAGGTCTGCAATCCATTTCCATTCGTTAGCCGTGCTCACATCATTCCCCTCCTCTTGAAAAGGATTTGTCCTCAAATCAACACCTACATAAAAAAGAGTTAAATCAATAACTTTGAAACACACACTAACATTATCATTAATTCGAAGATCTAGCTTGTAGGCATTGATATTGATTCTTTCAATCACTTGAAATAAACCATATTCTCTTCAAAGTAGTTTCTAATGCCTTTGAGGTAGGATCATTTCCTTTCTCATAAGCAACCAAACCCAATCTCCAGGCTCAAATACAATTCTTTTGTGTCCCTTTTTAGGTTTATTGACATAGTACTTAATTTTTTACTCAATGTCTTGCCTTGACTTCTTATATATTTGCTTTACAAAATTGGATTTCTTCCAAACCTCTAAGTTAACACGCTCAATACTCCTACATGCAATCTCACAATTTTCTTGAAAAATAAATCAGCAATATAAGATGAATCATCAGTTTTATGATATGGTATAAAATTTTTCATTTTAGAAAACCTATCAACAACCACATATATAGAATTGCTACCCTTTTTTGACCAAGGTAAATCCAACTTAAAATTCATAGATATGTCAACCCAATTTTCATTATGTAGCGACCGGTTTTATATATATATATATATAGCAATTGATAATGTAACATCCCGTAATTTTTAGATATTTTTCTTATAAATTCTTCACCTTACGTATATGCGTAGAAATGTTCTAATATTAACGGAATAGGTAAAGAAATAAAACATAAGAGGAAATATTAGAAAAAAATTAATTAAGGAAATAAAATTTATTAGACAATATTTTAGATATCTAAGGAAATATAATCCTTAGAAATTCTTCACCTTATGTATATGCATAGAAAATGTTTCTAACATGAAGAGAACAAATAAAGAAGGAAAATCTAATAGGAAAGAAATTAGAAATAACATACTAAAGAGATGCAAAATTCTTGGATAAGGAAGATAAATTTTTAGAAACAAGTAAAGGTCTTAAAAATTTCAAGAACATTGAATTAGGGTAATTTTTCCTAATTCAAGAATTAGAGTTACTAAGTTTAAAATCATTACCCATACATTGGGCTTTTACCTATGGACACTTCATATAGAGTTTTTCCACTTCACATAAGTTTCTAGCAAGCCATTGGATAACCTAAGCAAGAAATAAAACATAGACTTGGACTAGGATATAGTAATTGGACCAATAGCCCAAAAATTATGAAAATGTGACCAAGCCCTCCAAGAAAGGTAGAATTTTATTCAAAGCAAAGAAAATGGGTAGGAATAAGCCCATAATGGGTAGAAATAAGCCCAAATCCCAGAGGAAAAATAAAATAAAATAAATTAGATGATGATATAATAATAATAATAATAAAGATTAGGTTACATGGCATTAAGACAAAAATTTAGCAAGTGGTGTGATTCTACATTCATCATTTAGGCAAGTGGCATGATAATACAAGGCTTTAGGACAAAGACATCTATATCCTACAATCATAATTTTATCAAGTGGTATGATAATACATGGCATTAGGATAAAACTTTCCTATTCCACACAAATAATATCAACCAAATAATGGAGATTCAAGGGCTAGAAATTTGCCACCTAAAAAGGCAAACCTGTCATACTTGTTTAAGACAAAAGAAAATGGAAAAGAATCCTTAAATCAAAGGGACCTTGTCCCTTATCTTAAGAACATATCATCATAATTTTCAAAATACAAATCTTCTTTTCCTATGCATATCTTGACTAAGGAAGAGGAAGACAAGAACATAAGTTGTTTGTTTTCCAAACATTCAACAAAGTGTATCTTAATTGTGATAAGGTAGACCCATGATCATTAAAGGTGAATTATTTGGTGGTCTATATAAGAAAACCCACCCTTACAACATTATAATTTCGTCCAAGTGAGGGAGAGGAAAAATAGAAGCAAGGTAGAGTGAGGAAAGGAGAGGAGGAAAGGAAGAAAGAGGATGGAGAAGTCTAGGGGACTAAATGCTCCAGGTAAGTTTAACAATATTTTTTTTTGAAAAAAACTTTTGAAACTCATAATATTTATATGAGATTTTGATCTTAGAACTTTGATGATTGGTCATGGATGTTGTTATATCATGTTACATATTGATCTTGCATGTGATGTATGTTTGAATACTTAGGTTGGTGTAGATAGTTCTGCATGAGTATGGCTATGGTTGATAGAATTTTAAGTTTTGGTGTTTTAATTTATGGGAAAAATATGTAAGGAATTAAAATAAATGGTTAACATAAGAATTAAAGATATATGTGTCACGGATTTTTATCCACTGGAATCATTCAATTTGGAGTCCATATGTGGTAGATATGGTCCGATTAGTAGTCAAAGTCAGAAAATGGTTCATCAGGGAAGAATATGTTAGGACAGCTTCTGTATTGTAATTTCTAGAAATTATCTGTATGGAATTAAAATAAATGGTTAACATAATAATTATAGCTATGTGTGTCATGGATTTTAAGCCACTGGAATCATTCAATTTGGAGTCCATATGAGGAAGATATGAGCTTATTAGTAGTCAAAGGTCAGAAAATGGTTCATCAGGGAAGATTATGTTAGGACAGCTTCTGTATTTTAATTTCTGGGAATTATCTGTATGGAATTAAAATAAATGGTTAACATAAGAATTATAGCTGTGTGTCATGGATTTTTAGCCATTGGAATCATTCAATTTGGAGTCCATATGAGGAAGATATGAGCTTATTAGTAGTCAAAGGTCTGAAAATGGTTCATCAGGGAAGAATATGTTAGGACAGCTTCTGTATTTTAATTTCTGGGAATTATTGGTATGGAATTAAAATAAATGGTTAACATAAGAATTATAGATATGTGTGTTACGGAGTTTTAGCCACTGGAATCACTCAAGTTGGAGTCCATATGAGGTAGATATGGTCCAATTAGTAGGTAGAGGTCAGAACCTATCCGAGAAGAAATAGCCTATACATTTAGGAAGTAATATCACCTTGATTTCTTAATTTTTCACTACAATGTTCAACATAATAGTTTTAGATAATTGTTTTATCTTGAAATTGACACCAAGATTACCTACATCAGAGTTAAATTGAGGGAGTTATGCTCTGATTAGTAAGAGAAGTTTAGATAGGATGAAAACCTGCATTAAGAAAATAAAGAAATAAAATTAGTATTTAAAAAAGAAGACAAATCTTAATAAATGACTAGTATAGCCATAGCCATTTCCATTGTATGAACTTCTTACCATCTTAAGTGTGAAATTCTGACATGAAAATATTTTATAAAGTGATATTTGAAATGGTTATGTTCATGGCATGATTACCAATGATTTATGGTAATAGTTATATTTTGATGAACATACTTGTTATTGAAAGCATATTTTTGGCTATCATTGTGAAAAGAAAAGAAATGAGCACGGTCACATGGCAATCCGTGTTGTGCACCAGTAGGGGACGCCCTACCAACGGTTATGATCATGTTAATGAGAAAAGAAAGAGAAAGTGGGCCATGTCGGACGGAGCGAGAAAAGCCCGTACCGGAGAGTAGAGGATACTCACCCTGACCGGGGTAGCTTGAAATGAGAATAAGTTGATGGCCATCGTATGATATTCTAAAAATAGTTAATCATATCATACATATTATTACAGTATGATTCTTATATGCATAGATATAATGCATTCATGTGACCAAAGATATTTTCTGTAGTTTATACAGCTGAACATGACGTTATGAGCTATATTGATGATGATTTATTGTTGAACTTACTGGGATTTAATTCTCACTATATTTCCATATCATGTTCAGAAAATTAGTTATGCAGCTTTTTCTATGGCTCTGGCTTTTAGTGCACATTAGATCGACTTACTTTATGTTGGGCAGATCTCAGAATCAAATAAGATATTTATGGTCGAGTTGGCTCAGATCCCAGTGAAGGTGCAACCAACCGCACCTGTATCTCTGGAATTGGTCAACCAAAAAAAACAAGATGTAAATATCTATGTGTTTGATATGTTATATGTACGCTTTGATTAATGACGTGTATGTGAACTCAATATTGTATAATAATAATAATAATAAAAAGGTTGTTACAAATAACACATTCCAAGCAGCGAACCACACACATTTATATAAGCAGCTAATATTCCATTATCATAATATTCGAACTACATTAGATTTTAATATTTACAGATAAGCGACACTGAGACACATAACTACATCAACTTAACAATGAACCCTATACCGCACATCTCTCCTAGGTGTAAAGAGTGGAGGAGGTGGTGCTAGCATTAGGATCTGTACATGGCATCGCTATCCACTAGATCTTCTATGATCAAGTGCACAGAAGCAGCTAGCGTAATGTTGCTCTTATCTGAACATAACACCAACAATAATGAGAACAGAAGTTCCCAATAGGTTTAACATTAAAAGCATCATACACTAAATAAGGAAAACACAGTGTTATGTCCAGCTATATAAACTATAGAAAACATTCTCTCTTTGTATATGATAAAATAATGAGAATGTATAGCATGCTTTCATATTCAATAGACATGTTATGCATCAATATCAGGCATGTATAATAACCAGGTTATACTTCAATAATATGCTTGTATATCTATCTTTGTAGTTCTTTCATGTAGGGTGACTAATCGTCTGCAGCCACATCTCAACACTCAGTGACTAATCGTCTGTAGCCACATCTCAACACTCAGTGACTACTTGTCTGTAGCCACGAGTTCAACCATCTACATCAACATGATATAACCATGTATACATTAAACAACTCACCTTTATCATTATGCTTGCCATACACAATTAACTTCGTCTCTTCATACAATCATTATGTAACAACCCCTCTATCATCATATAATAATGTACACATCATATTCTTTAATTATCATGACCATCACAATAGGATTATGCATTAACCAAGCACATCACTAATATCATGCATAATATCATCACCATATTATTTAAAAAATATGTATTAATACACTTATCAACAATGCATACCTTATATCATGTAATCCTCTTGCATTGATATACTAGCATAGGCATCAAATCAATATGCATTTCATCCATGCGTTGCACATCTATCTCATAATAAAAGAATGGAACTAACACTACAATGTATCATACATATATCTCTTATGAAATTTACTTACATATGTATCATCAATACATAACAAATTCACTTGCATAGGTCTCATTAATATGTATTTTTATCCATACATTAAACATACATCTCATCAATATGCAATATGTGACTTAATTTCTCATAATAAAAGGATATAATTCATACTACAATGCATCATTAAAAAGGTATTTATTTCTATTTTAGTCTCTCTTAACATTATCCATTCATTGAAGTTCATTTAGAACCTTCAAAATGCAAAACAGAGCAATTCCAGCTTCAAGCACGGCCTGGCCGTGTCACCAAGCATGGTCGTGCTTCAAGCTGTGCAAACATACATTAAACATACATCTCATAAATATGAAATATGTGACTTAATTTCTCATAATAAAAGGATATAATTCACACTACAATGCATAATTAAAAATGTATTTATTTGTATTTTATTCTCCCTTAACATCATCCATTCATTGGAGTTCATTTAGAGCCTTCAAAATGCAAAACAGCGCAATTCCAGCCTCAAGCAAGGCATGGCCGTGTCACAAAGCACGCCGTACTTCAAGTTGTGCAAACCGTCCTGAAAAATCATAAAACACCTAGAAGCACGGTTGTACTTCGGGTTTTCCCTACAGTCCAGATTTTCATCTAGCCAGACCTTCTCTTACTAAAAAGAACATAACTCTCTCATTATAACTCCGATTAAGGTGATTTTGGTGTCTATGGAAATCTAAGACAATTATCTACAACTGTTATGTTTACTACATTAACAGATTAGAAATAGAGACAGGTTAAAATGGTGTGCGAATATAGCATCGGGATTGTGTACGTTAAATCTGACCTTTCTTCACTCATAAAGGGATATCTCTTTCATTTCAAATCCGATCAAGGTGATTCCAAAGGCATTAGAAATAGAAGAAACAGGGTTACAACTAATATGTTAGAAATATTTCTAGATTCGACATAAATTAGAACCAACAGAACCAACCATTCAGACCATCAATTTTCACCCTTTTCAAGCAAATTTCAGCATACCCATGCATAATCTATGCATCCAAACTCTCACTTTCATTGCCAAACATAAATATACATGATAAATCATCAAAAGAGGATATTTGAAACACTTATAAATCATTCAAAATACATGAAATTCCATGAAAATATGAATAATGTTAAACCTACCAAACAAGAGATTCTTTCTCTTGTCACACCTTCCTTGGATTTCCTCCTTTGATCACTCTTCTTCCTTCCTTTCTTTACAAATCCTTGGACCTTCACCTTGTGTCTTTCTCTCTCCTCTCTCTCTCTCTCTCTCTCTCTTCTTTTCCTTCCTCTCCTTCTCTCAGTCTCTCTCCCTTCTCCTCTTTTTCTTAGCAGCTACCTCCCTCTTGCTTCACCTTTTGGCCTACTTCTTCTCCAAGCTAAGACTTGGTCAAGTCAAGGCTTCCTCTCCAAGTCAAGACTTTGCCAAGTCAAGGCTTCCTCTCCAAGCCAAGACTTTGCCAAGTCAAGGCTTCCTCTCCAAGCCATCCCTCTCCCCTTCTCTCCCTTGGGTTAGTCGACTTACCCCTTGTGTTAAGCAAAGATAATATATTTTATTTCATCTTCCTCAACAAGCCATCATCCTCCTATCTCAAGACCTTACTTTATCTAACTACTACACTCTTGCATCCCATCACAATTGAACTATGCCATTAGATAAGGCTTTCTTTGGTTGTAGCAAAATTCCACCAAATGCTTTAATTCCACTTTATCCTTTTTCTAAGGTTTCATCGATGTTCCATTTCATTCTCTTCACTATTGAGAATTATTTTCCACTTATTAAAATCAGGGATGTTAGACATTACGTATGTATAAAGGAGCATATAAACCACGAGGTTTCATCTTAAACTTAGCTTGTCTACAAGTTAAAAAATGTTCACATATTCCTTTTGCATCATGTTTCATTTGTAGAACATCTAAAGTCTTAGATATGCCAAAATGCCACATTAAACCACCTCCATGAGCTTCCCTAACAAGCAAATCATGCAATGAATATTTAGGCATACACAATTTATTTTCTCTAAATAGAAATTTATTATGTTCAAAGAACTTATCAAATGCCACTTTCTCACATGGATTGAGAACATTACCCTACAAAAAAGAAATTTCAATATTGGGTAAATAAGAGTTAAGCTCATTAATACAATCATTGGCAAAATTGAAAGTAAAGCATTTTTTTATCACACTTTCTCTTGCATAAAAATTCATTTGTTTTCTCTCGATTTTTCTTTTAATAACCCAATTGGTTCTTTTAATTTCTCCATCAATTTTTTCAGCCTTTCTCTCATTTTCTCTCTTAATTTTCTCAGCCTCTATCTCTTTTTCTTTCATAATTTTCTCAACCTCTCTCTATTTTTCTCTTTTAATTCTCTCATCCTCTATCTCTTTTTCTATCACAATTTTCTCGATCTCTCTCTCTTTTTCTCTCTTAATTTTCTTGTCCTCTCTCTCTCTTTTTATCATACTTTTTCTTTCCTCTATCTCTTTTTCTCTAATAATTTTCTCTGCATCTCTATCTTTTTCTCTCTTAATTTTTTTCACTCATTTTCTTTTCTTCACTCTCTTTCCGATTAACTTTCGTAGCCCTATAGGAGTTTCCTATGTAGTTTTCCTTGTTAGTCTAGGTTATTGGCCTGTAAATAGTCATGTATACCCTTGAACAAAACAAATTATCATTTATAATATTGAGAGTGTTTTCTCTTTGGTTCTTCAAAGAACTTTTCTGAACTTATTAAGATTTTTCTTGTGGTGTTCAAGCAAGACTTATCACTCACAATCTTCTTCTCTTTTCTTGAGCATGGCATCTTCAATATTTTCTTATACCTTCGGTTCTTATCTCTTTATAGATAACGGGTCAAGGTCATTTTCTTTTAATTTATTTTGTTATAAATTTGATTAGAACACAATCATTCCAATCGGATCCCATATTTATCCTGGGTCTTACTACTCTTGGTGAGGTTCATATAAGGGGTTCACATAATTAATGATGAGATCATGGCTAGGGATGACAAATAGAAATGGAATGCAGACCCGCTATAAGTCCTAGTTGGACCTATCACAAGAACTCGGGTTAAAATATTCAAAAAAGCACTTAATGGTCTAATTCTAGAGGCCCATCAAGGAGAAAATTGCAAGACTACTAAAGAAGAGTCAAGACTAGTCCATATCATTAAAATTAACTTGAATATGGGTCAAGACCCGCTAATCTGAATATGGACCTAAACTACAACAAGATTGAAGGCTAAAACCTGAATATAGGCCCAAAATAATGGATTTATTTAATGGCCTAATTTAGCCTACTTTTTATTTATTTATTTATTAGTAGTGTTTTTTTATTTGACTAGGAAAGTTTCCTATTTGATAGTTTTTGGAAGAGTTTCCTATTTCTAATTTTCCTTCCCCTCTAGGAGTTTTCTATTTAATAAGTTCTAAAAGAGTTTCCTATTTTTAACTTTCCTAGCCCTATAGGAGTTTCCTATGTAGTTTTCCTTGTTAGTCTAGGTTATTGGCATATAAATAGGCATGTATACTCTTGAACAAAACAGATTATCATTTATATTATTGAGAGTGTTTTCTCTTTGGTTCTTTGAGGAACTTTTCTAAACTTATCAAGATTTTTCTTGTGGTGTTCAAGCAAGACTTATCACTCACAATCTTCTTCTATTTTCTTGAGTGTAGCATCTTTAATATTTTCTTATACCTTTGGTTCTTATCTCTTTATAGATAACAGGTCAAGGTCATTTTCTTTTAATTTATTCTTTTATAAATCTGATTAGAACACGATCATTCCAATCAGATCCCATATTGATTCTGGGTCTCACTGCTCTTAATGAGGTTCATATTAGACGTTCACATCATTTGGTATCAAAGCTTAAGTTCTAAGTCAAGTTTGATCTATCCTATTTGTTTCCTTATTATTATTTCATCTTACTATCTTGTATCTTTTTTTTTTCTGTGTTCTTCATTCTTCTTATCTTTTCATTTTCGTTTTATTTCTAGTTCTCTTAGTTCAAGTGCATATTTGAAAAAAAAAGGAATTAAAAAAAAAGAAAAAAATTGAAATTTAAAAAAAGGAAAAAAAGTGCAGAATTCTAAAAAAAAAAAGAAATCCGAAAAAAATTAGAACCCATTATTGTTGAAATTCAAGTTTCCACTTAGATTTTGCAATTTGATCTTTAAAAAAAAGTGATCTAGTAATTCTAATTGCATCAATTCTTTTTTTTTCTCGCTTTGATATTTGTTTTTCTTATTTTGGTTATTTTTCCTATCACAATTGTTTTCTTTCCTCTAGTCATTGATTTCTTTCTATTCTAGTTGCTTCTTGTTGTGATTTTTTCTTATTCAATTGGTTATCTTGTCTTTATTTTCGTTTTTTTCCTAGTGATTTTTCATGCATGCACACTGAATTTCACAGCAAGTGTAATGGGTGCTCTTATATTCATGGAAGGCACAAACACACTGTTAAATCATGGGTATTAATGCAAATAAATAAAAAATGTAGAGTAAATAACCCAAGAAAAGCATATATAAAATCTAATGAATTAGAGTTGTCAATGATGCAAAATGAATATGTGAACAGCTTTTAACTTGCAGAAAAGCTAAATTTAAGATGAAACCTCATGGTTTATATGCTCCTTTATACATACGTAATGAACCTTAGGTTAACATATCTATGAATTTTAAGTTGGATTTACCTCGGTCAAAAAAGGGTAGCAATTCTATATATGTGGTTGTTGATAGGTTTTCCAAAATGAAACATTTTATACCATATCATAACATCGATGATGCATCTTATATTGCTTATTTGTTTTTTGAAAAAATTGTGAGATTGCATGATATGCCTAGGAGTATTGAGCGTGTTAACTTAGAGGGTTGGAAGAAAGCCGATTTTGTTAAGCAAATCTATAAGAAGGCAAGGCAAGACATTAAGAGAAAAATTAAGTGCTATGTCAACAAACCTAAAAAGGGACACAAAAGAATTGTATTTGAGCTTGGAGATTGGGTTTGGTTGCATATGAGAAAGGAAAAGATTCTACCTCAAAGGCATTTGAAATTACTTCAAAGAGAATATGGTTTATTTCAAGTGATTGAAAGAATCAATATCAATGCCTACAAGCTAGATCTTCCAAGTAATGATAATGTTAATGTGTGTTTCAAAGTTATTGATTTAACTCTTTTTTATGTAGGTGCTGATTTAAAGACAAATCCTTTTCAAGAGGAGTGGAATGATGTGAGCACAACCAGTGAATAGAAATGGAATGCAGACCTACTTGAAGTCCCAAGTGGACCTGTAATAAGAGCTCAGGTTAAAAGATTTAAAGAAGCATTTAATGGTCTAATTCTAGAGGCCCAATAAGGAGATACCTGCATTACTACAAAAGAAGAGCTAAAACTGGTTCATATAATTAAAATCCACTTAAATATGGGTCAAGACCCGCTAATATGAATATGGACCTCAAGTGCAAGATTGAAGGTTAAAAACTAAATATAGGCCCAAAATAATGGATTTATTTAATGACCCAATTTAGCCAATGTTTTTTTTTCTGATTTATTTATTAGTAGTGTTTTTTTTATTTGACTAGGAGAGTTTTCTATTTGATAGTTTTTGGAAGAGTTTTCTATTTCTAATTTTCCTTGCCCTGTAAGAGTTTCCTATTTAATAGTTTCTAAAAGAGTTTCCTATTTTTAACTTTCCTAGCCCTATAGGAGTTTCCTATGTAGTTTTCTTTGTTAGTCTAGGTTATTGGCCTATAAATAGGCATGTCTACTCTTGAACAATACAGATTATCATTTATATTATTGAGAGTGTTTTCTCTTTGGTTCTTTAAAGAACTTTTCTGAACTTATCAAGATTTTTCTTGTAGCGTTTAAGCAAGACTTATCACTCACATTCTTTTTCTCTTTTCTTGAGTGTGGCGTCTTCAATAATTTTTCATACATTTGGTTCTTATCTCTTTATAGATAACGGGTCAACATCATTTTCTTTTAATTTAATTTGTTATAAATTTGATTAGAACATGATCCTTCTAATCGGATCCCATATTGGTTTCGGGTCTCACTGCTGTTGGCGAGGTTCATATCAGGGGTTTACATCCTTTGGTATGAGAGCCTAAGTTCTAAATCAGGTTTGATCTATCCTATTTGTTTTCTTATTATTATTCCATCTTACTATCTTGTATTCTTTTTTCTGTGTTCTTCATTCTTCTTATCTTTTAATTTTCATTTTCACTCATATGTATGATTATTATTGAAATACTTTTGTTAAGAGACATATTGTTAAAAGGGTGGAAGGGTAAAGCATGGAATGAGAAGAAGAACGAAGCTGAAAATAAATATTTGCAAAATAAAAAAGGAAACAAATATGTGAATGAGGAGAAAAGGAGAAAAAAAAAAACGAATGAAGTAATGGAATGAAAAATAAGTTTGGGAGAAAAACCCTTGATAAATTCTAGAAGCTCTACAAAAAAACTTACAATGATCATGTGTATTTGGATGATTTGAGCTTAGTTTAATATCCTTTATCCTACCTTGAACCCAAGCCACTTTACTAGCTTTAGGAAGCCCTATTGATCCTAGGGGTGGTGCTTAGCCTACATTAGTGGAGAGTGACGTGAATAATAAGTATATAGAAATCCTAAAATTTCAATTATCTAGAGATCTACCCTTAAAGTATTGAGTTACATAAACTCATCTGAGTGGAAGAAGTTAAGTGTCATAAGGTTATTCACACACACATTCAGGATCCAAAAGGGTGAAATATAAATTGCATTTGAGTTGAGTTTGTAATAACTCCATTTATTTACATATATACATATATGTATATTTCTAAAATTCCATGAAGTCATTACCTTCATACTTCTAACTATTTAACACATAATAACATTCAATTCAATTAACCAAACATGATTAAGGTTTCTGAAATGCCATTAACACTTATACAATTCTGGGTTCACGTACACATTATTAATCAAAATATAAGTACAAAAATCACACACATATAAGTCTACATTTTATTTATCCATATTGACTAATTCCAGAGATACGGGTACGGGTGGTTGCACCTTCACCGGGATCTTAGACAACTCGACCCATCGTACGCTAAAAGTCGGTCATAGAGAATATCTGCATAACTTAGTTTTCTGAACATGATATGGAAATAAAGTGAGAAATAAATCACAGTAGGTTCAACAATAAATAATTATCAATAATGCTTGTCATGTCATGTTCATTTGTATAAGCTACAGCAATTATCTTTAGGTCACATGAATGCACTTTATCTATGCACATGAAAATCATACAATTATGACATGTTGGCATGAATAACTATTTTCAGAATATCATATAATGGATATCAACTTGTTTTCATACGAAGCTACCCCGATCAGGGTGAGTTCTTTCTACTCTCTGGTACGGGCTTCTCTCGCTCCGTCTGACATGGCACACTTACTTTTCTCATTAACATAATCATAGCTGTGGGTAGGGTGTCCCCTGTTGGTGCACCACACGGACCGCTATGTGACTGTGCTCATTTCTTTTCTTTTCTTTTCAAATTAGTAGCCAAAAATATGATTTCAATAACAAGTATGTTCATTATACTCACATGCCATAATTTTTCATCAAAATATAATTATTACCAAAAATCATTGGTAATCATGCCATAAACATAATCGCTTCAAATATCACTTTATTTCTTCTCGGGTAGGTTCAGACCTCAACTTACTAATCGGACCATATCTCCCTCAAACAAACTCCAATTGAGGTGATTCTAAAGCCTATAAAACGCTAAGACAGTTATATACAACTTTTATATTTATCATTGCTTCAGATGCCTTACTAATTACTCCAAAAAAATCAAAAATCAAAATGCTTACATTTACCACCCTGGATTCTAGACTAATTCTGACCTTTACTCATTAATCAGCCATATCTCTCTCATATGGACTCCGAATTAAGTAATTTCAGAGCCTATAGATCTGTGATACATATATATATATATTTATTATGTTAACCATTTCCTTTAATTCAGTAACATATTTTTCCCAAAAATTCAAACACAGAAGCATACTTAACAGATTATTCCCTGGTTTGCTTGTTTATGATATTTGCTTACTAATCTGACCATATCTCCCTCATATTGATTCCAATTTGAATGATTCCAATGGCTAAAAATTCGTGATCATATATCTACATTTATCATGTTAAGAATGTCTTTTAATTCCCTACAGATTTATCCAAGAAATTCAAACACACAAGCATACCTGACAGATTCTTCACTAGTTAACCATTTTCTGACCACTGCATACATCACTACAAGAAAAAATAGATTCAGTGATAAGTTTTCAATGGCGACTAAAAAATTCATCACTGAAAGATACCATTTTGTGGCGACTTATCAATGTCGTCACTGAAAGGTAGATTTTCATTGACGACCCTAGTAAGTCGTCACTGAAAGATACCTTTGAGTGGCGACTAAGCTTAGTCACCACTAAAAGGTTGACTCTTAATAATAAAAAAAAGCGGCAAAATCATTTTACTCCTGCAAACCCTCCTCTTTTTTTCTTCATTTCTTCCTCCTATGAACACACTCCTCTTTGTTTGCTTCATTTCTTCCTCCCGCGAACCCTCCACTCTATTTTCTTCGTTTCGTCCTCCCGTGAACTCTATTTCTTCCTCTTGTGAAACCTCCACCTTCCACAGACTAGAGAGAGTTGCACAAAAAACCCACCACATTTTCCATAGAGAAACCCATCGTAAAACTCTTAGAACCCCCAAAATCGTGAACCATTGTCGAGGTGGCTACCATGAAGATCAATGTTCCACTATAGTTTGTCGTAGCAGAGTAGAGAAGCATCTCAAGTGAGTATTTTTTCCAATTCATCTTTGTATTGTGATTTTGATTTGATTCAGTTTTGGGGTTCCTTTAATTCTTTGTTTTTGTACTGTCTTAGAACTCTCTACCCACAAAAAAGAGTCACACAGAAAACCCTATTGTGTTTGCACAGAGACCTATCCTATGCCATGAACCATTACCCGGGTGGCTGTTGTGAAGAACAATATTCTACTACAGTTTTCCGTAGGACTATAGTGAAGCATCTTAGGTGAGTATTTTCTCCAATTTGTCTATGTATTTTCATTTACCTTTGATTTAGTTGGGGGGTTTCTCTTTTTTGGTTGGATTTGATGCGTTTAGGGGTTTTGTTTTGGATTTGAGCTGGGTTTTGTTTTGGTATTATACTTAGTTTAATCTTTTGCATCAATTTCAGATGTTGGGTATTTTTTCCAAACCTCGAATAAGTTATTGAGTGGGTAATAGGATGACAAATGATGCTATTATTTGTTGTCACCTTATGGTTGCAGAGCTCCTGTCATATGTTATCAGTTGGAAATTTTATTACAAAAGCAAAAACTTGCTCTTTTAAGATCAAGGTTTAGTATTGCAATTAAGACAGGGACAGTAAGGTACTTGGTGGTGCTATGTGTAACAACCTTTTTTTTTCTTTATTATTATACAATATTGAGTTCACATACACGCCATTAATCAAAACGTACATGCAACATATCAAACACATAGATATTTACATCTTGTTTATTTTGGTTGACCAATTCCAGAGATACAGGTGCGGGTGGTTGCACCTTCACCGGGATCTGAGCCAACTCGACCACAAACATCTTATTTGATTATGAGATTTTCCCAACATAAAGTAACTCGATCCAATGTGCACTAAAAGGCAGAGCTATAGAAAATCTGCATAACTAATTTTCTGAACATGATATGGAAATATAGTGAGAATTAAATCCTAGTAAATTTAACAATAAATCATCATTAATATAGCTCATCACGTCATGTTCAGTTATATAAACTATAAAAAATATCTTTGGTCACATGAATGCATTACATCTATGCACATAAGAATCATACAGTAATGATATGTATGACAGGATTAACTATTTTAAGAATATCATATGATGGCCATCAACTTACTCTCATTTCAAGCTACCCCGGTCAGGGTGAGTATCCTCTACTCTCCGGTACGGGCTTTTCTCGCTCCGTCCTACATGGCCCACTTTCTCTTTCTTTTCTCATTAACATGATCATAACCGTTGGTAGGGCGTCCCCTACTGGTGCATCACACGGATTGCCATGTGACTGTGCTCATTTCTTTTCTTTTCACAATGATAGCCAAAAATATGCTTTCAATAACAAGTATGTTCATCAAAATATAACAATTACCATAAATCATTGGTAATCATGCCATGAACATAACCATTTCAAATATCACTTTATAAAATATTTCCATGTCATAATTTCACACTTAAGATGGTAAGAAGTTCATACAACGGCAATGGCTATGGCATATGCTAGTCATTTATTATTTTCATTTATAAGATTCGTTTTTTTTTAAATATTAATTTTATTCCTTTATTTTCTTGATGCAAGTTTTCATCACATCTAATCTTCTCTTACTAATCAGAGCATAACTCCCACAATTGAACTCTGATGTAGGTGATCTTGTTGTCAATTTCAAGATAAAACAATTATCTAAAACTATTATGTTGAACAATTTAGCGAAATATTAAGACATCAAAGTGATATTACTCCCTCAAAGTACAGGTTAGTTCCTCTCGGATAGGTTCTGACCTTTACCTACTAATCTATCCATATCTCCCTCATAAGAATTCCAAATTAAGTGATTCCAGTGGTTAAAAATCCAAAACACATATATCTATAATTCATATGTTAACTATTTATTTTAATTTTTTATAGAGTGGTCCCAGAAATTGAAATACTGAAGTTATCCTAACATATTCTTCCCTGATGAACCATTTTCTGACCTTTGCTTACTAATCGGACCATATCTACCTCATATGGACTCCAAATTGAATGATTCTAGTGGATACAAATCCGTGACACATATATATTTAATTCTTATGTTAACCATTTATTTTAATTCCCAACATATAATTCTCAGAAATTAAAATACCAAAGCTATCCTAACATATTCTTCCCTGATGACCAATTTTCTGACCTTTGACTACTAATCGGCTCTTATCTTCCTCATATGGACTCCAAATCGAATGATTCCAATGGTCAAAAATCTGTGACACATATATCTTTAATTCTTATGTTAACCATATATTTTAATTCCATACAGATAATTTTCAGAAATTAAAATACAAAACTATCCTAACATATTCTTCCCTGATGAACCATCTTCTGACCTTTGCCTACTAATTGGCTCATATCTCCCTCATATGGATTCCAAATGGAATGATTCAAGTGGATTCAAATCCGTGACACATATATCTTTAATTCTTATGTTAACCATTTATTTTAAGTCCATACAAATAATTCCCAAAAATTGAAATACAGAAACTATCCTAACATATTCTTCCCTGATGAACCATTTTCTGACCTTTGCCTACTAATCGGCTTATATCTCCCTCATATGGACTCCAAATTGAATGATTCCAGTGTCTAAATATCCGTGACACATATGTATTTAATTCTTATGTTAACCATTTACTTTAATTCCCTACAGATAATTCCCAGAAATTAAAACACAGAAGCTTAAAATTTTGCCACCATAGCCATACCTATGCAGAACTTTCTATACCAGCCTAAGTATTCAAACATACATCACATGCAAGATCAATATGTAACATGATATAGCAATATCCATGACCAATCATCAAAGTTCTAAGTTCAAAATCTCATATAAATATTATAAGTTTCAAAAGTTTTCTTCAAAAATAAATATTGTTAAACTTACCTGGAGCACTTAGTCCCTTAGACTTCTCCTTCCTCTTTCTTCCTTTTTTCCTTTCCTTTCCTCACTCTACCTTGCTTCTATTTTCCCTCTTCCTCACTTGGACAAAATTCTAATGTTGTAAGGGTGGGTTTTCTTATATAGAACACCAAATAATTCACCTTTCATGGGTCTACCTTATCACAATTAGGATACACTTTGTTGAATTTTTGGAAAACAAACAACTTATGTTCTTGTCTTCCTCTTCCTTAGTCAATATATGCATAGGAAAAGGAGATTTGTATTTTAAAAATTATTATGATATGTTCTTAAGATAAGGGACAAGGTCCCTTTGATTTAGGGATTCATTTCCATTTTCTTTTGTCTTAAACAAGTATGATAGGTTTGCCTTTTTAGGTGGCAAATTTCTAGCCCTTGAATCTCCATTATTTGGTTGATATTATTTGTGTGGGATAGGAATGTTTTGTCCTAATACCATGTATTATCATACCACTTGCTAAAATTATGAGTGTAGGATATAGATGTTTTTGTCCTAAAGCCTTGTATTATTATGCCACTTGCCAAAATGATGAATGTAGAATCATACCACTTGCTAAATTTTTGTCTTAATGCCATGTAACCTAATCTTTATTATTATTACATTATTATATCATCACCTAATTTATTTTATTTTATTTTTCCTCTTGGATTTGGGCTTATTCCTACCCATCATGGGCTTATTCCTACCTATTTTCTTTGCTTTGGATAAAATTCTACCTTTCTTGGAGGGCTTGGTCACATTTCATAATTTTTGGGCTATTGGTCCAATTACTATATCCTAGTCCAAGTCTATGTTTTATTTCTTGCTTAGGTTATCCAATGGTCTTGCTAGAAACTTATGTGAAGTAGAAAAACTCTATATGAAGTGTCCATAGGTAAAAGCCCAATTTATGGGTGGAGATACTAAACTTAGTAACTTTTTCTCTTAAATTAAGAAAAATTACCCTAATCCGATCTTCTTGAAATTTTAAGACCTTTACTTCACAAAAATTTATCTTCCTTACCTAAGAATTTCACCTTTCTTTACCATGTTTATTTCTAATATTTCCTCTTAGGTTTTCTTTCTTTACCTATTCCATTAATATTAGAACATTTCTACGCATATATGTAAGGTGAAGAATTTATAAGGAAAATATTTAAAAATTACGGGATGTTACACTATGTTTTCAGCACATTGCGAAGATGCAAAAGCTAGCATCCAAGTCAAACATTTTTTTATTTTAATTTATTTTATTGGTGAAATGGGTGAGCTAATTTAGTCACGGTTCTACTTATGGGATTCAAGTTGTGGTCTTTGGTTTTATCTTTTATTCTAGTTTCTTCCTGCAGAATGTAGCAAAGCAGTTTATAGTGCATTTGCTTTAATCATTTCCTCGTTTCATTTCTATTAAAAACAGAGGTGTTAAAAGTTGTTTGGATGACTTTTACCATTTTTTTCCTCACAATTGAATGTGCATTTGTTGACATAGTGTTTCTAAAACATCTTGTATGAACAAGTTTATGATTTTTTTCTTTTTCTTTTTCTTACTTAGTTTTATATGATGTTGGTATGAAATATCTCCTAGACCTAGTAAATATTCTATGCAAATTTTGTGATTGGGTTTCTTCCATCTTTTTGTTTATAATTTTTATTTAGGCTATATGAAACAATCAGTAGGATTTATGAACTTGTTACTTGATTCTATGACTGACTGAGTGATGTTCCCCTAGACCTTCGCCTTCCAATTATGTGAAAGGCATAAATTATTTAAAGTGTCACTTTTTGTTTTGCATTCACAGCCATATCATACTTCCTACTCAGAGACCTCTGGGTACTATTTTGCCATAATTGGGCAATTCTCTTGTAGAGTACTTTGGAATTTGGTCCTATCCATAGAATCTATTGATGTTTATTGCATAGGACCTTTTTTCTAGAACCTTCATCACTCTGAGTGAAGTCATGGGTGAATATTATAGATTAGTTCATACATGACATGGGTTAATATTATATTTAAGTCTAGCTACACAATTAGATTGAATATAGTACTGGATAAGTACATACCTTCTTCTTCACTATCTTTACCATTTCATGTTAAATATCCTGATCAATGATATGCTATTTCTAAATGTAAATGATGGATGCAACCTAAATGTAAATGATATAGCACTGGTAATTGTAAATGTAAATGATATATTACATCCTACTGAATATAGTACTGGTTTTAGTGATAATCATGGATGCAACCTAAATGTAAATGATATCCTGCTCAATATTCTACTCAATATTCTACTATTGTTTCTCTTCTGCTTGAACTTGGACAGCCATGAGAAAGGAGATACATGAGAGATAAATAAGGGTCTAGATGAAGGTGGTGGAGAAGATTTTCTTCTACCCCAACTCATCATTTTGCCGCTGACAAGATAGAAATCTAGTGTTTTGACTTGGTTAAGGTTGGAAAGGAGAAATGAGTAGAAGAACTGAAATGTATGATGCTAGTGGGAGAGAATCGTAGCAGTTAATTAGGAGGAGGGTTAGGGTGCTAAACAGAGATGTGGGTTTCTCACTGGTTTTTCTGTTGTATTTCAAAGGAGATTTTTGCTCAGTTTCTGGGACCACTTGTCCACTTTTCCTCCATTTTTTTTTGTATTGGTAAATGATTTGTGACCAGGAGAGGACCTATTTTTAAGGCCCACGAAACAGCAATAGTATAGTAGCTAATTTATTGTTAATTTTTTTCCAGTTGTAGTGATATCCTGCTCATTATTCTACTATTGTTTCTCTTTTGCTTGAACTTGGACAGCCATAAGAAAGGAGATACATGAGAGATAAAGAAGGGTCTAGATAAAGGTGGTGGAAAAGATTTTATTCTACTCCAACTCGTCATTTTGCTATTGAAAACATAGAATTCTAGTGTTTTAACTTGGTTAAGGTTGGAAAGGAGAAATGAGCAGAACTAAAATGCAGGATGCTAGTGGGAGAGAATTGTAGTAGTTAATTAGGAGGATGGTTAGGGTGTTAAACAGGGACGTGGGTTTCTCACTAGTTTTTCTGCTGTATTTCAAAGGATACTTTTACTTAATTTATGGGACCACTCATCCATGTTTCGCCCATTTTTGTTTGTATTGGTAAATGATTTGTGACCAAGAGGGAACTTATTTTTAGGCCCATGAAACAGCAATAGTATAGTAGATAAAAATGTTATTATTTTCCAGAACTTAGTACCTATTTTTTACTACATAACTGCCTTTCACATATGCGGTTATTTCTTATTAGTCAGATTTGATTATCTTTTAAATACAAGGAATAGTAGTGAAAACATATTACTTTAACTGTTGAAAAAAATGGTGGTTGATCTCATAAGACAATGAATGGTTACTTATATATATATATATATATATATATATATATATATATATATATATATATATATATATATATATATATATATATATAGAATGAGTAATTTCAAATTAATTTATTGTTAACTTTTAAATAAATAAAAATTCTACTATTTTTAATTTATTGTTAATTTTTTTCCAATTGTAGTGATATGTTGCTCAATATTCTACTATTGTTTCTCTTCTGCTTGAACTTGGACAGCCATGAGAAATGGATGCAACCTAAATGTTAATGATAGATATGTATCTTTATATGTTTACTATTAACTTTCTTCCCCCATAATGTGGTCAAACAATGTGGATAGGTCAGAATTAAAGTTCATGAACCAGCCAAGTTTTTTGTTCTTCACTATGATTTAAGTGAATTATAATATTATCTTAGTGTCTCTTACACCTTAAACTTAGAGATTATATATTAGATAGATTATTCTCTTCTTTATTATATCTCTTTAATGCAGAACTTGTTTGGAATAGTTTATACTTTCTTAGAGCATATAAGAAATTTATTCCAACAAGTCTGAACATTGCCAACCAATAGTATAATACCTTGCCACCACAAAATGAATAAGGATACCACAATCATACTCTAGACTAATATCTATTAGATGTTTATTCTATATCAACTACAGGGTATAAATTAAAGATAATGCCTTAACAATTGAAAGATTAATAACATGAACTATTGCACAACCATCTAAAACAAAACCTGAAGAATTTTGACAAATAATTCCTATAGCAGCCTACTTTGAAGAGATATAAGACGATCCATCAATATTAATTTTAAGTTGCCCAGTGAGAGAAAAAGTCCACTGGAAACATTCTTGGAAAACCCATTCACATCTTTCTTTCCATATAAACCAATATGTAAAAGCAATAAGAAATTTGACCTTCTCATCCAAATCCTTCATTTAAACAAAAATCTTAAAACACCATAAATCAAAAAGATCCACACACATATTTTCATTGCAAAATGATAAAGGATTAGCAAACTAGACCTTAATAACCCAACTACAAAATAACAATATACATCCATCTATAGTGAGGATGAATAAAATTGATTAGGTGGTAACTTTTTGGTAACTTTTTTATTTTGAAATTTTAGATGGAATGTATTTGATAGTATCCATGTTTTAGTCATTATTGACATTGTCATTAAATTCAAAGAAAGATGACTACCATTACAAAGTGGTTCAATTTTTTTTTAAAACAAAACCACAACCAATAGGTTATGGTTCACTTTATTTTTGGAATAGAATGAAGCCCAACTTTGAAGTACTAGAATTACAAAGTGGTTAATTATTTAGCAAAGTTGTATATTAATAGGACTTTGATGATGGCTAATGGATGGTTTCCCATTGAAGAGCATAACATGAAATTTTTCATCCTTATTAAGTCTAAAGTTGTAGGCCCTCATTCTATACTATTTTGTTGGAACCTTATCTAGAGTTCTAGACCAATGGTTTGAACTCATTTCTTTGTTGGATCATCTATGCATGCAAGACCAGTGATATTGCATGCTCTCTTACATAAAAAAATTTCTTCCTAGGATTATGATAAATGAACGTGATCTTAACTACCTCTTTGTATTTATCTTTCTCTAATAGTTTTGGAAATATGTGTCCATTTTTTATACATTTGGCAACACGATTCCATTTTATTTCAGCACTATATATACACTTTATTGTGCCTAAATACTTTGTTATTTTTCTTTTCCAATTGCTCACTTTGACTCTGGCCAAAATTGTAGGAAATTTAATGGATAAGAGTTGGTTGAAAATTGGAAATAGAGCTGATCGAAGGTACATAAAAGGAGTGGATGAATTTCTTGAGTGGGCATACAGTCAACCGAGGGTAGGCAGTAGAGTAAGGTGCCCATGTAAAAAATGTAGAAACGTGGTGTTCAAGGTTAGACATGAAGTACAGTTTTATATGTTAAAGAATGGTTTTTGGCAATCTTACGAGGTTTGGGATCGCCATGGAGAAGTTGCAGGGACAACTTCATATCCCATTGATGAAGGGAATGCTCATTTAGAAGACTTTTTTGAGGTGGATGATATTACTATAATGATACATGATGCATATGGAGTTGCAAACACAGAGGAGATGAATACTAATGTAGAAAACAATGAAGAGCCAAATTTTCATGGAAAAAAGTTTTATCAATTACTGCAAGATGCCAAAACAAGTCTATATCCAAGTTGTGAGAAGGTGTCAAAGTTATTGTTCATTATTATGCTACTTAATTTAAAGTGTCTTAATCATTGGAGCAATAAGTTTGTGGACATGTTGTTAGACTTATTTAAAGAAGTATTGCCAGAGGGTGACCAAGTACCTAATTCCTATTATGAAGCCAAGAAGATTGTTCAAGACTTGGGGTTAGACTACACAAAAATAGATGCATGTCAGAATGACTGCATTCTGTACAGGAAAGAACATGCTACTGCACAATCATGCCCTGCATTCAAATTGTCTAGATGGAAATCAAATGGGCAGATAGGTAAAAAAGAAGCACACAAAGTGTTGCGATATTTTCCAATAAAACCTAGGTTGCAAGGACTATACATGGCAACACACACTGCAAAAGACATGAGATGGCATAGAGAGGAACGTGTAGATGATGGTGTGTTAAGGCACCCAGCTGACTCCATTGCTTGGAAGTCTTTTGATGAGCAATATCCTAATTTCACAATGGATCCTAGAAATGTTAGGATGCGGTTAGTAAGTGATGGGTTTCAACTACATGAAAATATGAGTGCCAACCATAGTATTTGGCCAGTTGTTCTTGTGCTATATAACTTGGCCCCCTGGAAATGTATGAAACAACCGTACTTCATGATGACACTTCTTATCCCAGGCCCTAAGTCTCTAGGAGACGATATAGATGTATATATATTTGGACCAATGATTGATGAACTTAAAGAATTATGGGAGGTGGGAGTGAAGACGTATGATGCTTATTCACAGTTAAATTTCAATATGCGAGTTGTAATCATGTGGACAATAAATGATTTTCCTGTGTATGGAAATCTTGCAGGTTGGTCAACAAAAGGAAAATTGGCATGTCATTGTTGCAACAAAGATACTCACTCTGTATCATTAAGAATCCAATTATGTTATATGGGCCATCGTCGCTTCTTGCCAGCTAATCATCTTTGGCGGCGAAATAGGAGGGCATTTAATGGTAAGGTGGAAATCAATGACACACTGACGTCTTTAACTAGTGAGGAAGTGCTTCAACAACTAGAACTCTTACCCAATGTGACGTTTGGAAAAGGGAAGAAGCGAACGCGCAACCAGTCAGTTGTTGCTTATAATTGGAAGAAGAAGAGCATATTCTTCCAACTGCCTTATTGGAGCACACTTTTACTGCGACATAATCTTGATGTCATGCATATTGAGAGAAATGTGTCAGACAACATTGTGTCAACGGTGATGGATATGGCTGGAAAGACGAAGGACACAGTGAAGAGCCGCTACGATTTGGTGGACATGGGAATTAGGCCAGGTTTGCACCCTGTTAAGCAAGGAAATAATATTTTACTACCAGCGGCATCTTATGTGTTATCACCACAAGAGAAGTTGAAGGTCTGCAACTTTTTAGCCCAGTTAAAAGTTCTTGATGCATTCTCTTCAAACATTTCAAGGTGTGTCAATGTGGCAAAGACAAAGATATATGGACTAAAGTGTCATGACCATCACATATTATTGCAAGAGGTATTTTCAGTTGTGATTTGTGGGTTGTTGCTTAAGGAGGTGAGTGATCCTATAGTGGAGTTGGCACAATTTTTCAAGATTTTGTGCTCAAAATGCTTAACTATAGAAGACTTGGATTCAATTAAAAACAAATTTTCATTACCTTGTGCAAATTGGAAATTGTGTTTCCTCCAGCATTCTTTGATGTCATGGTCCATCTTCCTGTCCAGTTAGTAAGAGAGGCAAAGATTGCAGGGCTTGTCCAATATCATTGGATGTATCCAATTGAGAGGTAACACTAGCAAACCTATACTAATTTATTAAGCTGCGTTGACTACTAAACTCAAATAATTTTGACTTGCATTTATAGGTATCTACAGACGTTGAAATCATATGTTTGTAATAAAGTTCGTCCTGAAGGCTCAATTGCTAAAGGCTATTTAATTGATGAAAGCTTGATATTCTGCTCAAGATATTTGAGCAATATCCCAACAAAATTCAATAGAGCTACAAGGAATGATGATGAAAATATGACAGCTTCTAGGAGATCAATATTTGCCCAAAGTGGACAATTAAGAGGTGCTGCCAAAGCAACTTTACTATCTAACAAAAAATTTGATCAAGCGTGTCTATACGTGCTACAAAATAATGAAAAAGTTTGGCCGTTCATAGAGTACGTATATTATACTTTGTTGACAATTAAATTATTGGTAAACCAAACTCTAATAGATGTAACGACACAATTTGTAGAGAGCACAAAAGGAAGCTTCAAACACATGCATCAAATGTTGATTCAAGGCATATTAAAGAGTTTTCTCAGTGGTTTAATCACCTAGTGAGTGTCTTTTAATTAGGTCAACTAGTGCATTATATTATATGTCATGTCATAACCTTCCAATGTTGTTAATTTTTTTTAAGTTACGAAGTCAGGTTCACATTGGTAAGAAGACGATGAGCTACTTAGTTTAGCCATTGGTCCTCAAAAAGTAGTATACAGATATAGAACAATTTTGGTCAATGGGTTTAGATTTCATACTAGAGATTGTGAAGCTTAAAGAAAAACTCAAAATAGCGGAGTCCTTATGAGGGGAGATGATTCAGATCCTGAGAAAGAATATTATGGCATCCTCGAGGATATTTATGAGTTCTCTTACGTGGGGGATAGGAAAATACATCTCTTTAAGTGTCATTGGTCGGATGTTGCTCATTTAGGAAGGGGATATAAAGTCGACAGATATGGATATACAAGTGTGAATTCTCGTTCTTCGCTGAATATGAATGAGCCATTTGTCATGGCATCTCAAGCAGAACAAGTATTCTATTTGAATGATATTGTCGATCAAAATTGGCTTGTTGTTGTGAAAACAAGTCCCTACGACCTTTATAACTTGCCTTGTGAAGAGGATGTAGGTGAAGAATTATCTACTGAAGATGCTTACCAACAGGATGAGGTTGAATGTAATGAGTTCATTCACAACGATGATCAGAATGACATTGCAGTAGTATTATTGCAAGAGGATATTAAACCTCAAAGTGTTAGTCACCAGAGAGAGGGAAGAAGTGTTAGGGAAGTTGATTTCATCAATGACGATGAAGAAGATCAGATCATGGACACAGAAAGTGATGAATGAGACTTTTTATCTGAAGAATCTATTTGAAGACTTAGTGTTAGCGCATTGTTGCTATATATACATATAATTTATAGCTTTGTATTGAATTCTTCGCACATTTTGTTTTGTATTAAATTCCACATTGTTTTGTATTGAATTCCACATTGTTTGGTATTGAATTGTTTGCATTTTTAGCCTAAGGAGGTGTTTAACTGACAATATGATTTGTTTTATTTGCAGCAAGTTGATATTTAATCATGGCAGGAAGAGGAAGAGGTGGATGAGGTGGTGGTGGGGGCAGACGTGTCACACAAGATAGTTGTAACGACGAAACCCCACTGCTGAGCATAAAGCCCCACCATGGGGAGACAGAGGCACAACTCACCACACCTACTTCTCGGTGTCTAATTAGTAGTGCAGGTATGTAAAGAAATTTTTTTAGCAACAATTAGTTAAGGATCAAGGGATCTTGGCGTTCAATTATGTGCCTAATATTCTAATTTTTTGTGATTCATAGCTTCTTGCAGTATAAGTCAAAATTTCAGGGGATCATACAAATGTATTGTTGTAGACTCAAAGACAAAAAATACAAATTGTGATCCCTGACGATATCCTTTAAGTTGTGGGAGAAGGATCAAGGGAGCTCGTCAATTACATTGGGCACATCGTACGAGGCACTTGTCCTTTAAAAGAGAGGGACTGGACTAAAATTTGGGAACAATGTGGAGAACAGATCTTGATGCAAGTGAAGGTAAAAACTAGCATAATTGTTTATTGTACACATATCCACATACACTTCTCTAATTTAACATCTTTGAGTTTATTATTGTAGGTCAAATTTGAAGTCGGTGCAAGTATGCAGTGGCGATTTGATGGATTTATCAATGCCACTTCGCAACGATTATACAAAAATTGGAGGAGTCGCTTGCACATCTTGTACTCCAAGTACAACATAGATGAGAAGAGACTAGCACATCCACCTCCCACGGTCAATGATGATAAATAGAAGCACTTGGTTAGTTTTTTTTTGGCTCAGATGACTTTAAGGTATTATGTAATACCATATTTAAAGAGTGATCTAATATGAAATGTGTAACACAACTAAATATGAAATGAAATGCAGGGCAAAAGCTCAACAAATGCATAGAACAGGGCCAAGCAAACAACAAAACATATGTGTGGTTCTCGTTCATTTGCAGAAGTTGAAGAATTAACAGTGAAGCTTTAGAATAACTTATTCTCATATATAACATTATATGAATGTTTTATTCATCATTGGGTGGCAGTTATGTTTGATTGTAGAGAAATCCTAAAATTGGAGAGAAGGCTCCAATTGACCAGATATGGGAGCTGCAACATACTCGTAAGAATAAAGAAGGGGAAGTTATATGATCAGATGCAAAGTCTCAAGAAGTTCATGTATATTTAAATTTTATTAATTTATACAAATTGTAGTTTATATTTCTTCTTGTTATGCTAAATATTTAGTTGCTTTAAACATAGGTCCAATTGAAAGAGATTATAGCCAAGCAATCTGAAGAAGACACTCTTAGTCTAAGCAATGAACAAATGTTGTCACAAGTTCTCAGTCAACGGTCTAGTTACTTTCACGGTAAAGGATATAAGGCTAAACCTGCCACTAAGAGAGCTGCTAACCAAATCACTCCCTAACACCTTGAAGAGCAAGAGAAGAAAATACGTGAAAAGGTTGCAACAGAACTACGCGAAGAAATGAGATTACGAGAAGAAAGGATGCAAGCACAGTTTGAGGAAAGACTACAGTCACAGATGACCTCTTTAATCACATCTCTCCAACAGGTACTAATATCCATATACACTTTTTGAATTTAATAGTTTAGTCATTTGTATACACTATGATTGAAATTAAATTTTACTTTTTTGGTCTCTACCTCTCTTTCCTTTGGGGTTGAGGAATGATTGGTGAGTCATTCCTTTTATACATATATGATGGCTGGTACGTAGCAAAAATCTCAGAGATATTTGTGAAGAAGTAAATGTATTAACTTCTGTCAACAACTAGTTTTCGAATTTTTGTGGATGCCAATTATCTGAAATTTTATTATAACAATTCCTCCTTGTATTAATATTCATAAAAGCTGCCCATATATGATGGCTGGTATGTAGCAATAATTTTAGAAGCTTGTCTGGATGTTTTAAAATCTTATTGTTGATGGCTAGATATTGCTCTTGATGGCTGGTTTTATATGACTGGATATTGCTCTTGATGGCTAGTTTTTTATGACTGGATATTGCTCTTAATGGCTGGTCTTTTATGACTAGATATTGCTCTTGATGGTTGGTTTTTTATTATTGAATATTGCTCTTGATGGTTGATTTTTTATGACTGGATATTGCTTTTGATAGCTGGTTTTTTTTGGTTTTTTATATTGCTCTTAATGGCTGGTTTTTTATGACTGGATATTGCTTTTGATATCTGGTTTTTTTTTGGTTTTTTATATTGCTCTTGATGGCTAGTTTTTTATGACTGGATATTGCTCTTGATGGCTGGTTTTTTATGACTGGGTATTGCTCTTGATGGCTGGTTTTTTCTGGTTTTTTATGCTATACTTGTACATATGATTTACATCACATCTGTTGGGCTATTTAATTTAATTCTTGTTGTTACTTTTGTCTTAATTTGTTGTACTACCGGCTTTACTCTCTTAATTATGTGTTGTGTTCTACAATTACCTTTTCTACTTTCATATGTATATTATCATCTATTATTAAACTATTTTGTAATTATGTGCTTGAATTTCAATTGACTTGGTTAAAGGGGAAGGAAAGGTATACTTGTACATATGATCTACTGTACATCTGTTAGGTTAACAGTTTCAGGAACATATTCAAGTACAAGATTCAAGCATACACAACATAATATGTTGTCATTTAAGGATATTATATTTTGGGCGTTCATATTTCATTTGTTTTCAAATTTATCAATATTTGTTATATATGGTCTAATAATTGAATTAACTTGAACACCCTGATCATTCAAGTGAGTGAAGAAGTTTTAAAAAATAAAAGAAGAATCATAGACATGTATAATAATTTATATGAAGCATGAGCGATAAGAAATTAGAATATTTTTTATTGTCTACATATAATATGTTACCTTTCAAAGAAGAGAAGAAAATAAAGAAAGGAAATTAATGGTAATATTTTGACATGTATGTCTGTCAGCCATGCATGGCTTACAAGTAGGCATTCAATATGTCCCTGAAAGCATTTTTCATCTCTTGAGGAGTTTTTCCTGAGTTAAGGGTAATGTTGGTTTTATATATCTTACTTAGATGCTATGGTTTTTTCTCCCTTGGTTGAGCTTGATTGACATATTTGTTAAGTGTCATATGTGATAGTAATTTTGTTGAATTTGGTAATATTTAATATTTTCATGATTTTCTTCATGTTACAGGTTTTATTTATTTTTTTACATTAAATTTGTCAAGTTATATATTAATTTTTTACCGTGATATGGACAGGGACAAAATCCATTGGGCCTTATAGGTAGTGCTGCACTATGTTCTACAAATAACGCAGTTCCAACATCTACCAAAGTGCTACCAAGTTAATTATTTTTAATTTGTTGATATCTTATTATGTATAATATTTTCTATTAACAAACATGTAGAATTATGTATATTGTTTGAAATTAAATATAGAATTTTATTATTCTTCTTGTCCATGATTTTTATTCATATAACACTGTTTTGATTTAAATGGCAAATGAAAATATTCAAATATATATATATATATATATATATATATATATATATATATATATATATATATATATATATATATATATATATATATTAGATTCACTGGCAACAAAAGTCGTCACTAAATATCCTGAACAAGTTTCAGTGACGACTTAAGTTGTCACTGAAACTTGTAATATTACATTCAGTGACGACTTCAGTCGTTACTAATTATAAAAATTATACTTTTAGTGACGACTTTAGTCGTCACGAAATCTATTTTCAGTGGCGATTTTGAAGAAGTCACCACTGAAAGGGTCAACTAAACGATGAAAATTTTTACTCTATAATAGACATTTTCAGTGACGACATCTCATAGTCGTCACTGAAACATCCTTTCAGTGACGATTATGTGTTTTTAGCGATGAAATTTGGGTAATTTAGTGGTGATATAGTTGTCATTGAAAGGGGTTTTCAGTGGCAACTTGGTTAAGTTGTCACTGAAAGTTTTAGCAACGGGATTTTTTATGACCAGTGGGTGACCACCAAAAGTCGTCACTGAATGTCTTCAGTGACGAAATTTGGACTTTCTGTGACGACTTTTGTTGCCACTGAATCCCTGTTTTGTTGTAGTGCATATCGGGAAATATCTCCCTAATCTGGACTCCAAATTAAGTTATTCCAGTGGCTAAAAATCCGTGAGACATAGATATACATTTTGATCATTTCTTTTAATTCCTAATCGATTCTTCCCAAAATTTCAAAAAACAGAAGCTTCCCTGGTTACCCCAAAATCTAGTTTCCTAACCAATCCTTTTCTAAGGTTTTAGTTTATCATTATATTACATCCTCTTCCATTTTCTTTATATCAAATCAAATTCCATCAATTTTTCACCACATTCAAATATACAAATTATCAGCATAAAAATCATAAAATTTTACCACCCATAGCCATACCTATGCAGAACTTTCCACACCAACCATAATGTTCAAAACATCCATCATATGTAAAATAACATGTAACAGATATAGCAACATCCATGACTAATCATCAAAGTAGCAAATATAGTAAATTTCATCAAAGGTCTAAAATCAAAATCCCATATAAATGTTGCAAATTTCAAAGCTTTTCTTCAAAAAGAGATATTGTTAAACCTACCTAAAGATCTCCCTAGCTCACTTAGTGAATTCTCTTTCTTGTTTCCTCTTGAAGGAAGTAGCAAGATTCCTCCCTTTTCTTAACTTTTCTAGCAGCTTAAATAAGAGAAGGAGGGTAAGGTTTTGAACCCCAAGGATAAAGAGAAAAGATGGATTCAAGTGGAGATTAAGCTAACTTACCTTGAGTACTTAGTCCTCTAGACTTCTCCTTCTTCTTCCTTCATTTCTTCTTCTCTCTTCCTCTCCTTTCCTTACTCTACCCTGCTTCTATTTTTCTCTCCCTCACTTGGATGAAATTATAATTTTATAAGGGTGGGTTTTGCTTAAATAAAATATCAAGTGGTTCACCTTTCATGATCATAGGTCTACCTTATCACAATTAGGATGCACTTGGTTGTTTTTATAGAGAAAAACAACTCGTGTTCTTTTCTTCCTCTTTCTTTGTCAAAATATTGGTAGTAAAAGGAGATTTGTATTTTAAAAATTATGATAATATGTTCTTAAGACAAGGGACAAGGTCCTTTTGAATTAGAGATTCATTTCCTTTTTCTTTTGTCTTAATCAATTATGATAGGTTTGCCTTTCTAAGTGGCAAATTTTCATCCCTTGGATCTCCCTTGCTTGGCTGAAATTGTTTGTGTAGGATAAAGATGTTTTGTCATAATGCTATGTATTATTATCCACTTGTTGAAATTATGAATGTAGGAAATAGATGTTTTTTTCTAATGCCATGTATTATTACCTACTTGTTGAAATTATGAATGTAGGTTATAGATGTTTTGTCCTAATGCCATGTGACCTAATCTTGCTTATTATTACACTACTATTTCCTCACATGATTCTTATTTTTCTCTCTTGGATTTAGGCTCATTATTACCCATATCCTTTGCTTTGGCTAAAATTCTACCTTTCATGGAGGGCTTGGTCACATTTTCATAATTTTTGGGCTATTGGTCCAACTTCTATATCCTAGTCCAAGTCTATGTTTTATTTCTTGCTTGCGCTGTCCAATGGGCTTGCTAGAAAATTATATGAAGTGGAAAAACTCTATATAAAGTGTCCATAGGTGAAAGCCCAATTTATGGTGGAAATGTTAAACTTAGAAATTTTTAGTCTTGAATTAGGAAAAATTACCCTAATCCAATCTTCTTAAAATTTTAAGACCTTGACTTACTTCACAAAAATACTTATCTTCCTTACCAAAAAAGTTCGTCTATCTTTAGTATGATATTTCTAATTTTTCCTATTAAGTTTTCTAATTTTTAGCTATCGGTCGAACTTTTATATCCTAGTCCAAGTCTATGTTTTATTTCTTACTTCAACTATCCTATTGGCTTGCTAGAAATTCATGTGAAGTGGAAAAACTCTATATGAAGTGTCCTGGTGCGCACTGTCACAGGTACACCCAAATTAATACCTTACCTTAAAACTAACCTGTAGTAGTGGGAGTAAGGGTCGATCCCACAGAGACTGGAATTACCTTATGTGATTAAAAAGGGGGGAATTGATAATCGCAAATTAAGTAAAGTAAACAATAATGAAAATAATTAAGAGGAAGTGATTAATAATAAAGGCGTTGGTTTTGGTTGGTATCCATCGTCAAGGGATTACATTGATCATTGACAACATAATCAATCTGTAAATGAATATCTATCATTGGGGTTTTAACCCTGTTCTCCTTAAGCCTAGCAAATTAATGACAATCGCACTAATTAAACCCTAATTAACAAGCCATCATTTAGCACATCGATAAAACATAACTTGTTAACCGCATGAAGAACTAGAGAAACTGATAGAGCTAAACAAATATAAACACATAAGCTATATCTAATTTAGTTAATCATTCATCATAGGTTCAATGATCTATAATCCAAAATCCTCAAACCTATTTGCCTCATGAATCCCAGAATTGAAAACTTTGTTCAAAACACAATTCAGCGGTAGATTAAAACAGACAAAATACTAGTAGGCCTCCTAGCAATCATATGAATAATCATTAAGAATAAGAACAGATGAACAATCAATATTCAAATCAAATTGAAATAATAACATCAAAACCACATCTCACAATGTATAAAAATCCCTTGAGGTTTCAACCTACCTAAACCAACTAAAGAGAACTAGCCACGCAAGGCCATAAGAAACTCTAAAGAAGAATTGAAAAACTTGTATGAAGAATTCGATCCTTTCTCTGGTTGCTTTCCTCCCTTTTTATAGACTCCTCCCTCCTAATCGAAGTCAGAACGTATTTAGGTCAAATCCCCGTCCATCCGCCTTCAATTTGAGCGAAAACAACCTAAAATCGCGAAATCAGCGAGATTGTACGGCACGTGGGTGCCGCGACACTACGGAGAATCTGCCACGGGGCGCCACGGTGGTCTGCGTCGAAGGTTCTCAGGCGCCGCGGCGCTCCCTCCTGGGTAGCTCCGCGCCGCGACGCTCCGAGTTTTCCTTAACGTAGCGCCGCAGTGCTATCTTGTGAGCGCCATGGCGCCCAGAATCTTCTAGATTTTGCCAAAGTGCTGAACATGAAAGTTGTAGCTCTATGTCGTTTCTTTCCATAGCCGCTGAAATAACCTTAATCGGAGTCCAAATGAATGAGATATACTTCAATTAGTGACACAAGGTCAGAAATCAGTATTTTTCTATGCTTTTCTCTCTATTTTCCTCTTCATTTCTTCTTTATTATTCCTAAAACACAAAAAACAACACTCAATCAATTCATATTTATTTTCTACTAAAATTAAATAAAAAGCCACTTAAAACATGTCAAAAACATGCTTATTTTATAGCATGTCAAATACCCCTACACTTACTCTTTTGCTTGTCCTCATGCAAACATTGATTCATGTAAACAAAATTCAATATATGAAATGAGTGAATGGCTTACCAATATGCTGCCTCATAGTGAAAATTGTATGCTCTTGAAGAAATTTCAGAAAATTTCATGACCATGTGCAACATTTAATTCAAATGCAATTTATAATTTTATTCCCTAAAACCCATAGTGTGTGTGTGTGTGTCTTTGAATAATATAATTTACTTTTACCAAAATGAGTTTATATATCTCAAGAATTATAGCATGGCTCTCTATTTAAAATTTCCATAGACTTATTTTTCATGTTACTCTCCACTAATGTAGGCTAAAACTACTTCTTAGGATCAAAAGGACTAAACTCAGCTTGTAATGTGGCTAGGCTATGGGGTGAGATAAAAGATATAATTTAAAGCTCAATCTCCCAACATCACATGATTAACTCTGATCTATTTGAGTTACTTCTCAAGATTGGGGAATTTTTTCCCCCACACTTATTTCCTTGCTTTTCTGCATTCTACTTTTCCTTGATTCTCTATTTCTTCTTTTTCAATCACTGGATAGACTTTCATTAGTCTTTTGAGAATATATATATATATATTTCTTTCTTTTGTCCTTACTCCACCCTTCCACCCTTTCATTAATGTAGATCTATAAAACAAATATTCAGAAATTAATCATGGAGTGAGTGAATCAGGTAGAAAAAGAAATAAAGGTATTAATCACAAAAATTTGGTCTTGGCTATTTTGTGGGTATAGAATAAAATTTTAATTAAGCTCAAAATAGAGGTTCTAAGGATATTCACTTATTTGGGTTAAGCTTGAAAGGCTCAATCTCATAAAAAAAAATGCCTAAATCATCTCCTAATTGTTAGTATTAACCTAGGATTTCGCCTCAAGTAGCATTTAAATAAGTTTTAGAAATTTAAATGAGATCATAAAATATTTTTGAGTTATATAATCTTTTTCTAAGTAAAAGACAAATTAAATATCCAAAATTACTGTGCAAAAAATTTTAGGATTTTTAGAAAATAGGTAATCATAAATTGAAAAGAAATTAAAATTACACATAATTATGACTTTCCTACGTCTCCCAAGAGCTATAAGCAATTTAAACAGTTATATCATTGGCTATTGGTTCAGCTATCACAAACTCAAAAATTGAAATTTTGTTCACATGCTCACCTCATGACAGGATTAAAAGTGCACATATCATAAAATTATAGTTATGCATCAAAGTAGGAAAGTGCACAAATGTATGATTTATTATACAGTCATCCAGCTGAATCATAAAGTGACCCCCCCACACTTAAAAACATACATTGTCCTCAATGTAAGAAAATAAAAGAGAATATAATAGGGACAAGTAATCACATAAGGAGGGGTTCAGTGAAACTTCCCTGATTAGTGATCACCATCCATCTCATCATACTTAGGTGCAGGCCTAAAGGTGGTTCAGGAGGTGGGAAAGCAATTGGGAGGTTCAGGGCATGAGTTAACTGGCTAAAACATGCATGATGATGCTGTGCAATAGAGTGCTGGTAGAGGACCAGATCATTCATTTGATGGCTCAGACACTCTGTGCGCTCCCATAAATCTTCAATGGTATGCTGGGATGGTGGTAGAGTTGAGCTGCTGCCCGGTTCCTCTATAGGTACTGGCTGAATCCCCAGCTCCTCCTCTGTTGCTTCTTCATGGCCTTTGTATTTTTGTATGTCTGCATAGGAAATAGGTCTCATTTGGTGAATGAGAGCCTCAGTGGAATCCCAGCTTACTCCTGCCTTCTGACATAGACCGGTAATTAAACTAGGGACAAAGAAGGATCCACCTCTAGCACTAATACAGCTGAGCATCTGCCTATGAATAATCTTGCCCACATCAATAGAAAGGCCCTTTAGTATTGCATAAAGCAAAATGGCCCTGTTCCTCCTGACTTGACTCATGTTGAAGCTAGGCATCAATCTTGCTGACACGAAATAGTGCCATGCTTTAGCCACTTTATTCATATCAGCCCTAGCAAAGTACACCAGATGGCCATTGCTATCCAATTTCCAGGAGGCCCCCTATAGCATAGAGTGCATATAATGTCTTCAAAGTCAATGTAGGATTGAAGAAGCGTCGTATATCCATCATCCTCAATATCAGGCAGTGAATAGAATTCATTAATGGCATGCAGAGTGAATGGCACCATCTTGCCTCTAACCCATGCTTTATGACGTTCGTGAACTGTGGCATTGGAGTAGAACTCCTGTACCACGAGAATAACTCCTGGTTCTGGGTTCCTGCAGAAAATCTCCGAATGCCTATGGAGGATATTGTCTCTGTGAGGTAGCCCTTTGGTGATAATAAATCCACGCTCTAGAACTATATGCTTATGCACCACCACTTTGATGTGGTGTTGATAAACCTCTTCAGTCACAAAAGCCACAGTATCGAATGCTGGAGGGTCCTCAGCTCTGTTCTTCCTCTTTGAGATGCCTAATTTGGAAGTTTTTGGGGCCATTGTACTTGGCAGATTCACTGGGGCGTTTTATCAAACACCTAGTGTGCGCTCTTGAAAAATTGAGAGAATGGATGGTAGATTTGTAACTTGAAGTCCTAATGCAGTGAAAACCAGTAGCAATGACGTATGGAGATCAACTTCAGCAGGATAAACAAAGTAAATCGTACCCAATTTAGTGTGATTTGTGGCTGGAAAGTGCAAGGCCAAATGTGCCTTAGAACCCTAGAAAAATTCCTTGGAATCCAACTCAAATGCTGAAAGGGGTGTTTTAATCTTGCAAAAGAAGATGAAAATTCATGCAAGGTAAGCAAGATAACATAATTGGAGGTGGGTATGGTTGATTGAAGGCAAGAAAAAGGATTTGGAGGTGAAAAGGATTGAAAAATGGGAGGGAAGACGAAGAGCTCACGATGCTCTTATAGAGAGCGCCGCGGCGCTGTGGGTTGGGTAAGTAGCGCCGCGGCGCATGTGCGCGTCTGCAGTTCTGAATTTTTTTTTAAAATAAAGAAAAATTAAACTATGAATAGAAAAAAAAATAAGAATAAGAAGAATGGTTGTTGGGTTGCCTCCCAACCAGCGCCTTTGTTTTACATCGTTGGCTCGACTCAGCTCCCTATCTTTGTTCATGGAGGCTCTTTGATGTTCACTTTAAATTTATGAGACTGATTCAATCCTTGAAATTCAACTGCATAACCAGAAGTCACATTAGTAATAACAAGTGGTCCTAACCAAGGGAGAGATTTCTTACCTTTAAAGGTTCTAACCCCTTTAATTTCTAGAACTTGATGCAACTCTACAGTCGGGTCTATGCCTTTAAGGTTTGAAATTGTTTTTATAATGGCATTTCTTTTTTTTCTGAAAAATATGCATCAATTCTTCTTCTTTTTTGACACCCAAATTCTTGGCAACTAAAATAAGTGATGCATCTTCTACTTCCAAGTATTTCAAGTGATTGGGAAGAGGTGACAAATTAGACCCAGGATCCTACAAAATAGAAGGTGCAAGAGTAGTATCAGAATTTGATAATTCCTTATAAGCAACCTTACCTTTTTGTGGCCCTTCTAAAAAATCATTGAGTGCAGTCAGTTTCTCCTTTGTTCCTTCATCTAAGTCTATCTCACCATCATCTGCTGCTATAGATTTGTTCACACTTTCCTCCATTTTATCCTTTTCATCTAATTCAAACACATCGTATGCCAACAAATCAAGTACATCAATGGAATAAACATGAGTATCACCATCTGGGTGTTTCATGGCTTCATACATATTGAATTTTATTACTTCACCATCAAATTCCATAGTGAGTGTGCCATTGTGAACATCTATCTTGGTTTTGGAGGTTTTCAAGAATGGTCTCCCTAATAATATTGGAGAAGTAAAATCCCCATTGTCCATGTCAAGCACATAAAAATCTGCAGGGAACACCAAATCATCTACCTGCACCAAGACATCTTCAATTATCCCCTTAGGATATGCAGTGGACTTGTCTGCTAGCCGAATTATCAAATTTACAGATTTCAATGGTCCCAAATTCAAAGATGTGTATACAGAACATGGCATAACATTGATGGAAGCTCCTAAATCTAACATAGCCTTTTCAATGCGAGTCCTCCCAATTTTGCATGGAATAGTAAACATACCTGGATTCTTGCATTTAATAGGGAGTTTTGTCTGTATCATAGCAGATACATTCTGACTCGTATGAATCTTTTCAAAATCCTTTAATTTTTGCCCTTCTTTTTGAGTGCATAGTTCTTTCAAGAACTTTTCATATCTTGGCACCTGTTTAATGGTATCTAGAAGGGGGAGATTAACTTCACATTTTCTAAAGATATCATACAATTCAGAAGTTTTCTTATTTAGCCTATTCTCTTTAAGAACTTCTGGAAAAGGAGGTACTACATAATTTAAATTAGAAGGAGACTTACCTGTAGGTGCTTCATTCTCCTTAATTGATTTTTCAGTTTTCTTAGGAGAAGAGACGGATAGTGAACCTTCAATTTCCTTACCATTAATTGAAATAATTGCATTGACATTTTCTCTAGGATTCACCACAGTTTGAAAAGGTAACTTACCTGAGTTCTGAGCATCCAATCGACTCACTGTAGTTGCTAACTGACCTATTTGAGTTGTCAGATTCTGAATGCTAGCTCTTGTCTCTTGCTAAAATTGATGAGAGTTATGTACAAGAGTTTTCACAATGTCTTCCAATGGATTACTTACCTATTGATCCTGGGGTGCATTCCGTCTAGGATAATAGGCTTGCTGATTTTGTTGAAAATTTTGTCCTGCAGGCCTATTTTGTGCATTCCCATATCTGAAATTAGGATGATCCTTCCATCCAGGATTGTATGTATTGGCACATGGATCATACCTTTTTGGTTGGCCAGGAAAACCCCCTACAGCATTCGCTTGTTCTGTGGATTCCTCTTGAAGTGTAGGACACATGTCAGTTGGGTGCCCTGTGGCTGAGCATATTCCACATACTTTAACTTGCTGTAGTGTACCTGTAGCCATTTGGCGCACAAGAGAAGTAAGTTCAGATATTTGATTCTGAAGAGAAGTAGTACTTACCTCATGGGCATGCCTAATAGGAGGATCATGCCTAACGCCAAATTTTTGTGAATTAGCAGCCATATTTGATATCAGGATTCTGGCTGCTTCAGGAGTCTTATCTACTAGTGCTCCTCCACTAGCTGCATCTATCATGCTCTTATCTCCCTGCAAAAGACCTTCATAAAAATATTGGATTAGTAGCTGCTCACTAATCTGATGATGTGGGCAGCTTGCACAAAGTTTCTTAAACCTTTCCCAATATTCATCAAGCGTTTCACCATGCAATTGCCTAATACCGCATATTTCTTTCCTAATAATAGCGGCTCTAGATGCAGGAAAATAACGTTCTAAAAACATTCTCTTCATCTCATTCCAGGTAGTGATAGTACCAGAGGGCAAATAATACAACCAATCTTTGGCTGAATCTTTTAAGGAAAAAGGAAAAGCCCTGAGTTTTATTTGTTCCTCAGTTACTCCAGGGGGCTTCATACTGGTACATACCACATGGAACTCCTTCAGATGTTTATGCGGGTCTTCACCTGCAAGACCATGAAAACTTGGTAAGAGATGAATTAATCCAGATTTCAACTCAAAATTAACATTGTCATCAAGATTAGGAAAAGTAATGCATAAGGGTTGTCGATGCAAATCAGGAGCTGCAAGCTCCTTCAAAGTGGGGTGTCTGGCCATGATCACTTCCTCCCAATCTTGATCAACGTTTTCTTGAATTTCTCTTCTGTGCTTGTATACAGATTTTCTGATATCTGGATTGAACTGTAAATCTTGAGAATTAGAAGAACGAGTTACAAGAATAAATAAAAAAAATCAAAAAAAGTAATGACGCAGTCCCCGGCAACGGCGCCAAAATTTGGTGCGCACTGTCGCAGGTACACCCAAATTAATACCTTACCTCAAAACTAACCTGTAGTAGTGGGAGTAAGGGTCGATCCCACAGAGACTGGAATTACCTTATGTGATTAAAAAGGGGGGAATTGATAATCGCAAATTAAGTAAAGTAAACAATAATGAAAATAATTAAGAGGAAGTGATTAATAATAAAGACGTTGGTTTCGGTTGGTATCCACCGTCAAGGGATTACATTGATCATTGACAACATAATCAATCTGTAAATGAATATCTATCATTGGGGTTTTAACCCTATTTCTCCTTAAGCCTAGCAAATTAATGACAATCGCACTAATTAAACCCTAATTAACAAGCCATCCTTTAGCACATCGATAAAACATAACTTGTTAACCGCATGAAGAACTAGAGAAACTGACAGAGCTAAATAAATATAAACACATCAGCTATATCTAATTTAGTTAATCATTCATCACAGGTTCAATGATCTATAATCTAAAATCCTCAAACCTATTTGCTTCATGAATCGCAGAATTGAAAACTTTGTTCAAAACACAATTCAGTGGTAGATTAAAACAGACAAAATACTAGTAGGCCTCTTAGCAATCATATGAATAATCATTAAGAATAAGAACAGATGAACAATCAATATTCAAGTCAAATTGAAATAATAACATCAAAACCACATCTCACAATGTATAAAAATCCATTGAGGTTTCAACCTACCTCAACCTACTAAAGAGAACTAGCCGCGCAGGGCCATAAGAAAATCTGAAGAAGAATTGAAAAACTTGTATAAAGAATTCGATCCTTTCTCTGGTTGTTTTCCTCCCTTTTTATAGACTCCTCCCTCCTAATCGAATTCAGAACGTATTTAGGTCAAATCCTCATCCATCCGCCTTCAATTTGAGCGAAAACGACCTAAAATCGCGAAATCAGCGAGCCTGTACAGCGTGCGGGCGCCGCGGCGCGACGGAGAATCTGCCACAGGGCACCGCGACGCCCTTAGTCAGCACCGCGGCGGTCTGCGTCGAAGGTTCTCAGGTGCCGCGGCACCCTGGGTTGAGCGCCGCGGTGTTCCCTCCTGGGTAGCTCCGCGCCGCGGCGCTCTGGGTTTTCCTTAACGTGGTGCCGAGGTGCTATATTGTGAGCGCCACGGCGCCTAGAATCTTCTGGAGTTTGCCAAAGTGCCAAACATAAAAGATGTAGCTCTATGTCTTTTCTTTCCATAGCCGCTGAAATCACATTAATCGGAGTCCAATTGAGTGAGATATTCCTCAATTAGTGACACAAGTTCAGAAATCAGCATTTTTCTATGATTTTCTCTCTATTTTCCTCTTCATTTCTTCTTTATTATTCCTAAAACACAAAAAAAAAACACTCAATCAATTCATATCTATTTTCTACTAAAATTAAATAAAAGTCACTTAAAACATGTCCAAAACATGCTTATTTTATAGCATGTCATGTCTGTAGGTGAAAGCCCAATTAATGGTTGGAGATGTTGAACTTAGTAACTCTAGCTCTTGAATTAGAAAAAATTACCCAAATCCAATCTTTTTGAAATTTTAAGACCTTTACTTACTTCACAAAAATTTATCTTCCTTACCAAAGAATTTTTCCTCTCTTTAGTATGTTATTTCTAATTTTTTCTATTAGGTTTTCTCTCTTTACTTGTTCCCTTAATGTTAGAAACATTTTCTATGCATACACATAAGGTGAAGAATTTCTAAGGATTATATTTCCTTAGATATCTAAAATTTGTGTAATAAAATTTATTTCCTTAATTAAATATTTATGTATATTTATTAATAAAATAAATGAAATTAGGGATGTTACATTAAATATTTATGTCCCTTTATTAATAAATGAAACGAAATTAGGGATGCTACATTTCTCTCCCCCTAAAAGAAATTTTGTCCTCAAAATTTCAAAAATTACCTAATGAGAACAATTGCAGATATTTCTTTCACATGACTTCTGCCAGCTCCCATGTTGCTTCCTCTGGAGTCAAACCTTCCCATAACACCTTAACCAGGGGAATGGTCTGATTCCTTAATTGCTTCACGTCGGTGTCCAATACAAATGCCGGTACTAGCTGGTATGTTATGTTCTCCTTTATTTGGATTGGTTCATCCCGTATTATATGTGAGGAATCTGGAAGATACTTTCGGAGCTGTGATACATGGAAAACATTATGCAGGTTAGACAAATTAGGTGAAAGGGAAACTTAATATGCTGATGTCCCCACTTTCCTCAGAATTTGGTAAGGTTCCAAAAATCCCAAACTTAACTTTCTAGTTTTGAGAGACCTACCAACTCCAGCAGTTGAGGAAAGTTTTAGAAATACATGGTCTCCTTCCTCAAAATCTAAAGGTCTATGTCTCTTATCATAGTAACTCTTTTGCCGACTCTGAGCTATAAGCATTTTGTCTCGTATCATCCTGATTTGTTCAGTGGTTTGTTGAACTAGATCAGGACCCAACAAGTTCTTTTCTCCTACCTCAAACCAACGTAGTGGAGATCAGCACTTCCTACCGTATAAAGCTTCGTATGGGGCCATCTTAATACTAGAGTGATAGCTATTATTATAAGCGAACTCTACTAAAGGTACGTACTTATCCCATCCTTTACCTTTCTCTATCATATAGGCCCTCAACATATCTTCTAGTGTTTGAATGGTCTGTTCTGTCTGCCTGTCAGTTTGAGGATGGTAGGCAGTACTGAACCGCAACTGGGTTCCAAAAGATTCCTGTAATGCCTTCCAAAATCTCAACGTGAACCTCAGATCTCTATCAAAAATGATATTTAAGGGAATTCCATACAGTTTAACTATTTCCTGGACGTACAATTGGGTTAATTTGTCCAGTGAATAGTTAATTTTTATGAGCAAAATGTGAGCAAATTTGGTTAATCTGTCAATTATTACCCAGATAGAGTCATGTCCAACTGAAGTCTTGGGTAAGCCCACCATAAAGTCCATCGAAATACTATCCTATTTCCACATAGGAATCTCAAGAGGTTGTAGAAATCCTACTGGCTTTTGATGCTCTACCTTTACCTTCTGACAACTTAAACATTTCTCCACAAACTCAGTAATGTCTTTTTTCATCCCTGGCCACCAGTACATCTTCTTTAACTCTTGATACATTTTAATAAATCCAGGATGGACAGTGTACTTACTCTAATGTGCTTCCTACAGGATCTTAGTCCTCAACTCTTGTTCTTGAGGGACACAAATCCTTCCCTGATACATGATTGCTCCATCTTCCAAGATAGAAAAATTATCTTAATCTTTATGATCCTGTAAGTATTGGTCGTGAGGTTGGGCCTTTTTTATCTGGGCTCTAAGGTCACACTCTACTTAAACCATTAATGATTAGCTTCTTTGGAGTAAAAGTAGTGTCCAGCTTCAAATTTTGAAACTCCTCTAGCATCTGCATCTTATACACCATCATCTGACCCATGTGTAGAGAGTTTTGACTCAAGGCATCAGCTACAACATTCGCCTTTCCTAGATGATACTTTATCTTAAAATTATAGTCATTGATAAATTCTACCCATCTTCGTTGCCTCATATTTAACTCCTTCTGATCAAAAAGGTACTTAAGACTTTTATGATCACATTATACTTCAAATGTTGCACCGTACAAATAGTGTCGCCAAATCTTTAAGGCAAACACCACCGCTGCCAATTCAAGATCTTGTGTTGGATAATTTCCTTCATGGGGTCTTAGTTGCCTAGAAGTGTAAGCAACTACTCTCTTGTCTTGCATTAGCACACACCCTAGCCCTTTCTTTGAAGCGTCACTATACACTTCAAAATGTCCTGTGGGGTCTGGAATAATCAAAACAGGAGGAGTGGTTAATCTTGTCTTAAGCTCCTGAAAACTAGCTTCACATTGATCAGTCCATTTGAAAGGACTTCCCTTCCTAGTCAATTTAGTCAATGGCAAGGCTATACGAGAGAAGTTTTGTATAAACCTCCTGTAGTATCCTGCCAAACCCAAAAAACTTCTGACTTCTATAACCATCTTTGGTCTTTCCAACCGAATCATTGCTTCCATCTTGCAAGGGTCTACGACTACCCCTTTATTGGAAATGACATGTTCGAGAAATTTTACCTCTGATAGCTAAAATCCACACTTCTCTAATTTGGCATACAACTTTTTCTCTTTCAGCACTTGCAACACAATTCAGAGATGTTGTTCATGTTCTTTCTCACTCTTAGAATATATCAAGATGTCATCAATGAATACTACCACAAATTAATCTAGGTAAGGTTAAAAAAAACTATTCATGTAATCCATAAAAATTGTAGATATATTTGTCAACCCGAAGGGGATTACGAGAAACTCATAGTGCTCATATCTAGTCTTGAATGTTATTTTTAGTACATCCTCCTCCTTGATCCTAATCTCATGGTATCCCGATCTCAGGTCAATTTTAGAAAAGATGGAGGCTCCCTTCAATTAATCTAATAAATCATCTATCCTAGGGAGAGAATACTTATTTTTTATAGTCACCTTATTCAGCTATCTGTAATCTATACATACTCTCAAGCTCCCGTCTTTCTTCTTAACAAACAATACAGGAACTCCCCAAGGTGATACACTTGGTCTAATGAATTGCTTATCTAACAATTCCTCCAACTATTTCTTAAGTTCTTGTAGTTCCTTTGAGGCCATTCTATAAGGTGCAATAGAGATAGGCCTTGTCCTAGGTAGAAGATCAATAGATAATTATATCTCTCTCTTAGGAGGTAAGCCTAGAATATCTGATGGAAATACTTCCAGAAACTCGTTGGTTATTGGGATTTCATCAAGTTTTGGTTCGACTTTTAGGTTTGATAAGTACAAGAGAATGTATTCAAGTACTCCATTCTTCAACTCCCTATTGACTTGATTGGTATTAAGCATCAATAATTGCATCTCCTCTTCTAAAGTAAGAGGTAGAAATTCAACGGTCTTATTGCAACAAATCAGCAAAACTCAATTTCTAGATATCCAATATAACCCTAGCATGACATCAATACCATTTAAAGGTAGATAGACGAGGTCTACAGAAAAAAAATTTCTCCTGAATGGTGACCTGACAGTCTTTACATACCAAGAGTTAAGACCCTTTCCCCCGTGGGGTTACTATAGATAGTTCATAGTGGGTTTCAAAAATAGGATACTAAAGCTCCCTAATACATTTTTTTGATATAAAAGAATGACTAGCACTAGAGTCAAACAAGACCATAAGAGCAAATCCATCGATGTAGCATGTACCTTGAATCATTTTAGAGGATTGAGTTACCTCTTGGCCGCTCAAGGTGAAAACCCTTCCTTTCACTTGAGGTCTTGGTTTCGGCTACTTCTCCATATTCTGTGGGCAATTCTTTGCAAAATGACCTTTCTGTTTGCATTTGAAGCAAACATCTTATCCCATGTAGCATGGCCGGTTACCATGCATACGCTCGCACTTAGTACACTTGACTATGGAAAAGTTTTGTTGGAAGGGTCGTGGACTTGCTATAACAACTCCATTTTTTTACATATATACATATATATATAATTTCTTTTTAAAGTCACATGAAGTCATTACCTTAATTTAACTCATAATAACATTCAATTAATTTAAATAACCATAATTAAGGTTTACACATCATTAATTAACAACATCTGTACACAAATCAAATACATATATGTCTACATCTTATTCATCCCTATTGTCCAGTTTCAAAGATATGGGTAAGAGTAGTTACACCTTCACTGGGATCTTAGTTAACTCAACCACAAACACCT